>JBBPFP010000079.1:1224526-1248558 GCA_037974795.1 Kaempferia galanga
TCGCCCGCCTCTCCCTTGTTGAATTAGCCCGCCTATAGATAGAGCCTTCTCTCCCCGGCCCGCCTATATATTCTTGCTCGGTCTCTGCTCTCTTTGGTTCCCGGAAAAGCAACTGCCCCCGTAGGAACGTGACGTAAAGCTCAAAGAATTGACCGTAGGCTATCTAATCCGTACCCCTCCCAGCTAACATAACCGTAGATCGGGGAAAGAAAGCGTAGATCGGGATCCTATCTCTATGACGTACTCCTACTTTGAGTCTTTCCCTAATTAGCGCTCTCTACCTTTGGACTCCGCCGCTCCGCATCTTCGCTCCTTGCCCTTCCTTTATTTCCTGAGACCTGGGGTAGGAGTCCCACAGCACAGCCCCTTCAAAGAATCTTGCTTGATCGTACGCTATGGAGGGCTCTGCCGATAATGTTTGGAACTGGAGCTCATGCGAAGTCGACGCGGCGCATCTCTACCGGTCTCTACTGGAGCGAAGGACAGTGAGGGGTGAGAAGTATAGGCAAGGAAGACACTCGCTATGTCACCTGCTCCCGGTTAGGGCAGAATGATTTGAATATATAGTCTGAGTTAGATAGTGAATAGGACCCGGCTTGCGTGGGAAAGAACTTCGAGTCATGCGCGGGAGCGGATGTTTCAGAAGTCAAGTACTTATTCTATCTGCTGGCCTGGCTTCTTTGGGAGCTAGGTGCTCGGCTGTCTCATAAGGAAAGTCTCGAAGGGCACCGAACTGCTATCGGGAGCGACAAAGATGAGTACGTGGGTTGGGCAAGAGCAAGCGGACAGGGAGAGTCCTCCAAGATGCGGAGCGTAGAAGCGAAGGAATTGAATTCCAAGAAGAGCAGAACTTCCATTAAGAAAGAAGATGAGAGAGCGAGAATAGAGTTCGCAAAAGACCTCTTCTCATACCGATTCATCTTCGAAAGCATGGTAGTTCAAGGCAAGATCAGTGAGTTGAGAAAGAACTCTCCTTCTCATTTCAATTCAGACCATTCGAATGAGCCGGCTCGCTTGACCACGGGAGTTCATTGGACTCTATTCTATTGGTACGGTGGAGAACTACCTTAGCGTCAGTGACGCATGCGCAGAAAGCACTTTGTGACTATACCGGGAGTCTTCTATAAGCAGTAGTCAAGTAGGAAGCAGTAGGACGTCAAGCTGCGGTGGAAGTGGGCGGAGGACAAGACGAATAGGAAAGGAAGTATGAGAGCGAGGAGAGCACGAATGCGAAGTCGAGAGCAGGACTGGAAGTTGGGCGAAAGTCTTCTATCGGGCAGTGGAAGTCAGGAAAGACTGCATGCAAGTAGGGCCAGTCGTAGGAAGAGGGTGAGGATCAGGCGGCATAGGAATCCGGGAATATTGGTGCGTAGCATGGCGTAGCGACCTACGTAGGTGACTACTACTAGCGACATAGAAATAGGAAGCAAGAGCCTGCGTGGAGGGGAAGTTGGTTGTCCGGGAAGTTCTTTCAAGAGTTCAAGGACTATGTTATGAGTGGAAAGCGTTCTTGTTTGTAGAAGGTGGGTAGCGGAAGCAAGCGAGAGTCTCTTTGCTTCTATCTGATCTTGATTGATTGTGGAAGGGAAGCGCGTACTGGGAGCCCGTACTGGGGACGCCATTCCTTATTTGTAGGGCCTGGGGGTAGCCTTCTATACTTGATAGAATCTCTTTCCTCTCTGCTTATCAGTCCTCTCTGTGGTAATCTGGTTGAAGGGAGCCGGTGAGATTAGGAGCGAGGGTCCCGGTCTCCTCTAGGTCCCTCTTGTGATCCCGGTCCCATTCCTTTAGTCGCTATGACCGCTTCAATGAAAATAGGTTTCGCCGATCCGGACGATACACCAGCTTTCGATCTGGGGTAGGCATTTCTATGTCTCTGCTGAACTGAGAGATATGGTTCACTGCTTCGCACCTACGGCTCTGCCCTTATAAAGCTATGCTTCGCTCCACCAGGCCATCAGATAGCAGATAGAATTAGTACTGAAGAACCTTTGTTGCCATCTGCTCCCGAGTACGAGATGCTATTGAGCGCATGACTATGATACTCTTCCTTCGACTTCGCTTATAATGAGAGATGAGAAAGACTCCATAGAAAGCGTCGCTGCACTCGTTCCAGTGACTACGGGAGCTACTTATCTTATGACTGCAGTTGAGTTCTCGAAGTTCAGTTCTCTCAGGCTCATGCATCTATTCATCAAGAAAGATCGGCACTCCTGACATTGAAAGTAGGGGAGAAGTTGTATTTCCAATCTCACTCCCATCATGCTTCCTCCTGCCTATCCTCTGCTTCCACTGATCTGCCTATTACCCCTATCCCCACCAATGGCTCCGATAGCTCTTCGTACCCACATCCAAGAGATCAATTGAATCCGACTCCGAGCAAAGAGTGAAACGACGTGGAAGGTCTGAAGCATCCCCACATAGAACGAATAAAGAATTGGAGCGAAGAATCAAGGACTACAATAAGCTCTAGAGTAGCAGAGCTCTATTGGGAGTTCTCCACCTCCAGGTCCCCTTATCTTGGTTATCTTCCCGCTCTTTCTTATCTGGCTCCGATAGCAGACCAGCTTTGCTGCTTTCTTCTTATGGGATCCCGGGTAGAGCTTCTTTCTCACTATAAGTTCATTTCGTTCTCTTCTTTCTATCTCTCGACTTCGCTCGTGCTCTCTTCATTTCATATGAATAGTTGAGAGTTTACGTTGACTAAGATCATAACAAGAATTGGACCATAGCTAAATGAACTAATGGTTCGCTGGCACACTTTCTTTCTCTTCTTTCATCGACTTAGCCCGGTGAGACTCAAGCCAGGAATCTCTCCCGGATCGAATAGAACGAGAGAAGTGAGTGGCCCGGATCGAATCGTAGAGCAGAGATGCTGGATTGGTCAGATGGGCAGTCAAATGATGATTCATTCCTATTTATTCAAGGAATGGGGCAGTTCGTAGAGGAAAGGAGCGTGAGATGCTTTGTCGAGGCGAGGTTCAGTGAAGCGGGCTATAGTCGAAGAAGCTAGGCGAGTGCCAACAATGAGATGAGATGTGAGATGAGAGTCAGTGCGCATAAGTGCCCAATTGAGTGCTTCATTTGAAGACTCTTTCGACTGGCGCTTGAGTGCTTCCGCTCTTTCAAGAGATTTCACAAGTGCTGCTGTTGAAAAGAAGCTGCCAATCAAGAGCACGATAGCTTTTGCGTTTTGCCCTCTCAGCGGACTGAAACCATTGTGCGCCTTCGATCGGAACTGATCTGCTAGTCGGCTTCGCTGGTCGTAAGTAAGGGAGAGGGACGTTGGCTGGAAGGAGGATTCAGGAAGGATTAACTAGGAACTCGTCACCTGTAGGAGGAGGCACTATGAATTCGGTTCTGTAGTGTAGCCCGACTCCGCCATTCATTCATTCGGTCTTCTCTCGACTTCGCTTTCTTCTCGACTTACTTCGCGACTTCGCATCTTGACAAAGCTTCTTCTTTTCTTTCGTAGAACTTGATCTTCTCTTTTCTCTTACATAAGATTCTTGCTTCGTGATCTTAGTGAGAGCAAGGGGAGAGGAGCAAACGAGAGCGCAAAGAAGGGAGAAAGAGATGAAAGGGCAGAATTGACCGAAAGAGTGAATCTTCCCATCTATCTCGCCTATCAAATATGAATTAGCTCCGGCATGTCCGAATTGTGAATGCATCTTCAGCTTCGGCACCTAGGGTCGCGATGCTACGGTGAGCCCACTGGACTTGAGGAGCCGGAGCACTTTCATCGGTCCCTTCTTTCGGACGTCTACCTTTCTTTCCGAGACTACTTCTACTTGTCCTCAGATACCTTCGCCAATAGGAAGGAGTTTGACGTAGCAGAGTGAGCATCTGCAGCTCTTGCCGTCAGCTTTGGCCTATCCAACGATGGCACCTTTCATTCGATCCGCACCGCTGGGGGATCTCATTCTGCTCTAGTCGCAGGAACGAGTAACTCCGACGTAGCGTCCTTATGCACCTCGCACTCTGCTTCCCTGGCTCTCGGTCCAATGAGCGATCGGAAGCATAGGCAGGCAGAGCACGCCCCTCTTTCACTTATCTGACTTCAGGGCAGGTACTACTGAGCCTTCCTTAGATGTATGTAGATGGCATGGCAGGTACTACTTCGCCCTCCTTAGACTAGGACTAGTGCTTCCACCGCCCCTCTTCCTGTAATTCCACCAATTACTTGAATGACCACAAATTCTCATCGGCTTATTGTTGCCAACCTCTATTCTAGCTAGCCCATCAGACGACTTCCACATCACTTCGCACCTTCTCTGCCCTAAGCCTATGCCTTGCCTGACGGAGCCGTGGACGGGAACTTTGCCTCTCTACTACTCTTTGCCTGGGTGTGGGTACGGGGCCAAGTTCCTCTGATCTGTCTAACTAAGCCAGAAACTCAGCCAACTCACACTTTATTGAGCCAGCAGGACTACCCTTCCGAAGCCCGGGCACTGCCTCTTGCCTCGCCATTTATCCGCTTCCTCGGAGCTCTGGTTTGATCAATGAGAGGGCTTGCTCGGCTCATTCGGCTCCCCAAGCATTACAATTCTCGTTCACGATATAGGTCTCAGCGGGGTTAGCCATTCATTGAGTCGCTCCGCCCTCCTTCCGTTCGACCAGTCCTCGTTCCCCTGGAGAACTCTCTTGCTTGCGCACCTACGCACAGAGCCTTTGATTGATAAAGGTCGCCTCTGTAGTGATGAGGAGAAGGTAGCCTCGGAGCTTGCGGTAGTCGATCCCCGACCCCGAAGAGTGAGACTGAGAGCGACCTAAGCTCGCCTAACTTCAAAGTTCTATCCGCTCTGCACCTCATTGGAATGAAAGGTCGTCCCATCGCATGCACAGAACACTCAGACTACCCGAAATAGCTTAGTTGACAACTCTTACAAGAATTTGAACAAAAGAATGGAACTGAAACTTATCAGAGAGACAAACTTATCAGAGAGAAGAGAGACTCGTTCCTCCAAGCAAAAAAACACTCTCTCTCTCTCAGCCATTCACGACTTTGCTGAGGAATCCAACTGCAGCCTTTGTAGCATTTTTAATAGTCAAATATGGCACCGTCTAACCTCTTTCTCAATTCCCGACCTCATTAAGACTGACTGGACTGACTAAAGGCTCCCATTCAACGAGTGAATTAGCTAAATCGGACTCGGGATATTAACTATCATAAGCTGGTGTCGGCACTAATGACATTGTTAAGCTTGTACCCTTCTTTTGGTGCCCTGAAGGCTGCTCCGCTCCTTAAGTTAGTTGTACGCGGGAAAGAGTGAGAAGTACTCTACTGGGCACTGGACAAATTCTAACATCCCCATCTTTCTAAGATCCCAAACAGCAGCAGTTAATTCAAAGAGGCTCGACTAATAGGAGAGGGCCGACAGATAAGGAGAGGGATTCACTACTGACTTTTGTTTCGGGATCGGAATCAGACTCTTCGGATAGGTACGAGCATCGCGACGTGAGAGAGGTACGAGCATTGCTAAGTCGCCCCGTCTCCACGTCGCTGCCGCTCTTGAATTCCAGTTGTTGTTTTCGGAAGCTTTGCTGCTCTTGTCAATAAAGATAGTAGGCTCTGCAGGGGTCAGACCTACGGGAGGGGAGGTTCTTACATACACTAGAGCTATAATATGAGTACTCGCCGGGTCTTCTAACCTGTCCTTCCATGCCATGAACAGAAGGTGCCTCGTCTGATATCAATCGGTACGTTGCCCTCCTTCGGCTCTTCCTTGTGTCAGAGCCTCCCTCGTACGTTCGCCGGCAAGAATAAACCACTAACTAACAGAAGGGAATTGAAGCTGCAGCTGCTGTTCATGTCTTTTCCCGACCTACCTGTTTCAAGAGTTAAGGAGTAGCTTTTTTCCTCGAATCCGGTAGCTAGACGAGTTTCATCAGTTCCCTATGCTAAACGAGTGGAAGATGTTCCGGGTGCTGTTGTAGTTTAAGATGTTCCTGTTGCTAGCTCAGTAGTTTAATCAAGCTTAGGTGCATACTATTAACTTCTATTTCAAGCTGGTACCCAAAGAAAAGAGTGAATGGAAAGAAAAGAGTTCATTCCAAGAGTTCATGGTATTGAACCATGAACGACTACGGTATTATATGCCATTCAGATAAGATACTACGGTCTTATAGTCCATGTTAATATTCGACTCTTGCTTGGGAAGGGAGGCACTTTAACTTATGATTTGAGTTTGGCATTGTGTACTCGTTCTGCACTAGAAACATATTCAATTAAAGCTGGTGCCTGTTTATTTCAAGGGAGAGTGAATGGCTACTTTCACTCTTCAAACCGGACTCAAGCACTAACCTAAACTCATTGTCTATCTTTCTTCGACTTCGCTTCGACTTCGCATCTGTCTTCTGGGCCATTCTTCCTGATGGGCTATTTCTATCTGTCTTTCCTATTTCCCTTTCACCAACGCTACTACTCGAACGACTACTTTAGTTTCTTAATTTAGACCCGTGACACCGCACCGAAGAGTTTCATGCCCCGATTCAAGGGCTCTACAATAGAAAGAATATACGATGCGGGCCGAACGAAAAAAAAGCCAAGCGAGGAACTTGACTAAGCCCCAGTGAAGCCTCTTCCGGAAGCACGAGACGAAGCCGGGGAGAAGGCGACCTGAGACTGGAATGCATTCTGTCTTACTTAATAGATATGGTGTCGGGCTAAAGCGGGCAATAGTTGGATCAAGCCCGGGTAAGAGTTGAGTTCTTGGGACTGAAACAAGAGGACTAGTGGGCTCTCATGCCAACCACTGCCTACAAGGTCCCTAGTCATGGGCCGAGTCCAAGCTGTTCAAACTAGTCCAACCATCGAGGACCATACCAACGAATGAACTGGTGAAGAGTGCCAAGGTGCGTAGCGGAAGAGTGTGAACCGAGAGAATGAAAGTCAGACGAATGAACTGGTGAAGAGTGCCAAGTCCCAATGACTGGTGATAGTGACGCGATAGTCTGACTAGTTCTTCTTGCTTCCCAATGATGTCCTTCCTCCTTCTTCATGCTTCCCAATGATGAGTGCTTCCTCCTCCGCTGACCCGACTGAGAGCTCGATTGACAAGCACTGGTTCCGAGCTCCCACCTTCCGCTTCGCCCCTTCCCCAACTTACTAAATTAAGGGCAGCTCTTCGCCCCAACTCCTGAAATGACTTCTCCTCTGCTGGCCTCTACCCCTTGTCTTTTGAGCCCTATCTCAGCTGTCAAAGACCCTTGCCTCTCAAGTCAAACCCCATCTCTATAGTCATCCCCCTCTCCTGTCCTGTCACTCGCTATTCTTTTCGTTTCCTGCCATTCACTCCTGTGGTCTACCTGGCATTCACTCCTGTGGTCTACCCTCCATTGACTCCTCTGCTGTCCTGTCCATCTTCAATGAAATCAACTCTTCTGCTCGCCTCTCTACTCAAACCCCTGTTCAATGACTCTAGGACTCAAATGCCTGAACTCAACTCTTCCTCTCGAACCTGTCCTCTCGTCTGCTCTGCTATCGACTCTGCTGGCCTCTTAACTCCGTCTTTCCTCTCCTCCTAAGGTTCACCCCTCGTTCTATTCTAAGATCAAATTCCTTTGTGACCCCTCGTATACTCTAGTACTTTACTCTTCTCTATCTACAACTCTTATCTCTGTTGTGCTACCCGTGCCTCTCCTCTCGTCTGCTCTGCTGGCCTCCCCCCTCAAGTAAGGTTGTTTGAGCGAGGGTACTTAAATACCCATATACCATATCGTAGATACTCTTATCTACTCCCCTCTTCGAGGAATGAAATAGCTCGACTGGAAATCCGAGGGATGAAAGCCTCTCTACTCGTAAACTCCATCTTTCAAGGATCGGTCTGCCCCTTCGCCCCTCTCATCTCAAATACTCGATCTTCAAGGCTTCGAGGCTTACTCGATAGTCAATGGAAGCTACTAAAGAGTGTACTCAATTGAAGGAATCCTCTTTGCACCCCTTCTACTCTTTCTTTTCGTTGACGACTCTCGTATTTCTTTAATACGATAGTCAACTCCCTGAAAGCTCTCCTGTCCTGTCCAACTCCCGAAGTCGAAGCCCTACTCCCCTCTCCAGCTCATCTCAAATCCCATTTACGATAGTCAAATCCCTGAAAAAAACCCTATCCTCTGCCCCTGTCCTATGAACTGAAAAACCCCTGTTCAATCACTCGCCCATCGTTCTCTCCTGTCCTCTCAACTCAATACCCTCTGTTCTGTTCTCCTCAACTCTTCTCCTAGAAATTAAATACCTCTACCTCTCCTCTCCTGTCTTCAAGGATCGGTCTTCCCGAACCGAAGCACAAGTCTTATGCTCATCTCAAATGGTCATCTGAATTCCTGTTTACTCTAAGAAGTTCTGGAACTCAAATCCCTCTAGAACTCATAGGTTCACCCCTCGTCAAATCAATTCAAGCACAACTCTCATTTGTACCACTCCTTACTGAAGCAATCCCTTTCAAGAGCAACTTCCCTTTCTATTCATTAGTTCCCTTCCCCATATAAAGAACACTACGAAAGATCCAAGGCAGATTACAGTAATTGCGTTCATGGAAGGAGTATAAATTGCGTAGCAATTTACGACTATCCTCAGGCCATTCACTCTTTGGTCTGGAGTTGACTCCTTCCGTACTCTCTTTCGGTACCTGCCATTCCCCCCTCTCTCTCTCTTTCTCTACCTGGCATTGCGATCGAAGTCAGTACTCTCTTTCAGTACCCTATGAGTTGTTTCTTTCTTTCGTTGCATCTCGCTGTTGTTGGGTTTCGATGATAATACACACCAGGCATTTAGCTCTGTCCTGTTGTTTGCAGCTGTCCCTTCGATCGATACCTCTGCTGCCCTATTCAAAAAACTATATTTCTATATCGGATATACCTTATAGACTCTTACCTCATCCCCCTCTACCTGTCTTTGGTATCCCCTATCTCTAATAGAATTCCAATCCCAGTTGAAATAGCTATACCCAACTCCAACCCTCAAAGCATACCTCCTAGGAAAGATCTTCTTTTCTTCCTATGAGTTGTTGCTCTCTTTCGGTACTCTCTTTCCTTTCATTTGGATCGATACCTTGCGTATGTTGTTTCCTTGGATCTTTTGTTCGTTGCATTCGAAGTCAGTACTGTCTTTGCTTTTGTTTGATCGATACCTGGCATCTGTTCGGTTTGCTGTTGTTTGAGCTCTACCTTGCATTTGGTTCTATCCTGCACTTTCTTTATTTCCGTTTCGTTTGTTCGTTTGTGTTGTACAGTATTATACGTATTAACCCCAACTGAGCTATCGATCCCATTTTTGTATCTAGTTCGCAATCGACTGCCAATCCCAAAGGAAATTGAAATCAATTCAATCTACTTATCTACTCAACTCCAACCCAATCTCAATCGACTGAACTCAAACCCCAACTCTCGTGGCCCCTCTTCGCTTCATTGAGTTAGCTCTCTTTCCGGACTCGATTTGCTGTCCTTTCTCTCGATACCACGCATTTCGCTCCTTCGAAGTCAGTACTCGATTTCCTGGCATCTGTTGTTTGCTGCTGCCCTTTCGATCGATACGTTGCATTTCGTTCTGTTTCCTATCTCGATTTGCTTACTGCAGTTGCAGGCTTCTTTCCTGTTGTTTGCTGCTGGCATTTCGATATCGCTCTCTTTCCCAAGATTTGACTCGACTTTATACTTTATAAAAGTTGAATATAAGTATAGATTTGCATCTTTCTTTCGTTGCATCTCGTTCTGTCGATTTCTCGATACCTGTTAGCTCTCTACCTTCGCCCACTGCTTTCGTTCCTCTCTCGATTTCAGTACCTGCCATTCACTCGATACCTTCGAAGTCAGTACTCTCTTTCGGTACTCGATTGACTGTCATTTCGATCGATTTCTGTACAGAGATAAATCAGGTTCCGTCTTTCGCTGTCTCTAGTTCGATTCGATCTTTCAATTCATCAATTTAATGAAGTGTCGCTATATGCGATTAACTTTAACTTACTGCTGATGTAATCTTCTGGCTTCTGGACCATTTCCTTAGGTAAATTCCGTTTCAATGGTTTTGCCCCATCCTTTAGTCACACGTCGCTTTGCTCGTCCCTATATGAGATTAACTTTTCTAAATTCAGTTGTCGATTTACTTATGGAAATTCGGTTTAGGGTATCCCCGATAGAGCTCGACTGCTAAGGTAAGAGTGAATGGCCTAAAGCCATGAACGACTGTTGCTGTGGGGAAAAATACGGTGTTTCTGACTTTAGAGAAATTCTGTTGTTGATTTCCCTGCTAAAAGTCCGCTTAGGCCAAAAAGACGGGATTTATGACTTTTGCAAAATTGTGTTGTCGATTTCCCTGCATAAATTGCGTTTAGGCTCAAAATGCGGGTTTGATGACTTTAGAGAAATTCTGTTGTCGATTTACTTATGGAAATTAACTTTAGGCTCAAAATACGGGATTTCTTACTTTTTTTTCTATCGCGCACTCTGCAATCGACTGAAGAACCTTCTATCCTGCAATCCCTCATTCAAGGAATCCCATTCTCTACAGACGAAAGAGTGTAGGAATCGACTGAGCTATCTATCCAATTTTGGTACCTTGTTCCCCAACCCTTTGAATACAACCCCAAGGCTCAAAGGTGCGCCAACCCTTTGAAGCTTCATTCCTCTCTCTGAATTCTTCTCTCGTAACTCAATTCCCCCAACCCTAAACCCTCTACCTGTCACCCTTCTTCTCAATTGAGCTCTCTGTCAGGATGTCTACTACTGATCTCTTCTTCTATAGTCAACTCCAACCCCTCTCCGACTCACTGAAAGCACAAACCATTCAATTCTATTCTCCCCTCTACTGGAATACCCTATCCCTCTTCTCTTCAATCACTCTGCTCCCCTCTCATCTGAAATGCTCATCTATCGTATCGTTCTCCCCTCTGGAACTCAAATCCCTGAAGTCAACTCTTTCTTTCTTTTGAAACCCCGATGCGAGGTCTGAAAGGACCCTATCTCTAAACTCTAGTACTGATGTATTTTCTTTCTGACTTTCTTTACTGTAAGAAGTTCTACTACTGGAAATACTCTTTCTTTTGAACCCTAAGTCGAAGAACTCTTTTGAACTCAATGAAAGGGTCTGCCCCAAGCACAAGTCAATTGCAGGATCGGTCTTCCCCTCTCGAACTCAATTCACTACCCTAGTCTTTCTTTTCCTATCAATGAAATAGGAAAGCTAAACTCTAGTCTTGATACTAAACTCATAGAAAGGTGTCGAGATCTTTCTGACTTTCTTTACTCTAAGAAGTTATCGAACTCAAATCCCTGAACGATACGAAAGGTGCATCTGAAGGTTTTTCGATTTACGAAAGCAAATCAACCCGAAGTCGAAGAGAAAAAATACAACTACTACTGGAAATCCTCTTTCTTTTGAACCCTAAGTCGAAGAACTCTTTTGAACTCAAACCGCC
Source organism: Kaempferia galanga (assembly GCA_037974795.1). NCBI lineage: Eukaryota > Viridiplantae > Streptophyta > Magnoliopsida > Zingiberales > Zingiberaceae > Kaempferia > Kaempferia galanga. Next base: position 1,235,938 of record JBBPFP010000079.1, read on the forward strand.
TAAGTCGAAGAACTCTTTTGAACTTTCACCCCTCTCTTCTCTGTTGTTAAATGGTCATCTGAATTCCCATTTACTCTACGAAGTTCTCCTTTCGTTCTAAGAAGTTCTCCTTTCGTTCTAAGAAGTTCTTTTCAATTCCCCTTCTTCGAGGTCCTGAAGTACCCTTTTCTCCCATATCGTAGATAGTTAAACTACTCTATAATCTCTATACTGGCCTATCAGCTCTTCGCCAATCGACTATCGTCTCACCTTATCTACGATAATCCTCGTTCAAACATCTTCAAATAAGGAAACACATATGCACGCGTACAGAAAGGACAGAAACTCAGACATATCCCACCCGGAAAGACGGACAGATGACAGGAAAGAAAGAAAGACATATGCGCGGAGAATCGAGCGCAATGCCAGCAGGAAAGAAAGACGGACAGATGACAGGAAAGAAAGAAAGCACTAGCCCGGGCAGAGAAATCGAGTACGGAAATCGATCGAAATGACAGCTGCAAAGAAAGATTAAACTGCAGAACAGAGGAGTCAATCGCAGGTAGACTGCAGACCAGAGGAGTCAATGGCAGGTACAGAAAGAGAGCTAAATGCATGGTGTATCATCGAAGAGGATCTTTCTACGTTTTGAATAGAGAAAGAGAGCTAAATGCATGGTGTATCATCGAAGAGGAGTCAATCGCAGGTAGAGAAAGAGAGCTAAATGCAAGGAAATCGAGTACCGAAGCGAAATGACAGGAAATCGAGTACCGAAAGAAAGAAAGATGCACGGAGAATCGAATTGAATGATATGGCATCGGGCTCAGGTAGAGAAACAGAACAAAGAAAGATGCCAGCAAAGAAAGATCCACGGGTACAGAAAGAGAGAGAGCAACAGGGATAACATAGATTTAGGGGAATGAAGCTTGGCATTTCCAGTTGCGAGGAGAGAGAGGAAGAGGGATAACATAGATTTAGGGGCATGAAGCTTCGCATTTCCAGTGGCGGTTGGGACTTGAGGGTCTGTACTTTCAGGTTGGGCATGACCGGATGGGTGTCCATGACCGGATGGGATGGTTTTGGCTTTGAGGCGAGTAATGGCTCTATTTAGCCTCTGACTTTGATGAATTCTAGGTTCCTGTACCATCACAGGTAATTTAGGGATTACAGGATTAGGTATTCCCAGGACGGGTTAGTTTAGCATGAAAGGATTGATAGCCAGGATTGATCGCATGGGGTGCGTTGCGGTTGGGCCTTTCGGGTTTGGGTCTGTACTTTCAGTTTTAGCTGTCCTTTCTGTTTTAGCATGACCTGCTGAATGTGTTGAATTTTTATTTGTAGTTTCGTTTTGTTAGGTACGATTCCCCCATGGGTAGAGTGAAAAGAAAGAACCCAGCTTCGGCTCTCAACGTGAGACTCTACCCTTCTTTTAATCAGACGTCGCTCTCGCTCGTCCCTTCTTTGATGATGTCAAGTATCTTCATCAAAGATTCGACTTCGCTAAAGAATGAAATTAAAGTGAAAGGCTTCAGTTGACCCCGCATCCATTGAACCTAACCAGATCGAGAACCTCCCTTGAACCAGAGAGTTTTGACCTACGATAGGGGAAGAACTTATATTTGGCACAAAGAACTTCAATTGAGACCCGGTCGCCGAAACCACTATTCTATTATAATAAAGAAGATGATGCTTACCGACCGCATTCTCACCGAACCATTTATTATATTACTATAACTTTTCTTCTATTCTACGTCAAGGTACATTCTTCCTTCAAAAAGGCTGAATCCAAAACTCTGTCTGCGCGAGCGAAATAAATCCCTTCATTCTCAATACATACCCATTTCCGTACAGGGCACTGTCGGCAAATACTCTCATCCATTGAGAGGCGTACAGGAGGAACCTTCTGACAAACTCAAGCCTATAAGAGGAATTCCTTTGCCTTATATATTAGTCCTCTATCAATTCCTTTAAATAGGGGAAGATTAGCAAATGCGATATCAAGCTCACAATATCGAGTTGGGTCTCCCGGGCATTCGCTGTGCCAACTCTGATGCCGAACAGAAGAAGAGCTTCTCCTTATACTTCTACGACCGAACTTACCGCATTTGATGGTTGATTCGGGTTGTGAAAAGAAACTATCCGTCGAAGGGCGAAACCCCATCCCTGTCCGATCCAAGGTACAAAAGGTATAGATATCTGGAGTATTGACCCTACTTGTTTGGATGGGTGTTTCCGACCGAACGGGAGGGGTTCCGACCCGAAGGGTTTGGGGTTCATTTATAAGGTTCATTTTTTCATTTTCTCATGTTTAGGCTACTCTCTCATGGAAGACTAATATAGTCCACGTCGCTATAATAATCGCTCGTCCCTTCCTTTAGTCACACGTCGCTTCGGCTCGAATGACACGAGCGGCTGCTCGTCTTCCCTTCATAAAATGCTCCCATTCATATAACTGATCTACCCCCCAAGGAGGGATTCATGACAAAGAGAATATCTCTCTACTATACTCAATGAAAGGGTCAGACCTCTCCTTCTAATGGAGGTTACTCAACTGAAGGCTTCTCGATTCAGTGTAGTTGTTTGAGCGAGTGGTTGGCTAGTCGCCAGCCACGATGCGAGGGAACTATAATACCTATCCCTACCCTTCACTCTATTCGCTTTGGCCCGTCCTTCACGCTCTTGTTGAATCCTCTCACCTTCTGTGGGTTCTTTGTTTGAGTTTCCATTCAAAGAAGGAATTCACAGAAGAGGCTAACAGGAACTCTTCACGAGGAAAGGAAAAGACCTTTTGCCAGCGAGAGTGTCTATATCCGCCGAATCCTCATAGTCAAATATGGCTTACACTACCAAAAGCAGCGGTCCGGATTCCACTGCCGCCTATCTCTTTCAACAGGTGCTACTAAAGCAGCTACTTCTAAAGAACTCTTGGAATGGCAATTTAGCTGACAGAGATCTTGATTAAGATCTATGGTACATCAGGGGAAACCTTCAAGATTTTCGTTAGCGTTCGGGACTACGTTCAGGAGAGTGAATGGTGTACTAGGTTATTCAAGAGTGAGAAGCATTAGACTCTTGTAGCTCGCAGGAGAGGAGGATAGGGCTCACACGAGAGTGTGAGGGGGAGGGGCCTTGCGCTCGACCATAAGGGAGAGAAAGGAAATGCAGTAGCCATAGCTAGTAGCAATAGCTCGGACGAGGGCCGAGCCCGTCGACAAAAATAAGTGCGTCTCGTCCCTTCCTTTAGTCACACGTCGCTTCGCTCGTCCCTCGACCAGTAAAGGCACGAAGTGACGATTACGTGCGATAGAGCGAGGGGGGCGCCCGCTTTGTCAAACTTCTATAATCTACCTTACATCTTGATACTTTCCCATTCAGATGTGAAGTATATTCAATAAGTGCGATGAAGGGAAAAAAGAAGATTATAAGATAATATGAACATTTTCAGGGTTGCCGATCTTCTGGGTATTCCTGAGTGGGAAAGAGAAGAATCACTCTGTCTTTTTCAGTCTCTTTATTGAGTGGGAAAGCTGCAATTCCTGAGTGTTCAAATGAGTCCCTTTCCGTGCTTTCGCTGCTCTTCAAGAGTGTTCAAATGAGTCCCTTTCTTTCTCTTTGAAGTTTGATTTTTCCGGGTTGCCGATCGCGAGGGGTTGCCTGCGCGTGCCAAACCGAGGCGGGCGATCTCTTAAGAGTAGTTGAGCGTACGTGGAGGGCAAATAGACCCGACCCAAGAACGCTACTGACTTGGGACTCCCTCGTCCCTGTGAAGTCCTTCCTCAAACAAAGGACTTGACAAAGATTAAGACGGCTTTTAGCCATTCACTACTGTCCGACGCCCGTAAAGAACTCTTGGAATGAACTCAGCACCTCTCTTATAAATTCCCCAGCAGGCAAGAGTCGTTCTTATATTCAACTTTTATAAAGTCGAGTCAAATCTTTGGGCCATGAACTCTACGGGTAGCAGCTTAGTATGCGTGTGCTATTCTGTTTCCAAATCAAAGGTTGTAGTTGTCATTTCCTTGATTTAGATTACGAAATCTCTGTTCTCGAGATTCTTGCTCGTTAAAACTATATCCACATAGGGTTATAGCTAGTTTCAGTGGTTTACGACTGGTTTTTTCAGAATCCAATTCTGAAGAGGAAATATCCACGATATTTTGCAGATAATCCAACCATTCATTTTCACTTATTGGAATACTACCTGAAGAGGTATTTAGAACACAAGGTGTTCCGTTTCTAAGGTTGTTTTCAACAAGAATTGTTGATTCTGGCTCTGATACCAGGGGGAGCGGGCGTAGCCCTTTCGCAGCGGTTATCTTAGAGCTACGTCCTCTCGGAGGATGCTTATTACCAATCTTTCGTAGATTGATGAAGTTCTGTATGGTTAAATCCCAAAAGGACTTTGGTTTAGATGGAACGGGTCCATCATGCTTCCGATGTGTTACCATCCGAAGTTAGACCATTTTTTCTTCCTGTGGTATGGGCATAAGTAGTGAGATACCACGGGGTTTTCGTCCTCAGAAGAATCGCTCGAAGAGCTTTCTATAGAAGAACGGGATCTGATCAATAATAGACTTATTATTGACTGCTAGATAGTCCCATTCAGGATTTTCTAGAAAGTTGAGTGCTGTTTCATCTTCAGCTACTCTCTCAAATCCATATTGCATGCATTTGAGTGGTGCTCGATCCCATTTGAGAGAACGAGTTTGTTCTTGGCAGGTAACATAATATGTTCCCTGTTGATAGGAATAGTCAAACTGAACTGACTTTATTCTCTTATCAGGATTTTCGTCCTGATATATGATGATTGGATCAAACCAATCATACTCTAAGAAGATATGATCTTCCCATCGAGATACGAATGGGTAGACAATCCCTTTAGTCTTTCTCCAAGCGTGTGAAAGACCGAATTCGAAACAACAAATATTCCACTGAGGGGAATATTGATGTCCTTCCGTATGTATCCATACCTGTTGGGTATAGTAAACATACTGGTTGTCTCCTATTACCATTTCTCCTGGTTTTAGGATTCATTTTCTCATTAATTTTATCTGAGTGATAGACTCAGATGTATATAGCTTCTGGTTTTCAAAACCAGGTATGCCTGTCGAAGCCAATCAGGATCAGCTTTATGCCTTTGGTAAGGTATAAGGTTGTTATAGTTTTCCATAACAACTAGGTCTTTTGCTGGGTTAAAAACCCTTTCACGAGTATTTCTACTCATCGATATTGGTCTAGGTATCCTATTGTTCTTTCTTGATCTTGTTCTTAGTCTCTATTTATACCATCCAACTCCCCCTAACCTTCCTTTTATCGTCTACTCGAGGTTTGATCGAATACCTATCGGGTCATGCCAGGCTGTGCCTCCCGCCCTGTAGATCGCCACCGGAACTCTGTTAACCGGATGTTAGCACCTACGGCCCGACTCCTTCAATAGGCAACAACACAACCTTCCTTCGTTTCCTACTGGAGGTGTAGTCGAGTATACGAAAAACTTAAAGCAAAGACGGAGATAACAGAAACAGATAAATTCTCATATAAGGACATAGAAGTTTAGAACAAGTAGCAGAACAATAAGAACCTAGATATGAATCTAGAGATTCATCTTACAATAGATAGCTATTGGACCTGCTGGGCTTCACTTCCGTTCCTGAGAGAAGAGGTGATCTTCAGCCGATGCCTAAACCTTATGGCAAGTTCCCCTTTTATAGATGAAGGGAGAATCTTTGCTTACATATGCACTTACGTCATTTTTTTAACAAGCGTCAGTGCTTACGTTTTTGGACTCTATGATTGGAGTTTGACGTCATGGCTTACGTCTTTTATTCTGCCAGCTGTTTTAGCTTTTCTTTTTCAGCTTTGTCGCACAGCTCGGCCACTTTGTGGTACTGGCACCACTTGCATTGATGAATTATTCCTCCTCGTTTTTGAGAAGAGGCAATATTCTTGAGCAGTTGCTTCGGTCATGGGTAAATTACCTGAAGCATATCTAGCTTTGGCATTGTTGAAGCTGATGGTATGCCATTTATTGGTTTCCTTCTTTGTCCTGGCAAAGATAAGAAACGTTGTACTGGTATAAACAAAAACCTTGTTTGGGTCTATTGTTTCCAGTAGTTTTTTCTGCTGGATTAAATCCGCAGCTTTGTTTCTTCCAACTGGATCTGTTTGTTTCCAGATAGGGTAATAGATGCCAGAGGCTGGCATTATGCTGGTCAATCCCACAGTGGGATAGGTTCCTTCAGGTTCGGTAAACAACATTTTAAAAACCAGTTTCCAAGTTTTGTAATGCTGAGCCGCCTGTTGTGTGACCTTAAGAAAGGTTTCTGGCAGTAGTTTGAGTTCTGGACCATATGTTGAAAGGTAAATCATTTTAAGATTTCCAGTCTGAAAATATTCTTTTACCAGTTGAGGGGAACAGCCTGGATAGGCAATTCCATAGTGAAAAGCTCCTTCGGTCATGTGCTGAAGTAGCTTGTCTTGCAGAGGGGCTACCTGAATTTGAACTTGCCTGAGGAGTTCCTCTTGCTGTTCATTTTCTGATATCGTGAACCAATCTAGCTTGACTTGAGACAATTCTCCTTTCGTAGAACCGACTATGGGCCAGTCGTCAGCCGTAAACGGATTTGACTTGCCTTTACCGCTAGCCGTTTGCTGCGGGCTAGCTGTTTCTATTTTGGGGGAAACAGTCCCCTTTGGTAGAGCTTTTGGCAAGCTAGCCGCCTTTAACGGACTTGTCTTCTCTTTACCTGCTGCCGTTTGAGCAGGAGTAGCTATTCACTTCTGAGGCCGAATAGTACCTGTAGAGGATGTTTCTTCCTCTATGAAGGGTAGACTGTTGCAATTCTAGCCTTTTTAGAAGATTCTCAGTTTCCTTCATCGAATCTTTCACCTTCTTATGAAGATCTCGGTAGTATTCCTGCGTCAGTTTGACTACTTCTGCCATGAGGCTTGCGGCAGTTGTGTTGTGTCTTCCATGTTCCTGCAATTAATCAGGATTAGTGCGTGATAAAATATCCGCTAAATTCTTTTGGGTACCCTTGATATGTTCAATATCAAAGTGGTACTGAGAGAACCATGTTTGCCATCTAATTCTTTGCTTATTTGGCAACAGGTCTGTTATGCTTCCTTTAATAAAGGAAATTGCAGATTTGTTATCAGTTCTGACAACAAACTTTTCTCCCAGATAGATTTCGAATTTCTCTATAGCCTTTTTAATAGCTAAGAGTTCCTTCTCATTTATATGGTAGTTTTGCTGAGATTTTGAAAACGTTCCAGATGCATATCTGCAAATTTCTTCAAAGTCTCTTTGAACTTTTCATATTGCTCCCCATGCTGTTTCACTAGCATCGGATTCAATTATTAAAGGTTCACCTGTCCTGGGCAATGTAAGCCTAGGTAGTTGTTGGCATATTTTTTGGATATGCTGAACATGTTCTTGGTCGTTGTTAGTCCAAGTCCATGTTACTCCTTTCTTCAGTTTCTGCTGAAGAGGTTTTATCAAATCTGCAAGATTCTTAATAAAAGGATTAACATAATTTAAGCATCCAAGAAATCTTTGCAAACTCTTTATATCAGAAATCTGTGTATATCATTTAAGATTTTAGAAACGACATGTGGTTGTAACTTTACCTGTCCTTGGTCGAGTTCTAAACCTAAAAACTCTATTGATGTTTGACATAACAGAGCTTTCCTTTTACTTAATCCTATGCCATGGTTTTGACACTTCTTGATTAAGTATTTCAGATGATCATTATGAACATCTGTGGTCTTTGAGTGTACTAGAATATCATCTATGTAAACAAGGATAAAATCCCTATCTTCACGGAAGATATTATCCATTCGTCGTTGAAAGATTTGTGGGGCTTAAGTCCGAATGGCATTACATTCCACTCATAGTGTCCTTGTGGACAACTAAAGGCTGTGTAAGGTTTGGATTGATCATCTAGCATGATTTGCCAGAATCCTGATTTGCAGTCAACCTTACTGAACAACTTGGAATTCCTAACCTGATAGATTAGTTCATCCTTGTTAGGTAGATAATAACCATCAAAGGTGGTATTATCATTGAGGGCTTTATAGTTAATAACCATTCTAGCCTTGCCGCGCTCGGCATGATTTCGTACTATAAAGGCTGGTGACGAATGAGGGCTGTTGCTAGGTTGGATAAGTCCTTGGTGGAGGAGTTCTCCGATTTGTTTAGCAAATTCTTCCCTATCTTCTGGCGTGTATCGCATAGGTCTGACCCGAATAACCTTAGAGGGGTTTATGGGTTTGATGCTAGCGATGGCCTGATCACGATTCCAAAATTCTAATGGATTTTCGGTAAACGTGGATTCTAATTCCAGTAGAAGCTGCTGGAATTGATCACTTGGATCAGCTGGTGTGGTTGTACCAGTTTGTTGGTAAAGAACCATATCACCATGCTTTCGCGTGAAACGAATGTTTCGGTGCGCAAAGGCGGTAGAAAGCCGTGGACAACTGACTACATTGTTACACGGTGTAACAAAGCGAATTGATGCACGTGTTTGTGTAACTTCCTTAAACTTGATAAGAAAGTTCTTTCCCAGAAGTCAGTCTGGTTCTAAAGTATCCAACGCATAAAATTGTATAGGAAACAATTTATCATGCAATTGAATGTGTGTACAGAGCAAAGTTCTGTATAGTGAATCTGAGAATTCACTGTTAAACCAAGAATTGGTTGTTTGGCATGCTCCCAAAGCGAATTAGGTGCGATGTCCTTTCGGGCGACACAAAACGTAGAACCCGTGTCTATGTAGGCATGATAGCCTTGACTTGTATACCCTGGGTAGTGTAAACGAACCAAGATATAACTTGAATATGGGGAAGTCATGTGGAAAATGCTTTCCCATTTATCCATACAGCAGTCGGAGTGTATACAAACTGCTGTTTACCGAGGAAGTCCATTCCTAGTAGTATAACCTGATGGAGGTTACTGAAATGATCACTGACGTAGAACGTGTGAGTGAACATGTATGTGTATTGGACCTACAGTAGGTTGTAGTCCGAATACTAAGTCGACATAGTGTCTTGTTTCCCTGGTAGTACCAAAATAATCCTTAAAGGTATAAGGTATATCAAGGGTTTGAATTTGATCGGATGTAAGTAGTTTAGGTTGAATATGAGATTTGTCTGCTCCGGTCTCTAAGAGAAACTGGTAATCTATTGACTCCGTATTGAGACTTTCAGGATAAGTACTTTGTTATTTGAAGAACTAGAAGGAGCTTTAAAACTGACTTATAAATTCTTTGGACCAATCTCAACGATAGAGTTTGGTTTCCTTGCCGGCGTCATTATCATTCGCTCCTTTCATTTCCCATGGTCAATAATAACCGTTCCGGGAAAGTGATTTGCTCAGGGGTGACCTGACTGGCAGGGAGACTTTCGGCTACTGCTTTATACAATTCATGAATCTCTATCTCATTGTCTTGATGCCTAAAGGCAGAGTCATGATGTGTATTACTTATTGCATAAGTAATTTGATAGGTAAGTGAGTAAATGTCACTTCCTTGCTGCATTTTTAGATCATCGATTTTATGATAGAGTGTCAAGGCGCGGGACAAATGATGATCGCGTATAGATACAGCATAATTGGGAAATACTGAGAACAAAAGTGATTTGTAACACAGATTTCCAGTTACAATGCCTATTAGAGCATTGCTGCTAGACAAATGTCTATTGTCCATTAACCATATGGTTAATGGACTATTTAGTCCTTTTCGGAAGAGTGCTGTGATTAGCACCTGGATTCCTCCGATATGAACGTATTTAGCTTTCTTCCTGAATTCAGGAGAAGCTTTTTGCGGGTGAGACTGCAATAGTGATGGGGTTAACAATGGTATTGTTACTAGCCCATTACTTTCGTTAACCATAATTGGGGTCTCGCACTGGTGTACGACATATCTGGTTAACTTCTGAATAGGTAAATAAGGGATCTGGAAGCCTCGACCTTAGGTTAAGTTTGACCTTTTGCATCTTTCGATAGTCGTCCTCCGAAAGACTAAGGATTCGAGTGTTTTCCTCTTCGTCCTCTATGTGATCTAAATCCTGATTAGAACTAGTCATCATCGAGTTCAAAATCACTGTAAGAATAGCTCAAATCGCTATCCGTCCATTCGACATAATCGCTAAGATCATCGTCGTCCGAAATTTCCTTAATTTCGTATATTTCTTCAGATTCATGTACCGGTTGGTCTCGCTTACTATAGAGCCAGGAATGTACAAAAGATTATATACCCTATCCTATCCCGAGTGGGGAAGAACCAAACCTAGGAGATGCCTGGACTGCATATATAAATAGGACAGCGAACGTAAACCATCTACATCTCTTTCCAAAAACTCTACTGAACTCATGAGGACACGGGCAGAGGAGCAAGTAACGTAACGGGGACCTTCTCTTCTTTTGTATTACAATGGTGCCGGTAGATGACTTAATGGACATCTTTATACTATCAGACTCACAGGACAGCGTTCCATGAAGAACTGGAAGAGAATCACTCTCATTCCCGTACGAGTCTGTTGCTTAAGTTAGATCCTCTCCTGAACCGCAGATCTTTCGTGTAGTGTAATAGCGTTTTTTTGAATGGAATATATACGTCTACAATGGGAATTTCTTTGGGTAAATACCATTTATACTCCTTCATTCACGTAATACTGTAATCTGCTGCGTTAACGGGTACCTGCAACTAGAATGCCTTTCGCTATCTTCTTTTAATAGGGCACCCGCAACTATTTGTCTCTTGTATTATAGTACGATGACAGACTACAGAGCTTCAACAAGAGCAGCTTAAGGAACTGACTCTACCGGAGCTAAGTAAAGCTGACTGACTGCTGAGCTAACTAAACGCCTTATCTCCCTCGTATGCAACTGAGCCAGGGCCACTCTTAAGAACTTCTCCTTGCTACTGTCTTCGTGCCTTTCCTTACAGAAGTTACATAAGTCTCTTCCGCGTACAAATAATACTTCTAACCATTCAACGAGTCACATGCCCAATCAAATAAAGAAAATAGAGCTCTATCGCCAGATAGCTACCTATATACTGTCTTCCTACATAAAAGATATTGAAAGAAAGAAGCCCATATTATATTACTTCTAAAGCATTTTTTTGCCTTATCAAAGTTAGTTGAAGCTACCCAAACTCGTACGCATGGGCTACTGGCTACTTTTTCTTTGCATTCACCCTATGCTATGGTATTGCTACTTATAATGTTTCTTCTCCCGAGAAAGCGTACCATTCAAGGAAAGGTGAAGCTCCTACTTACTCTACCTCTCGTATGCAATGAGTTGGTTAGATACATTATATGGTTATGGTGGGGTAATAATTATAAGCTAAGGAAATTTGGATGGGAACTCACATCATACCGGAACTTGGAACGAGGGCCGAGTGAGAACGACGGGGCAGAGACACATTCACAAAATATGCAGAGATGGAGCTTGCCTCAACAGAGTAGATGAGGACTTCGAAGCTTGGCATTACGATCGCCGAGGCCTTTTCTAGGTACGTAGTGCATACTATCGAGATGGAATATAAGCTAAAGATGACTGACCAAGACAAGACATGAATGAGTCTGAAAAGACAGAGAAAGGCCTCTTGTTCGAATATTGGAATGATCGTAATCACAGTCTTCCCTCAATTAAGTCAGGTGCTTTGACCAATGGATATGGAGTTCTTCTGAACGGTAGAAGGCAAAGTGAGAGGTTCAGGGTCTTGTCTTGATTAGACGTATAGTTGCTATCTGGCTGGGGTTAGAGAGATTGAGATAGTAGCCGTGGGAATAGATCTCTTTATGGTAAAGGGCGCCTCGCTCGGCTTCCCATTGTCAAATGAGTTTGTTGCTTTCAAATGGCACTCAATCAAGGGCCGAAGTGCAACGAGGGATCGACCTAAAGGGAGAGGGTGAAAATGACTGTTTTAGCACACGGATGTGATGATGTCAAGTATCTTCATCAAAGAAGGGACGAACGATAGTGACGTCTGACGTAAGGAAGAGACGGCTGACTACTTGAATTCATAGTTGCTCAAGATATTAAGCACGCTGCGCTCGCCTGACAGTAGATCAACTTCTGAGCACCGAATCTGAGACTAAACTAGAAGTGAACTAGAGTGTATTAGACTAAAGAGGAGAGAGTGAGAACGGGCTAGAGGTCCGTACAGACAGAGAGAAGTGGATGAGACTTAGAAGGTGTCTCCGTGTGCGTGGTGTGTGAACCTTTGTTTTCTTTTCAAGGAGAGTTGTGGGTGAGCAATTTCCACTAGAGCTGGCTATGTGTGAGATCATTATCTTCTGCATTAGGCAATGGCGATCCTAGATCCTACTTCCTACTTCCAATGAGGAGTGCTAAGTTCTATCTAATAGAGAAGAGTTGGGTGCGCTATGTCTGAGACTTTCTTTCTTCTTGCCGGGTGACTGGACATGGGGTGTGGGGTACGGAGCTAGAGCGAGTACAGACAGTCAGGAGGTTCGTTCACTATGTTTGAATAAGATGTTTTTGGTTGCACCTTATCAGGCATATCGAATTAAGGGTTAGGATCTGGCTTCGGCATGGGAAATAGCGCTTTCTTTATGAAGTCTAGCTTAGCTTAGCATGTTTCAGAAGCACTTTGATGGCTGACCGGAAGATGT
>JBBPFP010000079.1:1255909-1274674 GCA_037974795.1 Kaempferia galanga
AGTACCCTCTTTACCTTTCATTGAGTATAGAGAGCAGAATGGAGATTCAAAGGGTTGGAGTTTAGGGTTTGAGAGCATGAGATGAGGTCATATATAATATATCTATCCTGGTAATGAGTTCAGTTTCTTCATCAAATTCAATTGATTGTCTTTTAGCTGCAGCTAAATCTTTTATCTTTCAAAAGAACTATATAGATTGGTAAAGACAAACTACTCTGCGGGAGAGAACATTCTTCTTTCGCGTAGTCCATCTTCTACCTCTTCTTTTATCTTGTCCGGAAGTTTTCACTCTTCAATAGGATTTTCATTGCATTTTATTATAGGCCGTCGCTAGCACCTATTTTCTTCATTCGAACAACGGAAGTGTTTTTGTCCTACCTTCGATCTTTTCTTCACTTCTCACCTTTCTCTCGCACTACTCTCGCACTACTCTCTCCTCACTGGTAGAGATAGATAGGAGAGGAGCTGGTCTGGTTTCTCTTTTCTTCTCTCTTTATGGCATAAACTAAAGAACTTTCACTCAGAACTGCTGTTGTTTGGTCTTCAGTAGACCTCAAGTCAAGATCTGGAGCACTTTATTCAATTCCTGGATTTGCTGAAAGGGCAAAAGAAGCGCTATTTCACAATTTGACAGACCCCGTGTAGTGGTATCGCCCACAGAGGTTCCAAAACCGGCGTTTTTTTATAGTGACGTTGAGCTTTACGAGGTTTATCAGGGTTATATGAATTCATATCCAATTTAGAAGTAGCTGTGAAGGAGAATCCTTATATTCGAACTGTTTACTTCCATAACTTTTCCAGGTTCGATGGTATTATACTTCTCAGGTATTATACTGATCTTGGTGACATGTATCATGTCAAAACTCTGATGAGGAATCATAAGCTTTACGAGCTAAGAGTGTATAAAGGGGATAAGTTCCTCCTCAGTTTCAGAGATTCCTTAACTTTGCTCCCTAGCTCTTTAGATTCATTGGCTAAGACGTTATGCCCTCAATTAGGTTCCAAAGGTTCCGTCCAACATGATGAAGTGAATGTCTCTAGTCTTACGAGACTGAGGGACGATTTGATGAGATATCTTCTACAAGATATCCTTCTGTTAGGTGGTGTGATGTTGAAGGCTCAAGATCTTTATTGGTCTAAGTTCCATATTGATACCGAGAGTGTCATGACATTGTCATCGCTTGCGATGAAGATCTTTCGTCATAACTATAATGATTATAAGCATTTTCCTATCCATATTCCTAATAGAAACCAAGATACATTCATTAGGCGTGGCTACTATGGGGGTCATGCAGATGTATATAAGCCATATGGGGAGAATCTCTACCATTATGACGTGAACTCCTTATATCCTTACATTATGAAATCATATCCTATGCCAAGTGGTGTACCTGTCTGGAGGAAGAACTTGGAGGAGGTTGAATTGGATACCTTGTTTGGATTTTTTGAGGCTTATGTAGTCTGTCCTAGTAATATTTCCCGTCCTTTCTTGCCATATAAGGATAAGAATGAACTTGTCTTCCCTACAGGGAAATTCATAGGTGTCTTTTATAGCGAAGAGTTGAAGTATGCCCGTGAGTTGGGTTACCAAATCAAACCTCTCAGGGGATATATGAGAAGAAGACCAGTCCTTTCGAAAGCTTTATATCCAACCTCTATGAGAGCAGACAAGAGGCTAAGGATGCTGGTGATGATGCTATGTCCTTTGTTTACAAGATTCTAATGAACTTGAACTCGCTCCACGGTAGATTCGGTATGAATCCAGAAAGTACAGTCACGGAGGTCTGCAAAGAAGATAAATATAAAGAATTGATGAAGAAGGAGAACTTTCAATCAGCAGAAAGACCGAGAATGACTATCTAGTAAATTACATTAGCAATAGTTGCAGTGTTAGCGACTAAGACTTTAAACCTCCAAGGATGTCGGCTGCTCCATTGTCAGCAGCTATAACTGCTTGTGCTCGTATTCACATGTATCCATACATTTCAAGACCAGACTGTTACTATACGGATACTGATTCCATTGTTATTGGAGGTCCTCTTCCTGAGGAATGTGTCTCTTCCACATAAATTGGTAAGTTTAAACTAGAGAACAAGGTCAGTAGAGGTATCTTCTTAGCACCCAAGAGTTATATGTTAGACGTTGAAGATGATAGACATATTGTCAAGCACAACCCGCTAAAGACTTAGTGACATCCGAATGGTTTGTTAGGCAATTCGCGGATCTATCTAAAACGGATCTGATCCCCACTTCAGTTAACTTCAGAATAGATTGGAGTGATCTGAAGATTGTAAAAAAGGACATGATGATCAAACTGGGTCTTCCACGGAGTACTAAAAGGGAGAATGTCTATGATAAGAACAATGTCTGGATAGACACACGACCTATTGAAGTAATAGACTTGGGGACTAAAGATGCCACCTCTATTTTCAAATTGGAAATGCAAAAACTTAGTGATGAGAAATCCCATGAGGAATCAGTGAGTCAGTCCTCTACTGAGGCTAATAAGACCACTACAGTATTAGATCAACCTACTCTGTGCAAGACCAAGAGAGAGGCCAAGAAGGCGAGAAAGAAGGTCGAGCTTCTCTTCTTTCTGAACCTGTCTTTTCATGGATTGGCTCCCCTTGAACCCCCGACCATAGTACGGCACTCCGACCCAAAGAAAAGAGTTCATGGCAATTCAAAAAAGAAACTACGAAAGATCTATCCCTATCCCTACCCTTATAGTCGGCCCTGCTTTTATCTTTCTTTCTACAGCTGTTATAGCTTCCGATGTCGAAACTTCTCCGGCTCTTATTTCCAGGTTCTTTCTTTGCTGCGAGTGTATTCTCAAAGCCATTTCCTCGAACTGCGGATTGTGAATTGCTTACAATAGCATTCATACATCTGTTGGAAAAGTACGTATGTATACCTAGACGTTCTTAAGGATAACCAGACGGGAAATCCGGCATCCCACCAGAGTCGGAGCCCGACTCGTTAAGATCAACCTTTCGCCCCTCTGTCAAACAAGGGGGTACAGTCCCTAGAATCCATCCATCCCCAAGATCCCAACAGGTCCAAAGGAATCCGTATTTAACATATTTCGAATCTTTCACGGTCCTTCGCCACGTATGAGACACCATTGGTGGATCAAACAGCTCTAAAAGACTAGGATTAGGCGCGAGTGCTACTTCACAGTACCATTTGAGCCAGACCAACCACTCTTTTATCCAATCGTGATAAAGAGTCCGCTCTACTAAGTATTCTTCACTCACATACCATAGGTGCGATTTAGGTACTAAGACTAATTGCTTAGGCTTATACTTACATCTAACCCTATCGATTATGATTCCCTTCAGATAAGGGTTGAGAGGCATACCTCTTCCAAACCACCATTCCAAAGGTAACCGATAGTCAGAAAGGGACTTATCCGCTACGTAGCCGCTTCCATCGTCTCGAAAGACGGGAGGAGAGCATACGACCACGGACTCGGAAACCAGCACCAGCCAACCTACTCAGACATGATTTTGATAAACCATACTTTTCTGCCAGCTGGCACAGCCCGATAAGTGATGAAGATGCTAGAACTGCCTTCGCAGAGACTGGAGTAAGGTTAACTTGAACCCTATCTACCCAGAATTGCTTAGCAAACTCGAGAGCACCCAGTGTGGAGTCTATTGATTTAGACTCTGATATAGATACTCCCATGATATCTAGCAGAGCTTTATACTTTTCAGCCACATCCCTGTCGGCGATCACTATGTCGTCGCCGAGGAGGGCATACTTTCTAAAAGGTGCCTTTCTCCTTGGGTTAACCAACCACGCAGCCATCCACACCATGTAATGATGTGATAGGCTGAAGAGGGCCCAAGAGCCGTAATATCCAAGGGGCTGACCTGCGGCAAAGTGCAAATACCTCGCTTTACTTAATAAAGGGCGATGAGTATAAAACACATTTGACCACAGCGCTCCCCTAACAACGCATAATGCCAGAGATCGCCCAAACACCAAAGTCATAAACTCGGTGATGACTAACTCTGGCCACCTATCTGTCGCCGCAGAAAGATCTAAGGATAGAATATCTGAGGGTCGAAAGCGGCTAAGACGGTGGATTGGACGATTGAAAGTTCCATCAGTGGGAGGGATAAGACCCGCATAGCCCAATTATGCACAGGATGTAAAAGCCGCTGACGCACAAAATTGCCAATGGCGAACAGACGGCGCTTACCGGCTCCTGAAAGGGTGCAAGTCAAGCGACCGGGGTAAGGCTTAAGGAAACCTCAATGTCTTAGGAATCCGTTTAAGATAGGTTCCACCGTTAACCGGTAGGAATCTAAACCTTGCCAGCAAGCCGAGGCGTTATAACTATAGTCTAAGGGATACAATACCCTCTTCTCTTTGACCACAACATACCTGGATGCCAATGCTCTACGTTACGAACAAACAACCCTGCCGTTAAGGCAAACGCTGCCAACTCGTACTTCAGTGATGAAAATATGTTTGGATCAGGTTTCGGTACTTTCCAGTACCTACGGTCATCGTTAGGTAGAGTCTTCCATGTCGGTCTCCAAGATATTCCTTTAAACAGAGGAATCGAGGAGATCCAGGGAAGATATAGACGTTGAATGGTATTAAAGTAAAGCCTTCTGGAATTTGAACCATCAAGTCCTTTATCTTGGGATAATTCTGCACTGGTGTAGTAATAGAAGCAAACGTTGCCTTGCTAACCCGCTTGGCAAGAGGAATGATTCTACACACACTGAACCAGGAGAGATAGACCCGGACCAATCTATCACCTCTCTCACCTCGACTCATTATAACGAATCGATGGCGTTTCGGTATAATAGTTGGAATCCCTGCTCGGCTGAGACTTACGTTGACAGCAGAACTGCCCACAATCACTGATGATCCAGCATAGTACTGTTGCAAATGAACAGCACACTGCTTGAGATACAATGACGTAAATAACAAACCAGACTTACGAAATTCAAAACTCCGAAAGACCTTCGCGCGATAACTAACGAACAAACAGCTCCTTCTAAGGTCAAACGTCCAGTAGCAGCCAAAAAGATTCTAATCAGGAACCTTCTTAACTGCCCCGTGTGTTCAAACACACGGCGCCAAGAAACCTGAGAGAGACTTTCTGTAAAATTGCTAAAAAGCCCTGACATGATGAAGTTAGTTATCATTTAAGAAAGAGATTATTCCCCTAAAATCACACGCAACGCTCTTCGACTATCACATACTCGCCTAGCTCCCAAGAGTCACTCTCCTTGATGTACCGGAACTTGTCAGTACAAGGGAAGGCGTCTAGGAACACTAGATCAACTAATCCTATCTGCCGCAGTTAGGAAAAGTCTTAGAGTTGTATTGGTTTTATTGTGGCTAAGCCATCAACCAACCAATGTGCTCGTGACAAAACACGAGACAACAGATTGCTCTGCCGCTCAACGTGCTTGGGAGGACGTTACGCCCCCCCCCAACCGAGGAATGAAACACTCGGATGGTGCCAACTACTAAATCTCTATTATTTAGATTGCACGGGATTCTCTAGTAGTGGGGGTCGCTTCGGGCATTCGAAACGTAGAAAGACCTTCATCTCTGTCTCTTTCCATTCACGACTACGGTATTATATGCCATTCACGCTCTTGTTTAGGCGCAAGTCCATTCACGACTTTTGGGAGAGGTACGACTGAAACGGAGTTGCTCCCGAGCTGTACGCTGCGGAGCTCCTTTAATTGGAGTTGATTGCCCGTGAAAGAGGTAGGGACTTCCCGTACTCTTTCTATTCATGTATAATAAGAATAACAGTTGAACGCCCTTTCTAATGCTTCACTTCCGGAATTAACTGCAAGGGACAGCGTACACGAACAACTGACTGCCTTAGGAATACCAACTTGGACAATCCTACTGAAAGCACTAACAGCTACGACAGAATGACTACTATATATAACCCTGGTTTCCTTAAGGGGATTAGGAAAGAGAGAACTAAAAGCAACCTTGATCAACTATACGTTAACACCAGGCCCTAATATTCTCGGTCGAGCCCAGCAAATTATAGTATTACGTTCATGAAGGAGTCTAAATGGCTAATGTTAGCTGTCCTGGCATCAAAATTCAATAACAGTTAACGTTATCTGCCCCGTCGACGTCGCTATCGTAAAATGATCGCTCGTACCTTGCCCTTTAAGTGCTTTCTCCCGTCTCTTTATTTCTTCTCCCGTCTCTTTATTTCGATCCCAGTCGTGAATTTGAATATGAAGATGAAGATACTTAACAGGTCGGTCCGCTTTTTCAAGATCTTGATCGGTATCTTCAATTATCATTCGCTCTATTCTCCTTTCAGTCGCCCCTTCCCTCCGTCATCGGATAGTCGAATATCTTCATGATAGTATATAGAGAATAGATCATTCCTCTTAGAATTGAGAAGACTATACCAGTCAGATTCAGATTAAGATATTCGTACTATATACCATGAATATGAAAATCTTTATATAAGAAATAGGCACGAGAGAAGATCTTTCGTAGTTTCGAATGCGCGTGCCATTCACGTAATACTATAATTTGGAGGAAGAGCCTGGGTAAGGCTAAAGAAAACCTATCCTTGTAAGTGGTGCCATCCGCTCCCGTGAAGGAATTAACGGCTGCTTAATGGGATGATTCTAGAGTATGCACCTCACCCTTATTCAACAACAAATGTGCCTTCCGGTTCTTCATCTCCCAAGCAACAGTCTCTTATCTTTTAGTCCACGTCGCTGTCGCTCGTTCCTACGTCTCTTATCTTCATGGAATACTTAAGTAGTCGTGAATGGCTATATTAATTAATTCATTCACTATTCTTCACTACGAAAGATCTTTGGGTGCTGCAAATGTAGCTTCAATAGTTCGATCATAGGTCTGATCGGGTTCTTGTTCTGGGTTTTCCTTCTGTGAATTCCTTATTGTACGAGTTCTTGACTATATATACTTCTATAAGTGGGTGCCCCATAACGTTAGAGTGACGGAGAGGAACGAATTCCATATTTTAGGAGAGGTTCAAGTGATTTACAAGATAAAGACTGACAGGAGAAAAAGAACTATCTAGCTCAGGGTAGAGGAACGACTTCTTCACCCTCCCTCATTTAAAGGAGAAACATAAGCTGGCTACGCACCAAGAGATGTTGATAGGCCTTCATGTCTTTTTATTGTCTTAGGCTGCCGTTGCACTTACTAAGTACTTCGCGGGACCGCAGTCCACTATATGCTAAGCTCGGAAGGGCGGTCTCGATCAACTTCCATTCAAAACTCAGTGTTATCATCTATAGGATTGATCTTTTTCTCTATATACTATCAATTCAGAACTACGAAATAGATGCCCAGAGCAGCAACTGACTCGTACAGAGCGGCGGAAAGGACTGCGAACTCTTGGAAAGCACTTAATCATGCGAACTATAAATAATGAACTTCAGCCGCCTGCAGCAGCATATGTTTGGAATGATTCTCTCGTCCCTAATCTTTCTCACTTAAGTAGAGTACTCCTTTTATGCAACTGAGCCGGGCCACTCTTAATCACTTCTCTCCTGTGAGTCGTCTGAGTTTCTCTCTAAGTCGCTCGAGTCACTCATACAATAAGGAATTCCCTCTCCTGAACTCGGAAAGGCTATTAATGTTTTCAGTCCCTACCAAATACCCGATCTCTGAAGAACTTCCCTCTTTTCACTCCACTGAGCTAAACCCACGGAGCGGTCAGGCAAATTCATAAGAAAGGATAAGGAAAGAGCTCCTTTACCCCAGGGGGACTCTCCCATAAATTGAATAAGGAATTGAAAGGTACGAGCGATAGCGACGTTGAGGCACCAGCAACTACCAACTACTTATATATTATATTGAATTTGTGCAGAGAAAGTGAAACCGTTCAACTCAAACCGTTGAGTTCACTCTTTCCTAGAACAACTTACGTGGAATCTCTTTCAACAGGAGCTACTTTCAGCGTATCCTCTCCCCCCGCTTAAGAGCCACTTAGCTATCGCTGCAAGAGTAGTCAATTCCAGGAACGGTAGAGTGAATGGCCATCCATTCACGTAATACTATAATTGGCTGAGGACACCGACGTCTCTACCGTCCCTTTCCAGTGGTGCCGAACCCTTTCTGACATGGCATTTCACCTTCCAACGTGGAATATATGAATGACATTACCTACCGCTACGTGGGTGTTTTATCTTCATGGTCTTGCACCAGTCGCATATTATAAGAAGTACGCGTAAGGTACAGCCCGTCCTTACCTCGGCCCTTTCATAAGCAGCCGGGAAAATATTATAATATGTATTCGTTCGCTCCGGTGGAGTCGTACGCTGGTGCCCTAACCGTTCAAAAGCAGCCCTATAACGTTAGAGTCAAGGTTCCGGAGAGTGATTTAACTGAGAAAGAGTGTTAATAGGGCGTCATTCTCATTCGCAGCAAGAGTCGAATAAAAGAATGGCCACGTCGCTATCTTCCCGTCGTACCTCGGCCCTTAATTGATAGGCTGTTCGGTTGAAAGAGATGGAATGGAATGAGAGTCCTTTAGTTGTTGCCTAGAACTACTATTATTATTATGAGTTCATTCCTATAGTGAGCCGGGACTACGGGAGAGGGACTTAAGTGCTCGACTGAAGAAGCGAAGGAAAGAGTTCATGGACTCTTGGAATTCACTCTACCGTTCCTGTTGCTAGAGGAACGAGGGACTCAGAATCTCACTTGGGTAAATGCCTACCTTCGGGGGATTCTTACCGAACGAGGTCCTCCTCGCTTCCCAAATGAGGGTGTCGGCCTTGAACTAAAGGGGTTCGTGCTCAGTCTTTATGAACCGGAGCGACCGCAACAAGAGCACTGTCATCAGTCCCACAGCAAGCATTAGAAGGTTCAGTTCAAGGCTCATAACCTTGATAGGTGTCAGTTCTTCAGATCGGACTCAAGGTGGAGCTCCTATCAAAAGAAGAAAATGGAGTGGCTAGTGGCTCGTACGGGAAAAGACCATTAACCTTTCTGCTGCAGGCTCCGCGTAAGTTGTTTTAGGTGCTGCTCTTGATTAACCTTTAATGTACTCCTTAGTGCTCGACCGTTAGCGAGAGAGACGACAGAGGGGCGCTTTCCGGGCTCGAGCTCCAGCGAGAGAGAAGTGCTCGACCTTGTTTCCGTTGCAGCTCCCGAGTGCGTACTCTTATATTATTTAATTGAATTCACGAACCCTTCTGAATATGGCTCAGAAGTGTCTTTCCCCTTGCATTTGCCATGAACCACTTTAGGGAACAGAAAACACTCTCAAACCGGATCGGACCAGTGCATTTGATCCAACTAAGAATGCCGCTCAAACTGATATTCTCTCGTTCGTCTCAAACTGATGAAGTTCAGGGCTATCATCCCACTTCTACCGAAGAGTTCAAACTTAGCGAGAGAAGGCCCACTACGCCTAGTCCTGGCTCTTCTAGGACAGAGAAGTCGAATCATGATGAAGGGTAGAGTCTCAGGTGACGACGGCAGAGTTCGCGGAGCGTTGCAAAATGTTTTCATTATTTTGATCATTGTCACGCAAATAGAGAACCAAATATAGTCAGTTTCAATTATTCCTCCCCGAAAGAAAAGAGGATAAATGAAATACCCATACAATTCATGACACAGGGATAGAAAAGGGAATTTCTTATTTGATGGGCAGACATGTCGCTCGTTCCTTCCTTCTAAGAGAGAGAATCAGCTAATAGAAAGAGAACAGAGAACAAAATCATAATCCAAATAAATAAGAAAAGAATCCGCCTTCCTGAGATGCACCGAAAAGAAAGAAGCTTTGGCGAGATGCACCGAAAAGAGAACTTAAAATCAGAGCTAATAGAATCAAATCAGCTTTTTAGCCTAGCGCTCTTCAACCGATAATTGATGCTCTCACAAAGAGAGAAAATTAAATAAAATGAACCTTTATGCAGATCCCTATCATATCTTATATGGTCTAAAGTAAAGGAATCCGTACTTGAAGGATGTAGTCGAATCTTTTGTGATTGTAGAGCATCGAATGGCTTTCTTCGGCTTAGCCTATCCTCTATGCCTGATCAGTCTTAATCTCTATGTGGAAGACCACTCTGGGAGCCCGGACTCTAGCTCATCTAGTCTATCCTCGCTTCGGCTCGTCTATTAACTTCCTAGGCTAGTACTCTAGCTAATCTATTCAATCAGAGTCCTCTAGCCTCAGCTCGTCTAGTTGTTTCATGGGTCTCTAGCTAAAAAGCAGTGAAAAAGTAGTTAAAACAAAATCACTAGCCCGCCACCCTTCATAAGCAGTTCATCCGACGAGGTACGAGCTTGCCGACGGGGTATAGTAGTGAGTTCTCCTTGATTTGAACCCCGTTCCTGGGCTAGGAATGGATGTGCAGTAGCAAAGAGCAGTGACGCAAAGGAAGGCTCAATACTTCAAGGGCAGCTGACCCAGGTTTAACTTAGTGTGATTGTCCGATACAAGTTCGGGGAGACGGCCTCCGAATAACGAGACTCCGCGTCCTTCCTCTGCCTCGGTTGAGTAGTTGCGAAAGTTCACTCTGAGTTTAATGAATCCCACTACGCGGATGCGCATACAAGAATAGTTAACCATTCTCGGGTTTAAAATAGAGTCTCGGGTCCAAGAACTCATTTCTTCATTTATAAACTCGGGTCTTGAAACTGATAACTCGAAGACCAATCCAATCCATGCTTAGGAGGTGGGGGAATGATAATCTCGGAATGAAGACCCATCAAACTACACTCTCTACGGTCAGGGTCGGAATGAAGCAAGCAACTGCAGACTTATAACTAACTCGGAGTCCTAGCTCGGGCCATCCCTTTTCGTATATTAATTATGGAACTCGGAGTCCTAGCTCGGGCCATCCCTTTTCGTATATTAATTATGGAACTCGGTGAACTAGGGTCTCGGGTCGCTACAACAAGATATGGGTCTCGGGTTAAAATAAAGACTATGATATTGAACCACTCAATTCCCTTTACTAAGCTTGGTACGTCACCAGAACTTCCCTCCGGCTCATAAAAGGTGGGTATAGCGCGACCGACCAGGGAGCGCCAACCTTATTAGCCGATAGCTGCCCTATCCTAGCCTAGCGAGCCTAGCTTTCCTTCCCTGCGATTCCATGCCTTCCCTGACCAGGAATGATATGCCTGCCCTGACCTTGGTATAGAATAGAACTGTCCTGGCTCGGGCTATGAGAAGGGCTGCTACGACGAGGATAGCTTGCTCTATACCCACCACCCTCCTCCCCGGGACTTGGCTTAAATAAGAAGATAGAGGAGTGAACCGCTACGTAGCGAGCGAGCTAGTTAATACTCGCTCAACTTAGCCATCTGTCGAGATTGATCAAAGCAGTTCTGTATGATTGGTATAGATCTTCGCACCTTTCCTAAGCCTAAGAAAGTAGACGTACCCTCCAAGCAAGATGCCTAGTCCAACCATCTTTTCTTAAGCCTAAGAGACCTTCCTTTTTTCCGCACCTTTCACTTACATTATCCAATAAACTTCCTTCCTGACGTAGTAGGTCCTCACTAGACTAGAGTTTCACTTTTCCCTTGTAATCATTAGCACCGTCCCAGAGTGCCTTAGCACGCGTTCTTTCCTCGCACCGTGCCATTGTACGCACGATCCATTCACACCTCTTCCTTCGCACCGTGCCATTGGCGCTCTCTCCTCTCTGTCCCATCCTCGACTTCTACCCGCTCCCACCCGAGCCACTGCTGCTAGTTCTAAGGGCCAGACAAGACTGGTTTGGAAGTGCTCCTCGGAGCGTCCCTGCCATATAGCTACAAGGCTCGTCTGGAATCAAAGGAAAGGTATGCCATCTCTATCTCTATCTCTGGACTCTGGAAGGGCTTAGTTGTATTAATTAATTTAATAGAATATTCTTTGATAGTTGGACCCTTCGACGTCGACATTGAACTAAAGTCAAGCTTGGAAGGATTGAGCGGAGGACCCCACACAAGCACCGGCGTCGTAAAGGAACAAGGATAGACCCGACCAGCTAGCTTAGCTAGCCTTTTTTCTTCTCATCTCAGAAAGCGTTGTAGAGTTTCACTCGCTAGGACTACTAGTTTAGAAGTTATTGAATTGATGTTGAGAAGTCAGCTACGAGTTTCACAAGTTAGCTCGCTCCGCTACTTTACTTGAATTGGCTTCAAGGAATGGGTGGGCTTGAATGGAGCTCTTCGGAGGGCACGTGGGCTCGGTAGTCATGGGACGCTAGGCCAGGTCTTAGTGCTCCTCCTTGGTCGACTGTAGAGTGTAGGGTTCTAGGACGTTACGTCATTCGTTCCTTCAATTCCCTTGCATTGCACCATTCAATCTATCTCGCCTTGGCATGACAGATAGCCTCTTCATTGGATCCCTAACTTTCTTTCTTTAGATCACCCTCCGCCCATCTTAAACCTTAAACCACCGCTTGGGCTTAAGTTGCGACTCCGAGACCAGTTGGTAGGTTCAAGCTAAGCTTAGTAAAGCCAGCGTCGTAAAGATACAAGTAAGTAGTATGGGCTAAGAATCGTATTTGGAGTACCCCCGGTCATGGGAGCCTGGCATCTACTGTGGTAGTTGGAGTGAGTACCCGGGGCATGGCAGTTCTTTTCTATTTATCTTCCGTGCATGTGGTACCGGTCTATTTATCTTCCGTGCATGTGGTACCGGTCAGTGATCCTGGCCCGAGTTCAGGGTTAAGGAAAACCTCCCTGGGACTCCTCGTTTCGAAGTTGTTTCGTAGTTGATTGAGCCGATCAGACTTGATGTTGAGTTTAAAGAGCTCCGATTGGCACTACTTTCTTTATTTAAAAGAGTTCTCCCGCCTTAGTGGCTGCATGGTCCGATCGAGAACCCGGCTTTATTTGCTTATCCCCGTATAAGACCACCTGCTTTATTGGATCACTCGCTCCTCCCATTCCCTGCCCACTAGCTTAGCTTCTCCGTTAGTGCACCTCCTGACCGAGACAACGCTGCCACTGCTCCCAAGCACCAAAGAAAGAAAAGCTCAATGAAGTGGAGCGGACAACGGGTCTTATGAATGCATCTTGATACCGCTACGTGGGTCAAAGTAGTCGCTCTTTCTTATTACTGCTTATGAGGGATACCAGGCTTCCAGACTTAGAATCTCGTCAAGTCCTGTCCGATCCAGCTCCTTACTTTAAGACGCATCTGGCCTCTTGAACCTTAGCTTAGCATCCTCCATCTTTCCTCTGTCTACTCGCATCTCTCACTTCGCATATGTTGACTTCCCTTTATCCGGCGATCCACCTACCCAGACCTAAACTCGGAGCTCTGAAACGCTTGAGGAGACCCATTCAAGAGCGAGCGGGAACGAGGAGTCTAATGCTGCTTTCCTGGGCCTTGGGTGGCGGGTTCGTAGACGCTTAGCGGCTATCTTTAAACCACTGATTTCTGAATGAATCTGGCTTGTTGGTCTCTACTCTAGATCTCATCCGTAGCTATCTTGGTTCACTATTGTCCGTATCCGCTATCTTCGATCGCCGCCCTGGGGCTCAACTCAAGTTCGTGAAGACGTAAAGGTAAGACCTGTAAGAGGGGCTAATCTCGACGCCATCAAAGGTAGGCGCAGAACTCTCATGCCATTCATTCGGATGGCGAAAGCACAGATGCAGATTCAAGGTGCGAAGCGATGAACTACGCTCCAATAAGCATGAAGTTGCGATGAATCGGGTTAAGCTCTCAAAGGACTATTTCAAATCTCGCTATGATTGCGTCTGTGAACTTGATCCAATGAAGTGAATCTTAATACCGCTCCGTGGGACTGCAGAGGAGGGATGGGGGGACGGACTACTGGTCTCTCGGGTCCTCGCCTGGCCTATCTGAATCATCATTGATCTACCTCGGCTTCTCTGCGCACCGCTCCTTCTTTACGTCACTATCGTAGCACTAAACTTCCGATACCTACCCTCCGCCCTCTACTTTATTAATGTAACTTCTCATTTTATAATAAAGTTGGAGCCCTGATCAAGCCATATGGTATGTGGGAATGGGAGGAGATCCGTAAGGGGTGTGGGGTACGACTCGTGCAGGAGCGTTGGAGCGAGTTCGGATGAACTGAACTGCTTACTGCTTATACTGCTTTTTAGGTGGGAGAACCGTCCCTTCCTTCTTACTATACCCACCTTGGAGACGCTTAGCTTAATAAGGAAGAGGGCGGTATCAATATTTTTCAATGAATCCCTCGTGCCTAAATAAGGAGTCGCAGATAGAAACTCTGAAACGTAAGGCGCGTAGCGGGCCCGGCTGCTAGGAGACCCAATCAAGTCTTCAACTAAAGTACTCAACTTCTCACTCGGAATGAATCAACTAAATCCATGCCACCCAGACCAATGAACATTCCTAAAGCTAATTGCTGGGCTAATAAATTCAATGGTCAATATTTACTAAACCATTCCTAATGACCTATCAAGTGCTTTAGCCGCATACTGCTCTTCTATTGAATTTCCCGGCCTACTTCGGACTCGTCCTCATCGCCTAAACTCTCAATATTAGGGAAACCGGTCGTGAACCTGCCTTGGATTGGATTCTTGTGCCATCCCATACCTAGCCCTTGTCAGGAGCAGAGGAACGCTTCTATTCCCCACTTGAGATTCATTCAAGGAGGAGAGCCGGGAGCGGAGAGAAGTATAAGTGATCTTAATCAACCAAAGCCCATGAAGGGAACCCATGAAGAGCTGCTGCCCGTTCAAATTTCTCATTCTCAACTTAAAGTCTCATTTCTCAACTGAAACTTATTATTCTGACTTTATTTGGCATTCATTCATTTAAGTCTTAGGAGCTCAACTTCTAAACTAATTTATCCATTCTCTATGCGGGCCAGGACAGGGGGGGTCCAAAGAAGCCAGCTAGCGAGGGCGGGTCAACTGCACAATACAATTCCTCAAGTCGGGTCTTTAAACTCGGAGTCGTATCGTAAGCTCGGGCAACGCGTACCAATAACTGCTCGTTGAACGAATCACGGGGTCACCCCGCAAAATCAATGCTGAGCCATCAGACTTCTCTCTCGGGCCATAAAGAACTACTCGTATTTAAATAAATAACAAAGCCATTCGCGGGTTTAAAGTATCGGGGTTCACTCGGTGGGTAATATAGTTCCAATCCAGACTTTAGTTGATGATTGCCTTCCTTTTATAATAATCATAATCAGAATCACTACCGCGGGTTTAAAATAGATCTCAACTCCATGCTTCTAGTTCAATGAAGAACTTAACCACTACTTTTGCTGCCTAAACCCACCTACCGCATCAAAAGGTGGGTATAGAAATTCATCGAAAGTGGCTACGTCGTTGCACTCGTTCCTCAACAGCTATTCATTGGACTCGTGCCCTACTTTAGCAAGGTCTTAGCGGATCTCCCAAGCAAGAGTGGAATGCACCGAAGAGGAAATGAACTGAACCAAAGAACTACTAGAGTAGAGCTAGAGGCGGAAATGAAGAAAAGAACCTCCACTGACTGAATATGGAGCGTAATCGCAAAAGGCATGGTTGGTCCCTATCTACGCTATCAAGGCATTACATTAGAGTAGAGGTCAGGGGGGTCCGCATCGCAACTTTAACTGAAAACTGAAGATCGCTAGTTCTCGCTCTTCCGAGACGTGGGCCTAGTCCGAGCACCATTCCAGTCCTCAGCAGTGCTTATCCGATAGCTGCTCCAGGTTCGCTCTTCCATTCCACGTCGATCGCATGAGATTCATGCTTCATTGGTCTGCTGCCCTTACCCCAGCTAGCTCTTAAATAAAGTAAAGTAGTGCCAATCAACTCGTACTTATCAACTAGGAGTCCAAGGGCACTCGCTATCAACCGCTATCATGTTCGTCACCGCTAAACGGGATAAAGAAAGCAAGCACGTTAGCTGAGGAACTCAAATGCATGACTCTGTGCTTCTGCTTCGAGTTCTAAGGCACTTTTCCATTTCGCCTAACTTAACTTAGGTCCAGGCAGAGGCATGCCAGAAGATTAGTGGTCGGATCGTACGTGAATGTCTCCCCCCCATAGAAAACAAGAGAAGAGATAGAAGACAAGAGATAGAAGACTATAGCATTTAATTTAATGCCAGTCCGGGGGATCCCACAAAGAGGTAGACAGGCGAGTGCCCACCCGGCCCTCGTAGGTGCGGCAAGGTTGGGATGGCAGGGAAGAGAGAGAAAGGTTGGGCTGGGCAGTTCCTCTGGTCTTCAACCAGCTATAGCTATCTAGCCGGCCCGTGGAGAGGGAGGTCTCCGTCCTACGTCCTTAAATAGGTATGCTATCGTCCTTAAATAGGTATGAATGAGTCTCTAT
This sequence comes from Kaempferia galanga, assembly GCA_037974795.1. Taxonomy (NCBI): domain Eukaryota; kingdom Viridiplantae; phylum Streptophyta; class Magnoliopsida; order Zingiberales; family Zingiberaceae; genus Kaempferia; species Kaempferia galanga. Next base: position 1,272,188 of record JBBPFP010000079.1, read on the forward strand.
TGGGAAGTCCGGGCACCGAAGTAACGTACGTTCGATTCAAGTAGTTCAATTCCCAGTTATATAGGGAAGCGGGAACGAGAGCACGGTCTCGGATGGCGGCTCATTAAGGGGTGGACCCGAACGAAGGGAGAGCGAGCTCTTTACTAGCGAGTGAGAAAGAATCCGATCGAAGCAGGCAAGCATAGGAATGCAAGTGTTCAAGAGGAACGAGTGATAACGACGTAAAGCCGGTAGTCAAAAGGACTGGATAGAGGCCCTGCTAAAGTAGCCATACATAGGCTTATGTGTTCTGGTCAGAGACTGTGGGTGTGAGAGTAAATAGAGTCGAGTGAGAGCCTAACAAGAGGCCTAGATTGAGGTCGAAAGTACGCTACATCGAATGATCAACACGCTGGGACGACTACTGTGGTCTCATTTGGGGTGGGGGCAAATTCGGCTGCTTCAAATTATAGGAAGTCATCTTATATACGAGTGCATGGCTACCAGGCTCACCTCCTTATAGCTGTCAGACTGAGCTATAGTAGAGTAGACTTCGTAGTCAGTCAGTCATGCATGCCTTCCAAAAGTAGTGCCTCATGAGTCAAGTCAGTGATGGAACCGAATTCATCACATACTTGAGAGCAGAGTAGTAGTCTCACTCTCGGATAAGTTTCTACGACACTTTTACCGTGTGGGGCAGTAGGGGAGAACCACTAAGCTAGGGTCAGGACTATTGGTACACGGAGCGAAAGAGAACCAGAAGTCAGATAGGCGAGATGGAAGCAAGGGCTGCGTAGAGTCTCGGACGGCATTGAGTTAGCGGGCCATGGCCACGAGGTCTCAAGTCTTGAATTCATTCTATCTGATAAGTTCCCGAGAAGCAGTGGGCGATAAATTCCGGGCTTCTCCAAGTTGCATATGGTTGAAATAGAACTACTTCTAAGTTGCATGTGGGACTAGACTGTAGATCAGTTGAAGGAAAGATGAGGCCGGAGATCGGACGAGGGAGGCCAGACTCTTATGTAGTGGCCCATCCAGGCTGAGAGGTGTGAGATCGCTAGCCCTTACAAGAAGTACTCTACTGGGACGACCTCTTTCTAGCCTTCAACCCAGGATAGTTGAACGAAACCATAGACAAAGGATCTGCTTTCTTATACCATAGAAAGGAACTGCTTTCTTCTAGTCCGGCAGGTGTAGGGGACTACAATAGTAAAGTAAGCCATAAGTTAGAGGAACTCACAGTCATATCTTTCGGACCGGCAAGGCTAATTCACTTTCAAGGTCTCTAAAGTTATTTTAGGTAATGATAGGAAAGGGAGCTAAGGCTGATGAGCAAAGTCCAAGGCTCTTGGCGAAGAGAGGAGTTCGCGTGCTAGGAGGGCTTGTCCATAGGGTCGGGAAGGAATGCGAATGGGTCGGCATCTTGGGGTGATACTAGTAAGGGTGAGGTGAAGTAAAGTAGTCAAGGGAAGTAGTCTTTAACCGAGAAAAGAGGGCATGACCTCTGCAATCCCTATAGCTCTAGTAGCATCCTGAGCTGTAGTAGCACATCCATAGCATGTGAAGGAACTCATGTCCAAGTGCCTCATCATGGCCAGACTAGACGGAGGCCACTATGAGTATCTGTGCTTCCGGGAACTCTTCCTTTATCCCTCGTAGATGCAGCGAAAGAGTCCAGAAGTGAGATGGTAGGCTAGAGAGATCCAGTCTTCCTTCTTATCGAGCTCGGACTTGGGTTGAGTAGAGGAGCAGAAGGAAGGCTTAGTGCGCTAAGTAAAGTACTACGATAGGCGACTCGCTATTAGGGAGCCGGGTGCGGGGGCGGAAAGACTATAGAATAGATACGCGAGCTAAAGAAGGGTGTGCGATGTCGTCCCCTCCGGCTAATAGTATATCTCATATTAGTCTTGAACTTTTGAGCAAGCAAGACAGCATGGTCTAATGAGAGCAAGAGCAGTTCAATCACCTATGAAGATGTCTCACCTTTGAGATTTTGAGATAAGTTAGGCGAAGAGAACAGAAGCGGTAGAAGTAATGAAGGCAAGAGATGCTCGAGGGCCTTCTTAACTGGTTTTCAGAGCTATGCCCTAGGTCCCTAGTGTGGGGGAGACCTAAGCAACGAATTCAGGAGAGGAACTCACTTTCATGTCGCAGTAGCTGTCCAGCATAGGAGACGGTCAGGACCGAACGCGGCCGGGACCAGAGTAGTTTCATAAGGAGGGCCCGAGATCAATAGCTATCATTTGCGTTCTTCCCATACATCATCCTACTTGAGTGCACAATTGTCCAGTCTATCATGCCATGCCTCGCTGTCTTCAGTCAGATCAGAGATTGGCGAGCGGAGCGAGAGAGGACGGAGAGTGAGACCTATAGAAGCTAAGCCATTCAAGCCGAATAATCAGTCTCACAGTAGAGGATCCCAGACCTAGTTGCGGTGAAGTAGGCACGCGTATCAACGTCTAAGCCCACAGTAAACATATGATGAGCCCAAACAAGAAATCCAAGAAG
>JBBPFP010000079.1:1288072-1315572 GCA_037974795.1 Kaempferia galanga
AGCCCACTTATCACTCGTACCTTTCTTCTTCCTATCGCCTGGAGTCCGCTTTCTTTGTTCTGCCCATTTCTTTCATCTCCGTACCCATACCCATACCTAGCTTCGAGTTCCGGTGCAACTGCTTCTAGTTCAGGAGTTAGAGTTCAGGCTCCTCATAGGAATCTGTGCTCCGGCTCTTCATACTATCTTTCTAGCTCATATGAAGGTTTGGAGACTTGATTGAATGCCTTTGGGTGGACACTGCTCGTACGCAGAAGGAAATGAATCAGAAACAGGAAATATAGGACCTATCCTAACTAACGGCCGGGCGACTCCTCCCTCGCTAGCCGGGCCTGAATCAAGTGTTTTTTCTACATAACATAGTCTGAGTCCTCGGTCGGTACATACTTAGCTCACCTGCGCTCCGACTTCGCTTACTCTTCTTCTTGTAGGAGGCTGGCAAATCCCTGAGCTCTTCCTCTCTCTTGAAAGTGAAAGATCAACCTTCTCTTCTAGGCCTGTCCACTTCTTCTTTATATATAGACAGTAGATGAGTCCTTTCCTATCTCTTCCTTCCTATGTTACCCGACTCCTATCTTAGTAGTGGGGCACAGCTCTACGAGACAGCAGAGTGTACTGGACTTCGTTATCTCACTTCATTTGAGGGGTCGGCCTATGACCTCTTCTCTTCAAGCCATTGAGCACGAACTACTATCACATCTTCCTATGAATAGATCATGAATCGAATGCGACAGTGGAAAAGGGCCCATCTACCGAGAAGCGAATTCGTAGAGTCGCTCTTATCGGTGATAGCTGCATTTGCTAAAGTAGGAGTAGCTGGATCCCCATAGAGAAGGCAAATCCTGATGCGCAGCATTTCAATCTTGTCTCCTTCCCCGGCCTACTACTGAACCTAATGCTTAATGGGACTTTCCTACACGCAGATGCTGAGATGTGGTTGGCCGAACCCTCACTCAAGTGCTATCTCTTCCGGACCTCAAGTCATGACTAGAAAAGGACCTCTTGCTCCGACCCATGGAAGTCCCTTAGACCAACCAGGCTCATGGGGATTCCTTTCTATAAGGAGAAGGCAGATATTAGGCGCAGAAGCAACTCGCATTGACGAGCCCTAATAGCAATAGTGATCATTCCCTCATAGGCAGCTGCATGAGCTGGCCGGCCGTAGCAGAAGTCAGTTGGAAAGGAGTCCTCTGATCCATTTACAAAGGAAGAAGAGATGGAATAGGAGCAGTCTCAGTGTGTGGATCCCCTTTGAGCTAGCGATTTCCTATCAATGAGAAGAGAAAGTGGAAGGAGAAGAATCCGGCTCATCATGCTCTGTTCTCCCCTCTATTCTCATATCTGGGCAGGCAGACCAGGACCTCTCTCTGTCCCTCCTCGGCCCACTCCTATCGTCATTCTTCCTGACTTTCTTTATGAACCCCACACAGACGAGAGAGCTCAGAAGATTGGAGTATCAGAAAGGCTATGCCAGCTAAGGAGTACGAACTGGCAGAGAGCCTTGCCTCTCTCCTCTAGGGGACTAAAACCTCTACTGGACAAGTATTCCCGTGCCCTTGTGAATTGATAGTTTCTTCCTGGCTCACTCCTCCTCCTCTCTTATAAAGAAAGGGAACCGTCCCCGGGACTCTCAGACCTAATCTAATGTATGGAACCATAAAATAATAGAGCCCTTATTTTATGCTTTCTAAAGCCTTCGGCACGTGCGAAAGACTTATCCTTTTGCCATGACCTATCTGATAGGCGGCATTATCAAGTCAATTGAGTGCGACCTAAAGGACCTAGATCTAGAAGTACTTCCTCTACCCTTTCCGAGCCTATTCCATTCCAGAGCAAGTCTCATTGGTGAGTGCGATGTCACTCTCTTGGACCTCCGCACCCTTTTAGCATGCCATCCTTTAGCATCCTTGCTTGATCAGTTCTTAGTCGTAAATATGTCTTACTTATTTTAAAAGTCTCTCACCAAAGAACTCTTCTATAGAGTCTCCGATCGGATCTATGGAATATTCGTGCTCTAAAGTCAGAGGGGGGGCGAACCAGTTGCTACTTGTATGGATCTCCAACTCATGAATCTCTTCCTTTTGTCATCCGATCTGAGATAAAGAACTTATGTGCGTGGAATGGGTAGGGCAGGGGATATCGAATCTCGGGAAGGCTGATTCAAAGGGAATTGCTTCAAGCTTTGGAGGGGAGAGAAATGCTATCATTATCATTCCGCAAAGGGTAGAGTTGAATGGGCAAAAGCAAGGGAAGGAGGGAAAGGAGACAAAAGCAAGAAGGCCATACGTTTAATCCATCACACCTCTGAGAAAGGCTGGAGACTGAGGGATTCCTACTCGCTTCCTAACTACCTATTGGGAGAGGAGTGATCATTTATCTTTATGTATGCCTAGTCTTCCTCGCACATATTCTTATTCAACTTCTTGACCCAAAGAGAAGGAGTTGGACCACGAGGCTCATGCTTCTGTCTTATAATCCCTCATCTACGGAATGAACTCGGTTGACTCGCCCGCATGCTTCTCACTAAGCGATGTCCCGTCCGGTGTGAAGAGATCCTTGAGGAAAAGCATCTACAATAAATAGCAGTACTTCACTGAGTTCGAAGGATTGATTTCTCTTTATCTAATAGGAAGGAGTCTCTCACCTATACCTATAGTGAGGGAAGAGGAAAAGCCTATCAGAAGGTACCACTGGCACGAGCCATAGAATAACTCTGTTGAGTGGGGCCTTAGGGCAATTCGGGGAAGTTCGCCCAATCCTTCAATATCTCCCTACCCTGCTGCTGAGCGGGGCCTTACCTGTGATTTATTCCCCTCACCTAAAGCAGAAAGTAAAGATATGTGATGCCCGACAAGCTGTTCTAAAGTATAGATAAAAGTGATCTTTGACCTAAAAGAGTTCAAGAGTGTGTTTAGGTTTAGATCCTCTTGAGTTGGAGTCTGACCTGGAATGCCCATGAGCAAATAGATATAGAACTAAGGGAAAGATAGGGGACCCATGTGATAGGGTAAGGGACCCATCCGGGCTAGCTTTCAGGTCAGGGAAGTCTGGTGCCTGAGTTCGAAGTATAATAGAGGGATTTCCTCTGGATCACACCAATTCAAGCCTCCTCTTAGAGAAAGCGAATTCCCAAGTCAATGCTGGCGGTAAAGCAGGAACTAACTATAGGTCATCTACTCTAGGAAGGCCGTCCTGCCCTATTCCGGAGCTGAAATCCAGCTTAAGAAGGCCCTCGCTCTTCGGGGAATGAAGGACCTCTTATCTCTCTGCCGAGACCTAGTTTCAAGCCAGTTCATATCGCCTGACGGAGGATGAAGCCCTGTAAATAGCCTAGGCCGGCCTAGTTCATGCGACGTAGGGCCAATTGCTGCGAAGCTACATGCGGCAGAACGGCCCAAGAGCGAGCCAGCATTGTAAGCGAATGCGGAATGCGGCAGCTGCATCATTGCATCTTAATAGAGTCGAGAAGCGAAGTCGAATGAGACAAACGGAACGAAGTGGAGTGCGGCAGCAAAGTTCATCCGCCTGTTCTCCAAAGAGGGCAATCTCAGATCAATCTCCAACTGAGTGAGGGCAAGAGAGCAGAGATGTCGAATCAAGCAAGCAAGAGAGCAAATAGAGAAAGAAGATCAAGAGATAGAAAGCGAATGAATCAGAATATTTCCACAGAGGGCAAGAAAAGCGAAGAGAATGAATCAAGGAATCCAGAACCATCGCAAGAATGGATCACTTTAGCACTTTAGTCTAATAAAGGAAAATCAGTGTAAGTCAGCGTACAATCTCTTTCATTTATGCGGCGCGGACCTCCCTTACCCTCTCCTCCTCCTGTGCAGGGGTCCAAGATCCCCACTTGGATTAGTAGACAAACGTGGCAGGTTTTAGACAACGTGGCAGGTCGCCGCCCATTCCTCAACGTTTTCATTGTCTGAATTGAATCAGATCGGGACTCATGACTGACTGCGAGGACTGGACCGGAAATGAATCGTAGGTCTTTGTGATGCACCTCCAAGAACATCACTCGTAGTGAAGGAAGGGAAATGAAGCACTTGATCTTTGGTGTCATTGATCTCTCCGCCATGCTTCCTGTAGTGTATCTAATTGTACTCTAGATCGGTACTGATTGGATAGTGAACCGCTCACTCTCGAGTTAAGTAGGTCCTCACTTCGGATATGGATCATAGGGCATGCCACTATCCACTCCTATTTAATAAGAGATTTTTAGAGACTAAATAATGAAGCGAAGTCGAAGACTGAAAAGACCAGGATGATGCATGGCAAATAGTTGGTAGAGCTTCGGACTGCTTCGCACCTCGTGTCACCAGTTCGGTTCCTGACATTAATCTAGGCCAGGGAGCAATGGGAACTAGTAATTTACCGGCTCCCCATCCTTAACGGGACTTGTAGTAGAGTCGAGGCCCGAGCCACTAACCGAGATGACGACTAGTAGGAATAGACCGGAAAGAACATGAATGGCAGCACCTCCCTCTTGTCTAGCCGAGAACTTCTAGCTATCTCCCCCGCTCAGACAGGGAAGAAAAGAAAGAGAGCAAGCATGCGACTAGGGAGCAGGTTCAGAGTTCATGCTTCCCGAAGAGGAATTAGAGTAGCCACATGACATTAGGACAGAGAAAACAATGAATAGGGGGTCAGACGTAGAGGACTGCATATTCAACTGGCACAATCAAGATGTAAGGGGCCAGGAAGCGGAGGAAGTAGGGGAAAGATGGATATTTCAGCTCCAGCTCTTCCTGGTAGAATTGGATGGCTCAGAAGATGGAAGAATCCCTCTCAAATGACATGACCCGAGGCCTAGAGGGAGGGCCTTTTATTGGACCCTCTATTAGAAGCATGCCACCTTAACTTGACACGAACGCAGGAAGGAAGTATTCCGGGTCCGGGGACAATGAGTTCTGGTGACGTGGAGGCTGATAATTAATAGGTCTCAGCGAGAGAATAGATCTTTCTTTCTTTATTTTAAAGAGTACTGATCCCCACTTCAGGAGAGGTAGGAATGAATTGAGAGCGGTAGGTCGGGCCCAAAACAGATTCCAAAGCATGGTTCCACATATCTAGAATAGTGCCATGCCAAGGATAGAGGGGCGGATTCAAGGTACGAAGTCTACCTATTTATGGAAAGAGAGCGGGGCGACCTTCCTCCACTGTCAAGCGTATTCATCAATTTCCGAAGTCCCCTTATTGCTTATGAGACTCACTCGAGGTTCAGAATCGTACTCGTAGATATGGGAGGATATGGAACTATAAGAGCAGTGCTTAGGTGGATTGACCAAGACCATTCAGAACTTAGATGATGTGGTGGGAATCCTTTCTTTAATAATGAGGGCCCGGCCCGGCTGCTGGGAATCAATAATAGGTAGGGCTTTCCATGTTGAATACTTCTTCAATAAGGAAGGGTCCCACATGCATAAGCAAAGCATATCTATCTGCTCTTAAGTCCTGGGCCAGCTACTCTATCATGGAAAGGGGACTCGTGCCCAGCAGTCTTCTCCGAGAGGGGAGACCTGTTCTTAAGCCGAGAACTGTCACTTGCTTCTTAATTAAATATAAAGTATGAGATCCTCTTTCCCAGCTAAAGCGATTGCGGATGATAGACGCGGAAGTTCACTCTTAATTAAATATAAAGTATGGAGCCTTAGTTAGCGAGAGGAGATGGCAAAATCAGTTCATTGGCAAGAGGCCTTTCATTCGCAAGTTTCTCGCTTGGAGCATCTGATAAAAGAAAGGAAAGCCAATCCTCCCTCAGAGATGTTGAAAGAGACGAGGAGCCCCCGCGACAGCTACACATTTATGCCTGTAGGGATCAGGGCCCTTCGTTATCTAAGTTCTATTCTATATCTTAGCTTTGAAGTTCGTTCGATATGCTCGACCGGGAGAGGATAGGGGTCTTGGGAATTGGCATCGGGTTTTCTATTAAAGGCGGATGAAGAAAAGTGCCGAGGTAAAGAAGAATCTGTTTGGGTGAGGGATCTTCTTTCACCCTTCAAGTAGGTGGTTTGGAGAGTGATTCTTAGAATAATGTTGGGAGGAGTCATTCTTGCAGGTCGGCCCGGGCTTAGCCTTGTCAGTCTTCTTTGCCTTTTTCTAACAGTAGCTCTGGACTCTGTGAGGAAGGACCCCGCTTTCTTTATCATCCGCAAAGGGAAGAGATTAAAGAGGGCGTGGGTCGGATGAGGAAGCACAAAGAAAGTCAGGAGGTATCCCAGGTCCCAAGGGTTCTTGATTGGATATGGGGCAACTCATTCTCCGACGAGGTGAGCCCTAACCTTGCTGCCCTTCCTCGTTTAGGTACTCAATCTCTGTGTTAAGCTACTGTGATATTCGAAATATCGCTTGCAAATCACTTGATGAAAGTCGTGAATTTCTCATTGATTTAGCGCCTCTTTTCTGGCTTATTTCTTATTTTAACCATAAGAAGAGTCTTGAAGAATGACCCGAAAGAGGGATCTGACTCCCCTTACCTCGGGCCTTCTTTTTCCTTCATTTTTCCCTTCTTTTGGACCTTGCTAAACTTATTCCATCATGTCATGGATCAATCCCTCCGCTTAGTTTAACTCGCCCCTCTACTCCCTCTTGCCCCGCGGGTGTTAAAGTCAAGTTAGAATGTTGGGTTTGCGGATCAGACCAATCTCTAGACCTCGCGTACTGGATGTGTCCCGCCCGTGCCGATCCTAATGGGCAGAGGATTGAATGGAGGATGTGGGCACGTGCGAGCAAGTAGTTCTTGACCAAACTCCGCTAGCTCTCTTCCAATAATTTCCTATAGCGCCATTGGGTGAATCTGGATCCTCTACTTAACGAATTATAGTGCGTCACTGGAAATAATAAGGTTGGCTGCCGCTCCTATGTGAATGAGGAGCAGCGCCTCCACAGATCAAGTTGGTGAATAAGATCCCTTGAAAGAGAGGTCTCCCCCCGATAAAGGATAATGAGAGGAGATTAGAGGTCCCTAATCACTATTCTATTTCCAAGCACTGTCTGCTCTTGAAGGAGTTAAGTCAGTTCAACTTACCTGGCAACAAGCAGTGAGCGAAACAACCGAACGGAAGGAACGGAACAGAGAACCAACTCAACGGAACGCTACGCGGAACCCTACGAACGGACGGATCCACAGATAGAACGGATGGAACGGGAGCGCTACGGACTGATCCACAGTTGAACGCCTGCCCAACCGACCGACCGAGGCTCATATGAACGGCTGCGGGAGCACAACCGAAAGAACCAGAGCAGAGAACAGAGGGAACCACACAAGCTAACGAGCGGAACCTGCGATGCAGCGAGCGGACCGGATCCGGATCCCACATAGATAGGCTCTGTGCGTAGGTGCAGATGAGGTCGTGAGGTCTCTTGCTCCTGAGAACCATCTCACCTCTCTAAATCGGGTAGTTCTGTCTGTAGTCCGTGAGACTCTAAGTTCTCTTGTCCAGTCCGTGCGTGAGATGGAGACGAGGCCTGGCCTCCTAAGGAAGATCAGACCAGGAAAGCTCGGCGGAGAAGTCCCCCGTCCCGTCTGGTTAGGGAGGGCTGATATGATAAGAGAGGACTCGGCGAAGAGCATGTGCGTGCACAATCCCAATGGCTCATTGCGTGCGTAGTAGAGGTCGGAGGCCGCGAAAGGGAAGGCCCCTGATCTCATCTCAGGTTCTCAATTCCCGTGGTAGTTCTCGCAGGTATAGTTAGGTAGGGCAAAGATCCCAGTAGGTAGGTGTGTGCGAGTGCGAAGGACGGTTTCTGCCATCAGCCAAGCTCGAAACTAATCCAAGGTCAGCCATCAGCCAATCGAAACTCTTCCCTGGGAAGCCCGGTACTTTGGACTGCTAGTGGAACGGTACTTTGGATCGGGAATGAGAGAGAGGAGGAGCCCTGCTGAGTCCACGGCTGATAGCCTGTCCCCCAGGCGGAGGGCAAAGAAACTAGACTCACTCCTCGGGGCTTCAGTCAATATGAGATGAGCTCTGGTAGGACCAAAGAAAGGCCGTGAATCTGATTCTGCCGCGTTGCGCTTGCGCTACACTTGTCGGTTCAAGGTAAGGGCTTCTGGATCTGATGCCACCACTTCCCATGCTTAAGAGCTCACTCAGTGCCTACTATCTATCTCTCTCTCTTCTCAGTTTTTGCAGCACTGATCTTTGTTCTCATTTTATTCTCAAAAGAAATATTTCTGAGCAGCGGTTGTCAACAAATCTCTGAGGCGGGACAATATAATATATGTAGACCAACTATATTTGGTTTCACTCGCTCCGAATCTTATTAGGCGGGATAGGTACTACGGCCTCTCCTCGACTACGCTTGACTAGGAAATAGGTATAAAAAGATCATAACAAGAACAAGAATTGGACCATAGCAAAGGAAAGCTGGCTTCTTTCTTTCTCTCGACTTCGCTTGCCTATTCATGGTCGGGATTTCTTGCTCACATATTTGTTCTCATCTTGATCTCTTGGTCTCATCTTCCTTCGTCATCTAGGGGAGTTGCTCAATATTGGTCTCGAACGTCTTCTCCATGAATTCGGATTCTTATCCCGCTTCTCCAATGCAACTCCTATAAAACTCTTCGGTATGCGCTAGGGGCTGAAACTATCTGAATCCCGGCCCGGTTCGAAAAGGAAGACAATAAGACAAGTGGTCCTACCCAAGTCCTACCGAAAAGTGGGTCTGCTAAGCTATCGCTCGCTCCAGCTCCATCAGACTCGTTCATAAGAGGGGTTGGAAAGAACTCGTTCGGGCACTACTTTAGATTCTCCCGTGTTCGCTCGCTCCTGCTCCTCCCATCCAACCTTTGCCATCCGCTCCCGAGTACGAGATGCTATTGACGGCACTACTCTTTATATATGAGATGATCAGAGATAGGAAGGTCTCTCGACTCCGCTTCTCAATCTCTGAATTCGCTCTCGTTCGCTCCTCCGACCGATCTATCCTCGACTACGTTTGTGGTCTTAAGTGTTTCGATCTATCTTGATTGCTGAATTGGTCTCTCGTAGTCGCTATTATTATATGTCTCTTCTTAGCACCTCTCCTCTGACTCTTTGGCTCCTTTAGCTAAAGAAGGAATTCGTGACCCGCAGTGACGAGGGAAACTCACTACCGGGACAAGCTATGATGAGTGAGAAAGGAAAAAGTGACACTTTGGTCGAGTCGAGGTCAATCTAGAGCAAAGAGAATTCCAACTGGCTATAACGAGATATATGGTACTTACACCGGATAAGAAGAATCCACACTTTCCGGCGGCCGTCAACTAGAATCCTCTTCTTACATTGCACATTTTAGCAGTGAAATCATAACTCTAGAAGATAGACCGCTAAAGCCAACGTCGCTATCGCTCGTCCCTTCCTTCCTTGGCTCACAGTGGGTTCTGAATCTGCTTTTTGGTTGAATACATCTTCTGTGCTCTAATGCCCTTCCTCCAACAGATTAAATTGCATCGTTTATTCGCTGCTGACTTAATAATATAGGATGCCGGGTAATGGAAGCAAAGGAAAAGCGATCGAATAAAAGAAGGTCAGAGTTCTAGCCTACATAACCTATCCCCAGACCAAGTGAGCAGAGGGTATAAGTTCATGGAATATGGAAAGGGCGTCGGCGCTTAACGTCTACGCTCAACTACTCTCGCCTCAAAAAAGCACTGAAAAGAGAATATGAAAAGATCAGATTCAAAGCCGAGTCACAGAGCACCCTAGAGTCTAACTCGCACGGAATATGCTTTTAAGCCATGAGTCTCACTCTCACTCTATAGAGAGTGTGGGTATTGAGTCTTCCTATTTACCAAATAAGTTTACTGAAGGCTCTCGCTATAATGCCATTCATTTTTCACGTTGTCCTACTGTTCGTAAGCCTATCGAAACTCTCATATTAACCAACAACACACTCTCAAAAAGAGAAAGCAAGGTGCGTAGCCACCGGAAGAAGCGAATAAGCACTGCTTCTTATCTCCTCAACAGAAGGCGCACGTCACAATCAGTCTAGTCTCTCGAAAAGCACCGACAGAGCGAATGGGCGATAGAGGGAAAGCGAATATGCTGCTGCAGGCGTAGCAGTTCATTAGCACTCATTGGGGCGAAGGCAAAACTCGTCAACTCACAAAGGGAAGACTGAAGATTCCGGATTGCTTGAGCCTTTCGCTCCTACTTCAGAATTGGAGCACGAAAGAAGACCCAAGAAAGCGATAGCGACGTCGACATCTCACTGCGATAAAAGAGTCGAAAAGAGAATCGAAAGACACGGCTTCTATTTTCGCACTCACTAAAAGCACGGAAAGTGGGTGATCAAGCCTCTCGGACTCCACGTCGCTGCCGCTCAACTTAATATAATATAGTCTAGTCTACAATGGGAATTTCTTTGGGGTGAGGATAGTCGTAAATTGCTACGCAATTTATACGGATGTAATTTATACTCCTCTCTCCCTATGGTCGAACCCGTCGGTTCCTTGGGCCTTTCTTTCTATCAATTGAATTGGAAATTAGAAGCTTTTCGGTGCTCAAAGAGATTGTTGAGTGTATTTTCTGTCTTTTCTTTAGTGCTCAAATGAAGCCCTACATCGGCACTTCGGAAGGACTTCTTTTCTTTCCTTGCTCGTACTGGGAATGCTCTCTTTAGTCGCCCCTTATGGTCGAGCTCTCAACTATTCCTATGGTCGTCCCTCTCCCTATCGGTCGAGCGCTAACGCCCCTCTCCCTATCGGTCGAGCGCTAACGCCCCTCTCCCTATCGGTCGAGCGCTAACGCCCCTCTCCCTATCGGTCGAGCGCTAACGCCCCTCTCCCTTGTTCGATCTTACTCATCAAATGGCACTCTCTTCATATCTCGTTGTTCGATCATTGACGTGGGACATTGACCATGAAGGCTAAAAAGAAGCGGGGACGACGGTGACTTCTCGCTCTTCACTTCATAAGATCATACAAGTATGGAGTAGGGAAATAAAAGAGAAAGAAAGGCGGCTCGGGCTAGAATGGGGAGAGGGGCATTGGCAAGTCGTTAGATCTCCCCATTCACTCAGACTTCGCTCTCTGGTCTTCCCTTGAACCGTTCGCCATTCTCTTCACTGCTTAAGTTGGATTCAAAGCACGAGCAAGAACTGGAATTCAATGCTTCGTTTGCATCACGAACTCAGACTTGAAGGAAAGGTGCGTAGCCTGCTGCTGCTGCTGTCTGGTCTTTCTCCTGAGGGCCCGTCCCGAACTCTTTCTCGAACTCAGTAAACTGCCCTCAGCTTGATTGAAGTCAGAAGTGCTCGTCCCGTACTCAGACAGGGACAAAGTAGGACTCGGTAGGGACGAAGCGGAGTGGCGGCAAGAACTACTGAACTTACGGCACCTGCTTCACAATGTGTCCCTTGCCTTGGTTTTGTCCCGTAGTTCATTCCTCTTAATCTACCCCTGGCAATCAAGTACTCTGAGAGGACAGCTAACTTGAACCGGCGAACTCCCCGCAGCTGAGCCTCAGTTCACCTCCGTCATAGATAGATTGAAAGAAAGATCCAGAAAGAAAGAGAGGAAAGATGTATTACTTATGTTAAGCAACTATATTCTCCTTGCTCCAACAGAAAGAATACACTTATTCATGTTGGAAAGTGAGAAGATGCTTCCGCAAAGACTCAAGTCAGTCTCTTAATTGGTGTATAGAGGAACTATTATAAGACGGGCTCGACCGCTAGGGTATCGTTAGATAGCTCGACCGTTAGGGCATATAGATCGTTTTATAGTTAGGAAAGAGTCAATGGTACACTACAATCACTGCCACCCTTTAGGGGAAAAGAAAAAAGAGGGTGACGAATCAAATTCTGTGTTAGTATAGTTCATTCACTCTCCCCTGAATTCACGACAGTAATGTTCCAGCTTTTTCATGTCATTAGTTCCCTTGCTCTCTGGAAAAGTTTCCTGTAAGAGTCACACTTAAGCTAAAGAGAATAAAAGAGTCAATCCGTGACGCCCCAATCTTGTCAACGACTTTGGCAGCCTTGCCCTTACTAGGATATTCATTCTTGCGCTAGGTTTTTATTCCTGGTTCAGATCTTCCAATCTTTTTGGAGAAGGATATTCCTCTGGCCATTGTCTTCTTCATTGTCTGGATCTTAATTCTGGCCTTTTGAATAAATAGAAATGGGCATAGAGAGCAAGCAAGTCCTAGAACTCAAAGAAAGAATGCTTTAACGCTTCGTGACACAGTTCGCTACCTTTCCTATGCTTCTTCTTTCTAACGCTCAGCTACTCTCTGAAAACCCCATAGGTCATCCCCCTCAAATGTGAGACCTCGGATATGCGATATGCGGACGCCAGTGAATCCCGATCCTGACACACGCCCTTACCACTTTGATAGTCAAGATGTGAGTCTCATTGAGGAGTGCTGGACGTTCAAAAGGAGGGTGCAAGTCTCTTTTGGAGTATTGAGAATTGATAGAAAGTCATGGAGACTCCCATCTGATGAAGGCTGAAAAAGATGTTGATGCAGTCTTCGAGGTAGAGGTCAATGTGCCCTAGACTCGAACCCCTGTTAACCCTGAGCAAGAACTCCAATTAAAGTCACTGCATCGAGGGTAGCCTCAGTCCAAGGGACAATTTTCTATCATTACGTCCCCTCACCTATTGCAATTCCCGTCACTTTGATGATCGTAGAAGCTGTGATTGAATCAGTCAAAGCGGTTCTAGTGCTTGAGTACTCCTATCCCTAACTCTTTTCCCGTACAAAAGGAAGAAGGCAGTACCATGGGTATACGATTGTAAGGTCGCAGCCCCACGATCCAATCCAATTCTCAATTGGGAGTGGCTAATGTGAGCCAGTCTGTCTTGACTCCTCCCCTCTTATTTGACTTCTTTTTGCACACCAGATCTCCTTTCAAATAGAAGAGAACAAGAATAGAAGCGCTTCCCCGTTAGTCTTTGGGAAGGTCTTCCGTGGAGTAGCTGATTTAACCTTTTCAGATTTTGAGTAAGTAAAGAGTCTTGTGACCTCTGTGAATCTTAAGCTAAGGACTAAGGAAGCCAATTTACCAGCGTTGATGACAACCTGGTGTAGTGTAGTGTAGTAGTGAAACCAAAATCCTCTAGGAATTGATCTTGGTTGTCCGCCCCCAGTTCTAATAAATGTAGGGCTAAAAGAGCTCGGCACCCTAATCTCTCTCATTGAGATATGAAGAAAGATTTTTTTATCACAAGGAGGCTTTCTACTCTACAGATCCGGTTCATGCTATTTGTTGAGTTCAGTTCAACAATTTGATCATTTTATGTTTTGTTTTCTATAAATGAGTTTGATTGAATATCTAGATTATTATATTAAAAAGGATAGGCATTGAAGCGATCGAGCGAGAGAAAGAAAGAAAACTATTGCACACGCTCCTCATTCGCCCTTGACTAATATAATCAAAGGTAAGGCAAAAGCGAAAGTGAAAGAGCTAAAAGCAGGCGTGCCCTATTATAAGATAATATGAGACCATCCCCCACCTTTGGCGCACTTGTTTGATGAGCTAAGCCTAAGCGCCCTATAAGTCAAAAGCTAGCCTTACAACTAAAAGCAAGTTTTTCCTGTGCTTGACTTGCAGGGCTAATGAACGACCCTTTGATCTATGTCGTTCCAAGTTCAGCCAGGTCTGATTAGTTGTTCAAAAATGAGTGGAGCGAAGGACCGCGGTCATACTTTTAAACGAGATGACCTGGGGCGATTGATCGATTCTCCCGTTGACTCTAATTCTTCGTTCCCGAAGGATAAAAGTACAGACTAATAGAATCGTCGAGCACTAGAATCCGACGGACCGACCTAGTGATAGGAAGAGAAAGAGCAGATCGCAACAGGCGAGCGATCAATTGGCTCTCTGTTAGAGGAACCCGAAAGGCTAATTCAGGCTCAATCTAAGGATTGATAGATCGATTGGAGATTGATTGAGTGCCCTATTAGAGAAGGCCGATGGGTAGACCCAATATCTATCAGTACTCGCGATCTGGGGAGTACCCAGTCCACTCATAAGGCCTCTACATTGAGGGCGCTCTACGTTAAAAAGGAGAAGTGCACCGCTACGCGCCTCTGTTTTCCTTGGGCATTGGAACAATCACAAATGTAGGAAGGAACTGGTTGATATAAAAAGATCTCTGACCATATGGTCTTAAGTTGAGTATAGTACTCAGCAATAGTCATATCCCCCTAACTCAGATTTGGAACTTCTTATTCAAGCTGAAATATCTTAGCTTCATTTCCTCGGGGGCAAGATGTCTTAATTCCACACTTCCCTTACTTGAAGTGAAGTTACTCTCTTCAGGGCAAGTCAGTCAGGTTAGACTAGCCGACGCTTTGGCTTTTAAAGAGAGAGGATCCTTATGCTTAAGGCCTCAATTAGCATTATATAGAGTCACTTTTGAGCAATATAGCAGTCATTGAGACAAAGACTTAGCACTGGAGTAGGATCCGGAGGTGTAATCACTCTTTTTAGAATGTTGTCTGGTTGAAAGCTGGCTAAGCCCAGGCAATGAAATTCACTAGTGGTGGGACATGCCCAGAGTGGTTTTTGCTAGAATAAGCTGTTTCTTTGGATAGGAAATAGAGAACCTGAGAGTGAAGAATGAGAAGGGTCCAGTAGATAAAATGACAAGCGTACCTGTCCTGCTAGCACTTGCAGCAAGTCAGTCCTGGAAGATAGATGTGGCAGATGGACGTGAAGAATGCCTTTTTACATAGAGAATTGGATCGAGAAAGATAGATGGAGAAAGAGTCTCGATCAAATTATGTGTGCAAATTGAGAAAAGCTCTCTACGGCTTAAAAGAAGGTTTGACTGGGAATCTTCCTTCATTTTGAATGAAAAGTGGTAGAAGAGCAGGCCCGATCCTTATCCGATATCAGGCCAAGAAGACTCTCTCTCACTGTTCATAGGTATCCCAAAAGTCAATAAAGAACAAACTCGAACTCCTTAAATCAACTGATAAGGAACGTTATCTGCCCCTGTCGAATAAATACAACACTCTCTCTCTAAATTCGAATCTTTCGTTCACTCGTACGTTCAAACTCTCTCAACTTCCCTTTCACTCCTTAGTAAAAAGAAGAAAGAGTTGGTCAGTACTAATTCCGAGCAAAGGATATGGGATACCTCAATGTGACGGAACCGCTCCTCCAGCGTTGAAAACAGCCAAAGCAAGTATGGCAATCGTGTATTTGAAACCGGTTGTGATCGCTATCGGAAACGTGAAAAATGGATCTCATAAATGCGAAAACCACAAAAGTTCAAATTGAATGAAAATAAATAGAATTATAGGTAGCGAACCAGTACAGTAGCAAAG
The DNA here is from genome assembly GCA_037974795.1 of Kaempferia galanga. Lineage (NCBI taxonomy): Eukaryota > Viridiplantae > Streptophyta > Magnoliopsida > Zingiberales > Zingiberaceae > Kaempferia > Kaempferia galanga. The sequence continues at coordinate 1,303,339 of JBBPFP010000079.1, forward strand.
GAAGCCCGGATAGCTTGGAAGCAAGCAACCTCAACAAGAAATAGAGATGATAAGGACAAGAAAAGCATATAGAAAGAGATTTTCCTCTCCCTATCTGTATTTCGAGTAACTGCGTACCTCTTCATGTTTTTAGCTACACTGCACACGTAGCCAGCTCGGAAAGCCTTCCTTCCAGAGAAATTTATGGGGCAAACATTGCTTTCATTCCAGGCCAGCCAGGCCAGACGTGAACTGAGTCAAAATTAAGGTCTAATGCTATCCGCGCTCCAGCCCTAGGCGACTAATCCATTAGTATTTCCTTTGCTTCCTATTTCTGGACTAGTTAGTTTAAGGGGTCCTGTTTATGCGTATATAGTCGAGCGGTCGTGAGCTTTAACTTTCAGCAAAGCAGATAGCTAATCAAAAGCTACTAGTCGATCTGAGGAACTCAAAAGCAGCTAGTCAATCTGAGGAATCCAGCCAGCCAAGTCACAAGTGAGACCATTGAATTGCTGGAGTAGTTTTCTTCGCTGGGCTCAAGGTTCTTGGTCAAGACCGATAACGTGGCTACGAGCAATTTCCTTACTCAGAAGAGAGCCCCAAGCTCAGTCTCCTTCCCCTCCCCCCTCGCTTCCAACGCAACAACTCCATAATATCTCAAGTACTTGAGATAGCTAAGCCATAGATGAGGAAATGGGCAACTAACTGGCATAGGGCTCGAGAGACTTCTCTTCCAGAAATATCTTACGCATCAACATCATCCCCGGGCACTGGTTGTTGTCCCTCGCCTATGGCTTGAAAGTGAAATTCCTTTGTTCCAAACCTCGATTCAGCTGAGGGGGAATACTTATGTCGCTGTCGCTCTAACAATCTCCCTTTAGGTCGATCCCTCACTTTACTTTAAGTTATCACAATTAGGTCGTCTCTCTCTCAGCAACAGGTCGTGAATGGCTTTATTCACTCTAATATCTGCCGGTCGAGCCTATCTTTGAGATCCTAGTTTTTAGCTCGGGGAGAACAGCCGATCGTTCACTGGATTCTTTACATCACTTGGGATTCTTTACATCACTTGTCCTCTTCATTGAGTCCCTGCTTCGATCGGACGAATGGCTACCATTGGCATTCCTTCCCTATAGCAGTGGCATGGAAAGACCTATTGGCATTCCTTCCCTATAGCAGTGGCATGGAAAGACCTACCGCGTAGTGGGAGTCACTCTCGTTCGCTCCTCGACTCTGCTTCCAATTTGAATCGATCTCTACCCTCTATCCATAGGGATAAGTCAAGTACCCTCTATCCATAGGGATAAGTCAAGTCATGGGTAGGGATGAGACTCTTCCTTCCATGGGACGCCTATTTCGACTTTGATTGAAGACGTCAACCCAATCGGCGACAAAGCGACATGCTTCACTGTCGACGCCCTCGTCTACGTCTAGATTGGGGAAAGACCATTTATTGAAGACTTAGAGGAGTGCGGCGTGCGTAATATGGCAATCAAAGACTGGGCCCAGCATTCGACCGAGCCAAGGGACAAGGTACCGATCCGACCCAAGACAAAGATATTAAGATAGAGAAAGCCCAAAGATAGAGAAAGCCCAATAGAGAAAGCCCAATAGAGAAAGCCCAAGACAAAGATATTAAGATAGAGAAAGGCCTACTTGAATAGAAAGTAAACTCAACATCTTAAGGACGGCTTCTGACGAAACATCTTAAGGACGGCGTCTGACGAAAAGCAAACTGCTCCCCCCTCTGATCTTAGTCTTCAATGCTGCATGTAAAGCTCCTGCTCCCTCCTCTGATCTTAGTCTTCAAGGAGCATGTAAAGCTCCTGCTCCCCCCTCTGATCTTAGTCTTCAATGCTGCATGTAAAGCTCCTTCTCTCTCATTTGAAGAAAAGATCTAGGTCGTATCACTGAAATGAAAAGTGAACCTGTGCAAGACAATAGTTGCCAATCAACATTAGGAAGTGCCAATCAACATTAGGAAGATAGTGGGATAAAAGTAGACCATGGCCGAGGTAGACCATGGCCGAGAGCTGTCTTGATACGGATCCGTACAAGGGCCCAAGTCAGATGATAGAGCGGAAATCCGCTCGAGCGAGAGAAAAGATTGACGTCAGCAATTCGCGAAGGTAATGATAGCCTGATCAAAGGTAATGATAGCCTGATCAAAGAAAAGTGCTTCCTTAAAGTCAAGTCTCACTATGAAGTACATATATGAGATGTATAGCTTTTCTTGGAAAATGAGATAGCAAAGGCTCCGGAAAATGAGATAGCAAAGGCTCCATCCTATTCTTTGTTATTTTTCGACTTTAACTTGAACTCTATAAAAGGAAGTCTGAATATTTCTACCTTTGATTCCTCTGAGGGCCTTTCCACAACAACTAAATGAGGGCCTTTCCACAACAACTAAAGGGATGAAAGATCTCTCCAGAACTAAAGGGATGAAAGATCTCTCCAGACAGAGAGTAGTGAGTGGTTCTTAATCCAACCAGACAGAGAGTAGTGGAACCAGACAGAGAGTAGTGGTTCTTAATCCAATTAGGAATGATTCGTACTATCTCTTTCTTCTTCAATCCAATTCATTCGTACTATCTCTTCTTCAATCCAATAGTAGTTGGAAGCACTTACTTGATTGTAAAAAATGAGCATATAAGGAAAGTTCTCCATTATTCTTTGGTCTAATCAATTATCTTATGTATTTGGAAATAGAGAGCCTCCACTCCTGTTATGTATTTGGAAATAGAGAGCCTCCACTCCTGTCCTAGCTCGTCAGAGAGCTAGATGAGCTTTTTCAATTGCTTGTCTCTTACCCTCTCCACTCAAATTAGCGGAAGCTATTTCAAGAGCTTATTGCGGATCAATCTCAGTACTTCTTGATGCATAATTTCCTAAGATGGTGATTTCATCCCTTAACCATTGGTCCTTCTTAAGGCTACTTATAAAAAGGTTAGTAGATCTCTTTTCTTTCTTTCACTTCTTCATCCCAAAGACCCATAAGTTCAGAGCTTTCGCGGTAGCTTAATCGCCGCTCGGGAAGACTCCGGAAAGGATCAGTTGAAACCCCCGCTACACCCCTTGGAGAACCACTAATTATGCCACGAAGAAGGGTTGTGATAACCTTCTTTCGTGCTCAGGCATCTCTTACCGTTCAGGCATCTCTTACCGTTAAACGATCTTCTTCGGATAATTCGTACAACCGCAATCGTACAACCGCAAGGAAGTTCTTTCAAACGTAGTGAACCAGAGAAGTGGAATTCAAACGTAGTGAACCAGAGAAGTGGAATGCAATTACTACTCCTACGTATAAATAGGAATGGCCCCTCTTAAGATTTAGCCACTATACTATATATTATTTGAGTATAGCTGAGTGGAGCAGCAGCTTAATATCTGGTCTCTGAGGGCCCGACTCAGTTGCATATGTTAGATCCCGAGGGCCCGACTCAGTTGCATATGTTACCGTCCAGTTAGATCCCGTCCAGCTCCTTTTACCAACTCACCATTCCAGGCAAGTTTCTTAAAGTTGGGATTCTTTTATAGTGCCATCCGCGTACTTATATGAGTTTGAAGTGCCGTCCGGGTCAGGATGAAACTGAACAGCAGCTATTCGGGGTGGATGGTACGCCGGAGTTGATTGATGAGCTTATAGGGACTCGGAAGCGCACCTTAAACAGTTAGTAGTCGCGTACTTTAAACCTCTCGGGGGAGATAACGGGAAAGTAGTTAGCAAACTCAGTCTGAACTATCTGACTTCCCATCGGCCATCGGTCTAGTCGATCCTTTATCCTTTCCCCTCTCGCTGTCGCTCTTACTCTCGCGCGTCATCGTCATTTCACTCGCCCCTCTGGCGTGAGCTCATTCTTTCCTTTCGGGGTAGATCAAGAGTGGTAATGCCATGAACGACTAATAACGTAGTGAAGAATGCCATTCACGACTGGACCTTACCGATCGACTCTTGCGTAGTTACCAGTCGACCAATCGACTATTAGATCTACGATCGGTTCTATCCTACCTATCTCCCATCCTACCGGAAGATCATTCGTAGTGAAGAATTGCCATGAACCACTAATAACGTAGTGAAGAATGCCGAGGGGTAGATCTTTCAAATATAATATCAAACTTGAATGAACACGTAATACTAGAATGAGCTGCGGGTATAAAAGAGCTCGTAAGCGACCATAAGCAAAGACTCAAGACCAGACCTCTTGCAGTAGATCAAAGAGAAGACCAAAGCCATTCGAGAGCCGACAGCTACCATAAGCCCTAAGGGGTCTTTCCCACTATAGGGGCAGATCCAAAGTTTAATAGCAATTCACAATTCTTTATTCTATATAGAGAGAAGTCGTGTATTTTTAGCACATAAGTTAGAAGTGTTTGACGATATTAAACTAAGAAAATGCCCCTACGAACTAATTACATTAGTAAGAAGGTTCCCAAGTTTGCTTCTGTCCCTCTGGACCAATTCTATCCAGAGATCAAATTGCATCCATGTCTTAAGCATATTCCAAATAAATGGAGCACTCCGAGAATAGTTAAAGCACTCCGAGCATTCCTAAAAGCTCACGATACCTTTCCCGCTCTATCGGCACTCCGAGCATTCATTCCAGTCCTGATCCCCTGCCTAGGGCTAGATAAACACTTTCATTCCATTCCTGATCCCCTGCCTAGGGCTAGATAAACACTTTCATTCAATATCCTGGGTTCCCCCTATCTATTATATCTATCCTGGGTTCCCCCTATCTATTATATCTATCCTGGGTTCCCCCTATCTATTATATAGAAGATCCATCCGCACCGCATCCATCCGCTATGGAGGATCCATCCGCTATAGAAGATCCATCCGCAGATTAATCTATTATTGATTCATGAGGAGCTCACACTTTAGAATTCTAATCTAAGATCTTCGTCTTCTTCTTCCTCAGAGTGTCGGTCGAGTGGGTAGGGGGGCATGGAAAGCATTCTAGTGGGTAGGGGGGCATGGAAAGCATTCTTCATATATGGAAGGGACGAAAGCGCTCGCCCTTAATTTAGTAAGTTCTCAGGGGCGACTCCTACTTTTCGACGGACTCAGGGGCGACTCCTACTTTATTAAGATAAGAGAGGATGGCTCGTTTTAAAGTGAGGGCTTAAGGAGGGGAACGGGCACTCACTATTATGGGAAGCTTACTTATGTAATGACTTTGAATCTCTACTCTACCTATCGTTCTTACCCGAATGACTCTATTCACGACAGGATGGATTCAATCTATGTTTGCGTATCCGACTTGGCTCGAAAGCACTAATGACATCAAAAGGGGTCACCCTCATTCGCTACTTTATTCCCCCTGAGGGGTCACCCTCATTCGCTACTTTATTCCCCCTGGGCACAAATTCCATTCTTCCCCTACTGACTGCCCTCTCTCCTTTTTTTACTTTGACTCGTTCGAATTAAAAAGTTATTTATAATTAGGAAGCGAACTAAAGGGTTCCCCTTGTTCGAGACCACTAAACTGGAGATGATCTTCCCTGGTTAACTAAACTGGAGATGATCTTCCCTGGTTAAAAAGAAATAGAATCCGCCCTCAAGACTGAGGACCAGACCTCCTGCGGTAGAGGTGGACCATTCTATGCGGTAGAGGTGGACCATTCTAGTAATAGATGAAGAAGCAGGGGGCTACTATCTCTGAAGAAGCAGGGGGCTACTATGCAGGGGGCTACTATCTCTTTTCCTTATTTTAGGATAATTTGAATGTGCTTTGACGCGCTCGAACTCTTTCGGGGCTCATCCCTTTTTAGTAAGAACTAGGCGAGCTAGTCTAGGTTTTGAATTATAGTAGCAGACGCTAGGTAGAAATAGCAGACGCAAGGATAGGATAGAAAAAAGTACTAAAGTCAAGTGAGGGATTCTATAGAAAGTCTATAAAATAGGGAGCTCCCAGGAAAAGTTTGAAATGAAATAGCTATAGGGTAGACCCGTCTACGTTTTGAATGAAGCACTCGGGATAGAGTTTTGAGTGCGGGATAGAGTTTTGAGTGCGGGATAGAGTTTTGAGTGTAAGAAGTTACGAGGTCACGACGCATTTGATTCCCTCCGATCGTTCATGGCTAAAAACAACTTTAGATCTAATTGTAATTAAATTGGAGAAATTAGATTCGCTCCATTTGTGAAGTATACAAAGGCCATCTGAGGAGTTCGTTCATACATTAAATATGAGAGAGATTATATGGCGAGCTCTTGCCAAGCGTGCAGTCTTCAAATGCACTCTCCACAGGGGTCAAAGATCCTTTTGACTAAAGAGGAGATTAAGATTTTTTTTGTAATTATATAAAGAATCACAGACTCATATACGAATCTGCAGAGTGAGTCCATAAAAGACTCACTTCTTTCCCCTCAGGATCTTTCATATAAGCATTTTGATCTAATAGCTACCCTCTTTTATCAGTGAAAGATAAGGAATTGAATTCTTGCGTTTAAGCAGTGAGCTTACTCTTTCCTATATGCTTTAACGGACCTATATGCCGGACTTTCCCCATATGCTTTAACGGATGCAACTCGAACTTATTCGGTCCCGTCCCCTCGAACTTAATAATTCGGTCCCGTCCCCAACAGATAATAAGAATCTTCTTTGTTAGGAGCGAATATAATGAATAGCGAGACTGAGGTCGGGTAGTAGTAAGAGGATGGGTTAGACCGAGAGGACAGAGTCAAGACCGACCATTAGGAGAGAGGGTTCGACCGAGAGGAAGGCTCGCCATAGAATTTGGCAAAATGCATCAACTGAACGGAACCCCAGAAAGAAGTAGAAGATAAGACGGAATTACATTTGGCAAGTTAGTTAGGAGCTCATTCTAATTAAGAAGAGCTCTATTCGCTCGCTTGTAAAGTTAGCGTATGAAAGAGCTCTCAAGCAGGGAGAGAGACGACATCCACCATAAGCAGAGAGTATGAAAGAGCTCTAAAGGGCATCCTACAAGTCAAGGATCTAATCTATTTCGGAGTTTTTAATGAATTGTTGCAGACGCAAGTACAGAATTCTAAAGGGATATTGCACTTCTATTATTTAATTAAGAAGAAAATCAATTGGGTAGCTCCTTCAAAGGGAGAGGCACGTAAAGTGCTCGCCGTAAAGGAGTATAAATAGCTACGCTGAGGGGTAGATCTAGAGTAACGTAGTGAAGAATGCCATTCACGACTGGACCTTACCGATCGACTGGACGTTACCGATCGACTCTTGCTGGCGTTACCGATCGCGAAAGATCTGCCGTCCCATAGGTCGATCGATCTGAACGATCAAATGTCATGCTACCCATGGGCAAAATGATTAAACTCGAGATTGCCTATAGAATCGATCAGAAAGTTCGATCAAAGTTACGAACCCCCGTATTTTTCGCTTAAAGACCGATTTCAATATAGAATCGATCAGAAAGTTCGATCTTTGTAAGCCACCCATGGGCAAAATCTCATTAAAATTGATTTTGCATATAGAAGAGTTCGATCAAAGTTACGAACCCCTAGGGCAAAATGATTAAACTCGAGATTGCCTGCGGAGTCGATCAGAAAGTTCGATCAAAGTTGTACTTCCCGTGGGTGGAGCTACTCATACTTCCGGTCGAGCTACGAAGATTCTTCGACTACTGGAGATGGCTGGAATCTTTCCCGAGTCGGATTGGAAGGAGATGAGGACAGGATCGACGTTCGCTAGCTACGAATTGCGACCGGGAGTAGGTCGTTCTGTTCGATCAAAGTGGAACTTCTAAAGTAGTGTCTGAGGCGCGCGACTAGAAAGATCATATGACGGGGTAATAGATCGACCGATAGGTAAATGACAATCCCATTATTCCGACCGACGAGATGCACTTAAGAAGGGAGAGAGAGAGACGACCGAAACGGAGTCGTGGTGAAGCAGCTAACCCCGTCGTTATCACGTCGTTATCACTCGTACCTCTGCTCTAGCTATCTGAGATACGTACTCCCTAGTATGTCGACCGTAGGAGTGAAACTCCTCTGCCGTAGTCGTTCATGGTACTATGTAGTATTCCCTTCTTTCCATTTCTTCTTACCTTTCGTACTCTTGCTATTACTATCGTACTGTTGCTATTACTATTACATACTCTCTCGCTGTCGCTCTGCTCTGCAATTTATACTCCTTTGGTCCGAAATGGGCCTGCGAAGGCAGGTCAACGAAGATATGGAATGAGAGTTCTAGAGTGAACTTCAAGTATGGGAACAGAGAATTGCTTTATGCGTCAGAGATGCTACTCTACTCTAATAATTAATTAAAATCAAGGGAACCAGAGGAAGATTTTGAGTCAGGGAGGAAAATGCAAGACCAATCGATCTTGCTTTACTTGCTTTCCGGAGAGAGTCTATGGTAGTCTTTTGAGACTGAGAGGAAGAATTGGAATTTCTTAGTCAGAGAGGGCACTGAGCCCCTACTGTCGTGAATAGATGAATTCAGGGAAGCTGAGTGGAAAACAGAACTGAAAGTTGATCATAATGCAGGGAGGAATCTGGGGAGGAATAGAAGATTATGAATTACATGAGTGCGCATATATATAAGAAAGACTTGACCCAAATTTGAACCATCAAGAGGAAGGAGCAGCAATAGCGACGTGGTACACCAATTACTCTTTGCATGCGCTCGAGGTACACCAATTACTCTTTGCATGCGCTCGAGCTACTTTAGACCCTAGCACTGATGGAGGAGCTGCTATCTAATATGAGTACTGATCCGTCCGAGAGCAAATAGAATAGGCCCGCAACGATTGAAGGGGCAGCGTCAATTGAGAAAGGTGCTTGCGAACCTGCTCCGCGGAAGTCAAAAGAAAAGCCTCCTTTGACCACACCCCAAAGGAAAGCTAGGGGCCGCTACATCAAGTGATGTAAGGCAGATTCGAGGCACTGAACCTACTAGTGTCAAGTTCGAGGCACTGAACCTACTAGTGTCAAGGTAATACAACTGCTTCTCCAGGGCTGCAAGGTCATACAACTGCTTCTCTAGGGCTGAATCAAGCTCCGAATGGGGCCCCGAGTTCGAGTGATACCACTGAACTACGTAGGATTAAGATGAACTCATCGCTCTCGTGTACGCAAGAGGCAAGGTTCAGAGCAGCCATCCACTACCGTCCTATCTGAGCCATCCACTACCGTCCTATGAGAGTGAAGCCCTAGTACTGGCTATGAGAGTGAAGCCCTAGCAGCTACTGGTGCCAAAGCTATTTTCTTATCCTCACTAGAGGCCCTTGAGCACAAGTTCAGTATTCGGAGTCAAGACTCCTATTCATTCAATTGGGGGTGGATGATGCTTATGGTCTATCATCTTCCTTGTGAAGTAGCAGTTCAGAGCTCTCTTTGCTTGCCCCTTTCTATGCGGTCTGGACTCTGGTCCTTTATCTTAAAGCTAAGAGTCAGCGCTCTAATTTGCTCTCTTACTGGGAGCCTGCTCTTCATTGCTCTGAGCTTCTCTTTGCCTAAACTAGGTCAGCTAGCTACCATACCATAAGAGGGAGATGAACTAGGTCGGTCAGCTAGCTACCATACCATAAGAGGGAGATGAACTATAGCTACCATACCATAAGAGGGAGATGAACGAGGTCAGCTAGCTACCATAAGAGGGAGATGTTTCTAGTACTTATCTTTATTGGTAGTACTACTTATCTTTATTGGAATAGAAAGAAGACAAGATAGCGGCTTTCTTCATATAAGAAATTCTCAGTCTAGGTCGAAAGACCACAAGGCATAAAAGCCAGGAGGGCTGGCCCATGTGGAAGAAAGAAGTAAAGCGAAAGAACTGCTCTTTCAAGCCTAATCTCAAAAGGTTTCGACATCCATTATCTTTGAATAGAGTTATAGGAGTAGAAATAAAAAGAAGTCGGGGAAGAGGAGCCATTCCTCTCTCTCGGGCCTGCTAGCACAAGAAAGGCAAGTAGCGGACGAGCTCTTTCAACTCAAGATCAAGTCTTAAGCACCTATCTTGAAGTCAACATAAATTCTTCTGTCTGAGGAGCGGGACCATAGAGTCTGCCTTGTCTCTTTTCCTCAGCCCGTCCTACCTAAGCCTCCATTTATCAACTCATTCCTAAAGATCTCATGTCAAGTGTTGTGTCTGAGGAGCTCGCTCGTTCAACTAAACTCGAGCGGTCCATCCATCACTACGGGTCTGAACCCAGGTATAGCTCGGGCGGGTCAACTGCAATTCCCCAACTGAAACTACCAGTCGTAGCTCGGGTCCCAATCACGAGGTGGAGCAATAACTTACTTATCAACTTGAAGTCTGAGTTATTCTATTATAATAGAAGAAGAAACGGAGAACTCTACGTCGGAGCTCACTGAGAACTAGTAGCTCTTTAACTCCTAGCTCGCTCTGGAAACGAAACTACAATACAAACCCATGAAAGGAACCGAACCGATAAAGAGCTGCTGACCAGACCTAGCCCGGGAACTCCATTCCTAAACTACCACTGAAAGTCTGAAACTCGGGAATCAAAGCAACCAAGGGATGAGGCCAGACTTCTTTCTATAGATGTAGCCCAGAGCAGAACAGAAAGATGGGTCCGACCCCTAGGCATAGGAAAGAGCTAAGCGATCGCTCCAAATGGGATAGAGCAATAGAAAGTGAGGAAGCATCAGCATTAGTGGTAGCATCGGCAGCGGGATGTATGAGTCGAAGCAGGAGTAGTGGGGAAGAAGCTCCTTTGTGGGCCTGGTAGGACGTGGATAGCTATTAAGGATGTCTCATTCGTCTAATGGTCCTGGCCGGCTCCACATTTTCTTACGTCGGTCTTGCTATAAGAGGGTCTTCTAACTCCAATCCACGCAAAGAGAGAGAGAGAATCTGAGCTCCTTTCACTTGATGCGCTGGTTGAACTTCTGCTCCCGTTGTTCCTCTCGCTCCATGGTTCACTTCTTTACTCGCTCCAAAGTGTCTATGGTTCACTCGTTTACTATATATACGCTCACTTACAGCACTTTTTATTTATATTCTCTTTATGGCGCACGAAGCATGAATGAAGTTGGAACAAACGCATCTCATACAGTTGGAACGTTGGAACGCTTCTCACTTCGTATTACGCATCTCAATCTATCTCATTCAATGAACTTTCTTAGGGTCTCATTCAATGACCGGATAGGAAAACTGATTCTTTTCTCGGTCTCTTCTTCTTCCTGGCATGGCAGAGCCTCATTGCTCGTTCGCTCCTAAAGGTTGGCTTGGCTCGCTCATTGGAACGAAGTGAACGGCTCTAGCGTTTATATAAAACTACATTGAAGACGTCACGAGCGGAGCACCAGAGAGCTCCAACCTTCGTATGAGTGAATCGTCTTTAGTACTGCTTCTTCCCTCGCTGCCCGAGCTATGACTTGTCTGGAACTCAGACTTTCAATTGAATTTCAAGACTTCCGTTCGGCTCTAGCGAGCTACGACTTGTCTTCTTTATAGTATAGTACTCTTTGATTTTTATTTCACTTAACTTGATCAATGACTCAAAAGAAGACTGAAAGTGATGAGTTTCAGACTTGATCTTGAACGAGCTCTTCATTCATTCACAATTTCAGTTGATTGGGACGTAGCTACGAGTTCAGAGTTCCATTCCCCGGGGGGTGATAAGTTTAGAGACCCTACTTTAGTACTTAAAGACTTGAGTTTCCAGAGCTAGGAATGGATGGGATAGAACTCTGCTCTGCAGTTGATGAATTCCCCTTCCCCGACCCGACCTCAAGTCCAAATTCCTATCATATCCGATAATAGAAAAGGCTTCCTTAGGGTATTTAATTCTTTCCTTCCCATCAAGACTTGAAGTTTAGTTGAACGAGCGAGCTACGAAGACGGACTCGAGGAGTTCACCGAGCTACTACTTTCGGTAGGATTCACTGCGACCAGACCTCTTCAGTGTGATTGGTCCCGTTGCTCTGCAGTTTCTTTCTTCCCCACTGGCTAGGTAGGGTAGGCATGGAAGCTAGGACGTTTACTTCGGTCCAATTGGGCTCGGTAGGCATGGGACGCTAGGCATGGGATCGCAGGGCTAAAGGACCGAACAACTATTCAAGTTTAGTTTGGGAGCTGAGCTTCTTAGTGAAGTAGTGAACTAGCTTCTCCTGCTTAAGCCTCAGCTGGAATGTAACCCGCCCACGAGTAGTGAATCGCTTCCCCTTCCCTGGTTGGGTTGGTTGAGTAGGGAGATTGGGACCGGATCTCCTTTCCTTGCCTTCATACCTCGCTTCCCCGCCCCGACCTAAAGAGTGTGATTGGTCCCTCAGCTTCTTTCCTCGTGTTACTGGCA
>JBBPFP010000079.1:1321883-1359383 GCA_037974795.1 Kaempferia galanga
TTTTCGGAGATTGGATGCAGTTACTAATTCATGATCTGGCATGTACAGAATGAAAACTTCATTCTCGATTCTACGAGTTGATGAAAGCGTTTCATTTGCTTCTCCTCCATGGAAGTTTCATTTTCCCAGAATGTATCCGCTTCTTCTGATGATCGATTCAACCTCTGATCAAAAGGGTAGACCTTGGTTCTATTGAATCTCTTCAACAAGTTTAGTAATAAGAGCATAACAGCCCTCTTGTTCCGATGGGAACCGCTTTTCGGGAAATTTACAAACGAACAATTTCAACGAAATCTTTTCTTATTTGACTATGTTCAACTCTATGTATTGTATTCCTCTATCCGTAGAGTACATTGAATGTACAGAAATGGCTATATAAGAGTTTATGTTATTCGTATTAACAGCGAGGAATTTCTGTGGTGCTAACGATTTAATAACTATCTTTGTAGCTTCAGAATGTTTCAGTTTATCTTCCTATATTTAAGATGAAAAAACCAAGGGCAAACCAATTTCATTTGAATTTATTCCTTTCGATGAAGACTCCAAAACCTACTTTAAGTAACGAATCCTGTTTCGAGACCGCGCGCTACACCTTTCCTTATGTCATGGTTAGGTTCAACTCGTATTGGGGTACGGGCAGCAAAGTCACGCCCCGGGCATCTGCTTCCGTCGTTCCTCTCCATATCCAGTACCCCGGGCACCAGTATGAGTTTCTAGTCCCGTAAATTCACTCTTTCCATTCACGACTCTTGCCGTCTCGAGCGATACCTACTATCGTATACCTACTAGCGACGTTCACTCTTTATGAACCGAGTCCGAGAAGCATCCGTTGCTCTTGAATTGAATTTAAAAAAAGTAGAGAAATCAGTCGAACAAACCAATAGTTCCGAGTAAACCAATAGTTCCGAGTAAAGCGGATGTCTACTAGTACTTGACTTTCTTTATGTTGAAGCTGGTGGATAGGCTCGACCTAAAGGGAAGACGAACTACCGAGTTCATATGAGTATCATATTCACGACCTGTTGCTGCGAAGCGACTACAGAGACCCATAGGAATGAGCAAAGCGACATAGACATACTCGAGCGAATGCGAGAGGTACGAGCAAAGCGACGAACGAGTGATAACGATGTGCGACATAGAGGAGCGATAGCGACGGAGGGGCGACGTGTAGTGCTCGAGCGAATGCGAGAGGGACGTAGGGGTAGAGTTCATGGCTAAGACTATCCGACGCCATTCACTCTCACCTTCATGAACTATATTACTGTAATCTGCGGTTGAGAGAGAGTAGACAGTTTTCTGTTTGTGAATCTTTTGAATGAAAGAGAGAAAGAAAGGAGTATAAATTGCTACGCAATTTACGACTATCCTCATTTTTGGGGCAATATACGACTATCCGACGGGAAATAATACACCATGCACGATTTGAGGCCTTTGCGTAGCAATTGTAGACTATCCTCAGGCCATGAACTCTACCGTTCGTCGCTATCGCTCGTACCTTTCGCGTTAGGAAATGAAAAGTGTAATGATTCACTTCACTACAACGAACAACTACTTTCTTTCCTATCATTCAAAGTATGATGATTCACTCGTCGCATTCGATGAGAGAGATATTATTATTATATAACGTAAACATTCGATGATGAATATTCATATATTTATATTGAGGTACGGTTACTTTATATAAAGATACGAGATGAGATAATGAATAGTAATGAGTTCACTTTGTTCTTGAATTAAAGTTGATCGAAAAAGCTCTGCCTTATCTAAGATCTCAGATTTTGACTGCTTTTGCTGCTATATGGGACTCAATTTCTTGCTTTTTTGAGCACTTCTCCCTGCATGACTACTTTTGCTGCTATATGAGCATGAAAAGAATCGCAAATGACGCACTTCTCCCTGCATGACTACTTTTGCTGCTATATGAGCATGAAAAGAATCGCAAATGATGCACAGAAGTACTTTAATGAAAGCTCTAAAGTGAACTCAAGGTAGGGAAAAGATAAGTAGACACCATATGCATAACACATGCATCCTAAAGGTAGATCTTTCTACGTGTGTGACTTTTTGAATATGAACGACCTGTTGCTGAGGAACGAGTTCTAACTGGCACAAAGCCATGAACGACTCTTGCTGCATCGCGACGTGGGACGGGGTTGCACTCGTCCCTCTCGCATTCGCTCGAGCACTTGTTCTACCCTCTCGCGTACAAGGTGAGTCTCCCTATTGTGGAACTAAAGAGAAGGTTCGGACTCGGTCGGGTGCTGATCACCCTCACTCGCTTTTTGATTTGATCTTTTGGAAAGAGAAAGAGAGTACTCGTTCTGCACTTAAACCTGAAACAAGAAGTACGGGACTTCAAACCCATATGTCAGAACCGGTAGCACTAATATAATATAATATTTAAACGCTTGTGCCCGTGTTTGCTGGTGCCCTATTACTATTACAAGTTGTTCTAGGCTCCCGGACAGGAATGCATAAGAGTCGGCACTGAAAGTAGTGCCTTGGAGCTTTGTTTCCGTTGCTGCTCTAGTTTCTTCAGCTCTTTAGCCTCTTGGGTATGAGTTTGAGTTTAGTATTATAAGTACGCGAGATCAAACCAACTCCTTAAGTTTCATAGGGTTTCTGCTCATTCCAAGACTGATAACAGGGAACTCGGGTAAGGAACGACTTATAACTCAGCCAATCGCACTAATTCACATCTATTTAAGTCAGTTGCTGCTTGCGTTTCAAAAGCTCTTTACCCTACGTTTGAGGGACGATGAGTGAATTACACGAGGTGCACTTACGAGTCGCTTCCAGTTGCTGCTTTTGCTCTTTGTCCAGTGAGGCACGACAGAGAGGCACTTTGACAATCATCCCATTAAGCTGCCGGGAATGCAAAGAAGTACGCTTTATCCGAACTAACAACATCAGAACCGGACTAAACTTGAGTCATTTATTTAGTAGCAGGTGCGGGGTAGCGGTTAGAGGCTTCTATCCTTAAGTTCATAACTATATTAATAAACTAAACTACCCACTACACGTACGAGGAAGAGTAGAATCGTCTACGCCTAAGGGAGCGGTATATGAATGAGACTCACAGGCAACGGCTAAATTACAAACCAATCCCGTTTGGAAGTTCAAATACCAACAACGTTAAGCCCCTCTGTCCTCGCCCCTGCCCACCCTCAAATTACAAACCACTCCCAAAAGGTTTGTAATTTATCAGCTCTGGGTATGAGTTTGAGGTAAGTATAATATGTACGCTGAAGGCAAAGATCAAGAGGTACGACAGAAACTGAGTTAGATTCTTCCCATACTTTTCTGTAGGCATCCGATATTTTAATTGGAGTTACACCTTGAGTAGCTGCCTCTGAGATATCCTCATAGTCTTCTTCTTGTCATCGGGAGGTTATGAAAGTTGCGTTTTTATCTCTACTGAGACTGCAAAGTTAAGGGATGAAGAGGGAATAAAAAGAGGTGCAAAGAAGGGAATGGTGATAGGTTTCAAGGGAGCTACAGGTACGAACACTTCTGAATTAGAGTAAGCTGACGTCTCGAGCTACTGCTACTGGCACGAAGGAGGGATTAATCTTGATTCCCGACCTTAAGTGATAACGACGGGGGCGACGGACGGTAGAGTGCTCGACTGTAGAGGGACGAGCGATATCTACTGCGACGTGGAGGGGCAAAGGGACTGTTAAAGTGCTCGACCTAAAGGGGAGGCTTCCGAAAACAACAACTGGAATTCAAGGGCCGAGTATAACGACGGGGCGACTTAGCAATGCTCGTACCTCTCTCACGTCGCGATGCTCGTACCTATCTCTAATCACTCTATCCTTGTTGTTTTCTCGTTTGGTTTGTTCCCGGTCCTCTCGTACTAGGTTCTGGTCCTCTCAATGCTCTAAGGCCCGCACCTGATATGGACCGAACTGTCTCACGACGTTCTGAACCCAAACTAACAGAAAGGGAAAGTACTCGGTCGGAAACCAAAAGAAAGAAGGAAGATATAGGCTAATAATAATGAACCCCACGGGTAGATCTTTCGTAGTTTTGAATAGTTCATGAAGGGCATCTGACTATTCGGGAGTTCGGAGCGGTATTATATGCTACAAAGATAAGGGATTTCAGCTACTATTTCAGCTACAAAGCAAAGATCAAGTTCTAGGAAAGCAGACGAGCTACTGCGAGATGCACTTATATATATATCTAATTATTCAGTTGGTGCCCGTGATCCAGTACCCTTTCTCTTTTGTTCGCGAGAGGGACGGCTCGGCTCGAGCGATAGCGAGAGGGACCGGACTCAGGACAGGGAATTTTCACTTCTTCTTTGACTTTACCTGCTAAACTCGAAAGCCAGTTTTCGTTTTGGTTTTCGGACTCTGGATGGAAGGAAAGGTACGAGCAAAGCGACGTCGACGTGGAGAGAGAGAGAGAGTGAATAGCTATCGGCGCAATGCATGTCTAAATAAATTATTTCCAAATGGCTTAACACTAAAGAAAGGAAGGGGGCCCGGGCTAATTGAAGGGACCCTAAGTGCCATAGAGCCTAAGAATATAGTACAATTGGAATAAATAAAAAGAAATATGAATCAAATGAAAAAGATTCAACTTCAAATTCATCCACTAATTTCTAATTTAAAATACTTAAGTCTTAAGTCAATTATAAAGTTTGAAGTTATAAGTTTGATGCCAATAAGTATTTACTTATAACAATAAAGAAAGGAAGGGGCCCGGGACCCAAAGACCCTAGTTAAGTGTTAAGTCAATTAGACGCCCACGTCGCTCCCGTCACGTCGCCCCTTACCTCGGGCCTTAGATCTGGAAGGAT
Organism: Kaempferia galanga; assembly: GCA_037974795.1. Taxonomy (NCBI): domain Eukaryota; kingdom Viridiplantae; phylum Streptophyta; class Magnoliopsida; order Zingiberales; family Zingiberaceae; genus Kaempferia; species Kaempferia galanga. Next base: position 1,326,694 of record JBBPFP010000079.1, read on the forward strand.
TGAATGGCATGAAGAAGACTCTGCGAAAGGCCCAGACAACTGGTTGAGGCAAGGCTCACATCTCTTATCTACGAGAAATCGGCAGGTAGGCGATAGGCTACGGATTCGATGCATAAGAACCTTCCCCGAATTCACAGAAGGAACCATGATCATAGTTAGCGGTTCGTTCGCCCGGAGATGACGATCTATCTCAGTCAGATGTCCCCGATCTTTCCTAAGCTAGCGATCCCATAGCTCGGACTCCCCACGATAGATGGGTAAAATAACTCAAGAAAGCGCCTTATTGCGACTTGATGATCGAGTCAATGGCTCATGAACCACGTCTTCCCAGAGGTCATCGAGATCTTTGTAGCTTGATGAACGATTATGCTGTGGAATCACCATTTGCAGAGAGGGAAGAAGAACGCAGGCGAGGATCCCTTATCTATCAAGGGGAGATAGGAAACGTGAATCAAAGAATTTTGGGCCAAGCGCGTCGTTATCACAATTTCGCCACGTCGCAGAAAAATGAAAAAATGATGCTCGTCCCTTCCTTTAGTCACACGTCGCTTCGCTCGTCCCTCTCGCTTATTGCTCGAGCACGTCGTTATCACTCGTCCCTCTCTCCCCCCCTTTAGGTCGAAGCAAGAGGAGCCAGAGTTTGATCCGGATAAGAGTTTGATATAAGAGTTTGATCCAGCCTTGAATTTGATAAGCCAATAAGGAGTTGAACCTTCACCCCTGATCTTAAGCCAAGATCAAATACACTGAATCCCAGTATAAAGAGGTAAGAGCCAGAGTTGGCATCCTGCCTTGGATGAGCCTTTGATTTGAGCACTCCCACCTTTGAGTTTAATAGATAGTAAGTCAGAGTTCAAGATAAGTACGAGAGGAAGGAAAGAGTGAAAGAGAAGATAGAGAGGAAGTCAAGAATATGAATTTGTCTTCCGACTTCCTACTATTTATCCATCACGCAAATAGCATGGACTGGATCATAGACTCTGGAGCTTCAAGGCACATGGCACACGGGAGAGAGGTCTTTTCAACATTCAATTCCTGCATCAATCTTGACAGCAGTCAACATAGGGTTGAAGGAAGAGCGCCATTCATGTTCAGAGAGGGAAAAAAAAGAAAGAGATGCAACCGGAAAACACTAATGTAATATAGAAGCAGGTCCCCTGTAGAGTACTTCTTTAGTTGTTGAATCGTTCTTCCATTACATAAGAAGAAAGGTTAGGTACATGCTATAGTAATAGTATAGCTGGTGCCCGTGTTTTTATCCTCTACTCTTCCACCCTAGGTTGATTACTAGGCTCAATTCCCGAGTTAGTTGTCTTTTCTCCGGACTCTTCTATTCTAGTTGTTAGAAGTAGGGAAAGCCTTTCCCCTTAAGTGAAGGGACGAGCGACAGCGACGTGGACCTCTGACCCCCTACTTTGAAATAGGCCTAAAGGGAACTTCCTGAAAAGAGCAGCCGAAAGAAAAGCGCATCGAAGGAGCAAAGCCTGCTGGAAGTCTTTAGAACACCGTTCTCCAACTACTTCACTCTTTCTTTCATGCCGAAATTTGGAAAAAAAGCAAATAAACATGTTGAAGAAGCCGATACACGGCAGCAGTGACCACAGCACTTTACCTCAGCGCAGCGATAGCGCCTGGTTCAGGTCCCTCCTCTGATGAAGCTACACCACAGCATCCTTCCTATTCAATGATTCTCCTACCGACCGGAGACGGCATCTTCTTGAGCTATAGCCGACGGCCGAGGGAAACGACGGGGTTTCAACTCTATTTTCTTAGAAAAAGAAAGAGATTGGATTGGCTGTGATGTCAGGGTCCAGTTCGAGAGTCTCAGACTGATGAAGCAATGGCGTATCCTGCTCAGTTCTAGTAGCGGAAGCCAGGCCAGGGATTAGTAGTTATCCATGAACATGCGAGAAATTGAAGATCGAGGGGAAAAGGGGGAAGAAGCCCGTAACCAACCCCCTTTATACATAAAGGCAGAATAAGTGTAGCTTGCTCACTAGGTGCCAAGACAAGAAGTTCAGTTTATAAGCAACAAAGGTGCTTTCACTAAAGCCGGTCTCAAGTAGTGTTTGCACATGCATTTCCTCAACTTCAAACTCTAAATCCACTCTCATTCAAGCATCAAGCTTGTGGTAGTCCGGAATGGGAGTTGTTCCTTTCGAATACGTTGTAGCTAGTAGAAAGAACTTTTTTTTGACTCTTGCGTCTTCTATTCGTGCTTCTTCACTCTTTGACTAAAGGGGTGCTCCGGTTTCGTTTGACCGAGTTGAAGCAGTCTTCTTTGTTGGAAGATGGGTCACAAGAAAGAAGACACATCACAAAAAGACGGGGACAGCGCCTCGACAAAGAGAGTGAACCCTAGAACGACAGCATCATGAGAAGGAGACGAGCCGAACGGAAAGACAAAAACAGAAAGAGAGAGATTGACTAGACCGAGACCAGAACGTAAAGAGATGAAGAGCATATGAAAGGCGCATAAGAGGGAAGAGTTCAAACGTTTAAATTGGTTGGATCCCGAGTGCCTTCTTTGTTTTGTGTGAGGAACGAGGGCACCGACGTGTTCAGTTGTTATCATCTTGGGCCTCCTTAATCGCAGGCACTTGGCTTCTTTATTCTCCTAAAAGAAAGAAGGGCCCGTCTGTATATTTCTTGAGCTGATCCGGGTAAATCGTTATAAGCACTTTTCCTGTTGTGAAGAATTTAATTAGCCTCTATTTACTCGATTCCTGTCTTTCATCCGAAAGGCACGTTCTATCTATCTGTCATTTAGGAAAGAAAGAAAAGAACCCGGAACTAAACAATCTCAGATTCTTGCCTACTCTCTCCAGCTTTCCCATCGAGAAAGAGTCAAAAGAGATCTTCTAACCTTACCCCCCGCATTGACTGATTATCCCCCTAGGGAAGGGAGACTGATCCTCTTCTTAGGATTCATGGAAGTGGCTTAGTGCTGGTGCTGCCAGTGTCGTAGTAAGGGTAGTGGAATATGATCTTCTTTTCCCGCTTTATGTTCCTGGAAAGCATGCAGTTGGAGTAGTCATGTTCATTATATATAAATAGATATAGAGATTTTAAGCAAACCCGACCTCCTTTGCTTTATTGTCACGTTAAAGGCATCCAGCCAAGGGAGCGCTGCTACGTGGTTTCAAGAAAGATCAAAGTAGGGCGCGAGGCCCGAGTGAGAAGGGGCGAGCTCCGGGTTCAGGCAAGTTCCTTGGGCTTCTCATTCGGCACCGTGGGATCGAGATCGACCAATCCTAAATTGACGCTATCGAAAAGATGCCCGAACCTCGAAACCTGCATGAGCTCAATTGCAAGGGCGATTGGCCTACATTAGGAGATTTTTGTCCAACCTGGCCTACCGATGTCAACCCTTCAACCGTCTCATGAAGAAAGACACACTTGCACTTGGGACGAGGCCTGTAGGAATTGAAAGCATCAAAGCTCCTCAAGCCACCAGTACTTGTCGCTCCGATACCCGATCAACCACCTATTCTCTACGTTGCCGCCCAAGAACGGTCGCGTTGGGCTGCCCAGGAAAATGCAAAAGGCAAGAAGCTCTCATCTGTACTTAAGGGCCGAGTGAGAAGGGGCGACGTGAGAACGACGGGATTCCTATAGTTGGCGGCTGTAAAGATTAGCTGCTACAGTCAAAGCTCACAGAAAAGTGACTGCTACTTTTGACTGCTTTCAATGTTGCTGAAAATTGACGTAGAATGATCACAGAAAGCTTGCGGTTGCAGCGGATAAAGGTTGCATCGGGTCAAGGGCTATTCTTACGATGACGGATATCTATTCTTATCATTCACTCTTACCAAAGGGCGGCGGGCCCAGCATATGACTCGTTTTTCTCTTATACCCCAATCAATCCAAGTTATTCCGACCCGGTGGATTATCAAGGCTAGCAAGAACTAGCTATTGTCATCCTTTCAAGATCTGAGACTTTCACCTTTCAAGATCTAAAACAATTATCCTTCCGTAGCTTCAGCTGAGGCCGATTAAGATGCCCTATCTTTATTCTTCCCCTAAACCAATAGCACGAATCCTAAGCTACGGCACGCGAAGGAGGAAAGATGAATCATGGGTGGATCTTAATGGGCGACAGGGGGATAGATGGAAATAGAGCTAAAAGAATGCAAGGGCCGAGTGAGAAGGGGCGACGTTGAGACGGGCTCGACCGTTAGGGCCGACTAGTTGGAGGGATCGACCGTCAGGGAGATATACGAACCGATAGGCTCGAGCGTTATCGCATGCGTATACGAGAGGGCCGACTACAAGAATTAGAGTAGTTATTAGAGTAGTTATTAGAGTAGTTATTTGAGTGAATGGCCCAACCCGGCGTGAAGATTATGACAAAGAAAGCTCCAAAACCAGTAAGGACAGGACGGAAAGGAGAAAAGAACAGCTATCACTTCATAAACTCAGGTTTACCAATGCCCTCCCCCCCCATAGTGATAGGGACTTCGGCAACCCTTTCATCAAGAGCTGGAAGGTCCGTACCCATTAATTGGTGTTTGGAGACATAGATCCTTGTTCCCCCTATCGACTGATTCTAAGATTCGGAAAAGGACGCTTTTGACATCCACTTTTGGAGTTCCGAGCAGGGATTGCGTAAATCAATGAAGTCAAGAAGTCACAGTCCGGGTCCAGGTGGAAAACTCATACCAAAAACGTACTTGGAAAACTCTAACGCCTCAAGAGAAGCTCTTTCTTCTACTTAGGAGCACCCTTTTGCTAAGCTGGGAAAACCATGTTGATACTGGCCACACCAGAAAAAGAGTCACTCCTCGAGGTAGGTAAGCGACTGGAAGAGTCTTTTTAAGGCTTTCACCAATAGAATAGAACAGCAATAGGCAAGAAGAAGAGAAGGTTTCAGCACAGGGTTACTTAATCTCTTTTGCTTCTTAATTGAATTGGTTAGAAAGAATTTCCGCTATAAGGAGATAGTGAAAGAAAGTGAAACCAAAGCTGTCACTTCGAAGTCTTATGAATCAGAATCAAGATCCGTTTTCAATCGATTCCCCCGGTGCCCCAGACGTGATTGCATCGACAGGAAATCCTACTCCCTTACCTAGGACAGAGAGTGATTGCCGACTTTAGGGAGAAGAGAGGAGCAGCACCCTAATTCCTATGTTATACCCTTCGTGCCCCTCACCCTAGCAGCGGAATTGCCGCTATTCCTTTAAGAGGAGGAAAGAAGCTGAAAAGCCTCTTTTTTGACCGAACCTGATTTTCTTTTTCAGGCAGCCTACGTACTCCTTTTTTGGATGGGGATCAGGTTAAACTTCTTTCTTTTACCAAAAGCCCAAAAATGGCTTAGAGCCCTTTTTCTAAAAAGGGCAGTACTGCTTTGCTTCCTCATACATGAGTTGACTTTTACATAAAGTCTCTATAGAATGAGCACTGTTAACTATCTGCTTCAAAAAGATAGTTGGTTGAATGAAACACTTGGAAATCGCCCTTTATTAAAACTTTTTTAACTTCAAAATGAGTTGCTTCTCGACTCGACTAACTCACACTCCTCTCCTATCTTTTTAAGAGCTGCCATGGGCATTTTTCTTTCCTTGGATGCTATAAGAATGGGCTGGCTCTTGCCCCATTCAAAAGGATGAAAATGGACAAATCCATTAAGAGTCTCATTTGTCACTTCTCTTGATTTCCCACCCACCTACCTATCATCTATCAGTCTCCTGAAGCTCCCCCGCTTGGTAGCTAATCCCGCTCGTTGGTATCTGTGAGTCTAGATATTAGCTTATACTCTCTATACTTCGCATTTCCTTGAGCCTTTCTACTTATAGACCTGGACTGCTATTTGTTTCATACCTGAAATAAAAGGCAAGCAAGTCAGGGATTCCTCGAGCTGCTATCTCGATACCGATCCTTTAAACCCTGAATGAAGGGCACTGCTTAGGTCAGAAAGAAGCGCTGATCCACTTATACTCGCTAGGGGTTACTCTATCACACGCATCCTAGCTTATCTCACTTCTTCCTTGAAGGTCCCACGGACTGTTCGAATCCTTAGCCTGTCCTTGATTAGCTTCCTATCACCTACGCCTCCTCCCAAGAAGTCACTATTCTTTCCTTTCTCCTGGCTCCTGAAGCTTTTGCATTTTTAAAAGGCCTTCACTCGATCTTCATTCTACTATAATATAAGAACTCAAACCTGAGTCCATTACTATCCTGGTCGAGTTCGTTTATTCGTTTTTTCAGAACTCACACTTCGTACCTGAACATGAATAGGCAGCGCTCTTTTTCCCGACGTAAGCCCAGGCTTGCTATCGTTGTGGCTTTTTCCCCTCTTCATTCTCAGGAGAGTGCTATAGCTTGTTCGCTAAATTCCTTCCCGATACCCCTTCATCACGTCTTGGGCAACCAAAACCCTAGCCTTGGAAAATTCTCTCACTTCCCCGGACGAATGGATTTAATATCTTTTCAGGTTCAGTGAGGACAGTCCTTACTATCCTAGCAGCGGTTCCTTTTCATATCCCGCTTTGAAGCAACTACACTCGCTCGTTAGCCTGTCTGGCTCTCGACCTGCTTCAGTCTCTAAAAAACTCTGGCAGCTGGGACTATTGCATTCGCTATACTTCGTTCTGCTACCTTCCTTGCTTACTACCAAACCGACAACTAACCTTGCTTTTCTACCTTATCAGTAACAGCTATATTCGGAGACTTTACCTGAAGAGGAGACCTAGAACTACTAGGATTCCTAGCTTCCAGCTTTCTAAAAGCAATTTTAGTTAGCCTAAAGTTGTATTTTTGAAAAAACCTTGGCAGGATCATAGCTATCCTCCCTCCGCACTTCTTGACTCCAAAAGTCTACATCGGTGTAAAAGAGCGAGTTCGGATTGAATAATGTTTTTGGGATAACTGAAAAGTCCATTGAAAGTTGTTCAGCTTAAAGACAAATCCCTTTATAGAATTGCATTGTTAATTGGTACGATCACTCTAGCTGTTCTTTTCACAAGTGCAATGGCTAAGCATATAGAATAAGCGCTTCGAAGATTGGCTTAGTTTAAGGAATGAGAGAGCAAGTTTATCCCCAAAAATCGAAGAACCTAATGGATCATCCATTTGAAATGGTTGAAAAAGACTGAAGGGGCAAAGCAAAGGAACTCCGATCGGTCAATGAGCTACCTCTATTCAGAGAGAATCCACCATTCCATGCTCTAAGCTGATAGTCGAATGGCTTTACGCTCCTGCACCTCTTGAAATTCCTGTGTTGGTGGGTCCCTTAGCTGCTTTTCCAACTCCCTATCTTCTGTTATCGTATCTCAGAGAAAGAGACATGGCATGGAAGGGAAGATCAGTTTCGGGTGAAGACTCATCTGAGTATGCCTCATATGTCTTTGGCAAAGTCGAGTTCTTTTCTTCTTCATCAGGGAAACTGCTCAACCTCAAGGTTGGGAAAAATCCCTCTACCCCAACTGAATGAATGGCGGGATTGAATCTCTAAAGAGAAGGTCTTCTTCCACGCTTATACCCTTTCTGGGCTTCCATTTCACCGGCGAGGAACTGAGACTTCTAATGGTAGGTAGTAATGAACTCAACTCATGGCCTCTGGTTTAGTGGTTTCACTCGTAGCATCAGACCGTACTTCCCTCGCTTGGTACTCGCTAGCATAGCACTCCGCTCCAAAATCTCCATGTGATCCCTTTCTGTCTCCTTCTCAGTTAGGTCAATAAGCCCCTTCCTTTTTGTTCATGGAAGAAAGGCGAAGGTGAATCCCTTTCTCCCCTCTTCTCTTGGTACAGCAGCTGAACCCATTCATTGCAGCTTCCTTGGTTGCTGCACCTGCTTCTGCTCTTGGGTTGGTAACGAAAGCAGCCCCGGCCGGACCTTTCAATCGAATGTTCTGGCTCACCCGAATCCATTCCCGTATTGGTTGATGTAAGAAGAAAGGTGTCCGTGGAAGAAGTGGAGACAGACTCTCACGCTTCTCCTTCTTTTTTATAGAGGCTTGAAGATGCCCCCATTTCCTTGGCGTCAATCGGACTTCAAAGAAAGATCGGAAAAAAGGTCAGAGGATAGTGTCTGGTGGGTGTCTATCCAACTCATCGTGGTACAGCAGCTTCCTTTCTTCCCTCCCGGGTTGGTGACTCTGTAATTTCATATATAAAGATAAGGTTTAGCCCTCATGTCACGGCTTTCGCTTGTCGATGAACCCGCCGACATGGCTACCTCAGCCGTCGCTGGCACGAGTGCTTGGCCAATGGTTTAGCTGGGGAGCTTCTCTGCTGACGTACCTTCTTCTGACTAGTTCGCCTTTGCCTTCCTTCCCGCGTACTCAATTCCCTTCAGCTTCAGGAATTGCGGTATGGCTGACTGCTTCTGAGTCAAGGATATTCTTATTATCCCTTCTCCAACTCCAAGAAGCTCTAGTTCAAATAGAGAAGCTTCCTTGTGCCAATCCGCTTTCAGGGTTCAGTGTGCCTTCATTCCTGTCATTCATCCTGTCTCTTGCTAGTGCTATCGGATTCTCTGTGAGCTTGTTAACACAATCCTTATTTTCCTTATTATATATCGTTCTTAGGATAGCCTATGGCTAGTTAAGGGAGAGTTTCCTATATTATTTTAATACTATCGGTCAGTGCGATTGTGAGTACGAGACGAGCCAAAGGTGCCAGGTTGAAAGTCTTGAATCCGCTCTTACAGGTCTCATATTCGCTGGTTGAGTGAAAGTGGGAATTTGGTAGGATTATAGAATTCTTAATGTTTATTGAATAGCCTTTCCTCTCTTGTCCTTCAGGACAGACACTTTTGATGACTGGTAGGCTTAGGCTCTACTATAGGTAGACGGGTTCAATAAGAAAAGAAAGAACCAGCCCTATGTCTTGAAGAAAGAGGATAGACAGAGCCTGGCAAGGCATGGGTTTGCAAGACAGTCAGAAATAGCAGCAAGTCCGATCTCCTCATCACTTCCTATGTTGGGCCTGTGATCATGTAGCATCGGTATTCCCTTTTTTGATCTATGGGTCCTCAACCTCATAGGACAACCCATACCATGGGACAAGATGAGTCCCAAAAGCTTGACTCCAGCAGACAATCGATCCACAGTACGGTTACTAGAAAGGGAGGGTTTATTAACCCATACTATAGAATAGAAGGACACTTTCTAACTCATAAGAAAGAGCGGTTATGTAGCAGCAACAGGAAAGTTATTTGGCAGTTGCTTTATTTAGCAGCTCCTTATCTAAGACCGTCTTCAATAGCAGCGCTTATTCCAACCAGCAAGAGCGGATACTCACCTAAGAGCAGCGACATCTTTCCACGTGAAAGCAGCTAATCAGTAAACGACTTCTATCTAATTTTCTTCTATTATACCCTTAGTGCCCCATATCTGTCCTTTGAGGAAGGTTCTTATCTGATAGCGTAAGACATTATTAGGAGTTTCCTTTTTCAGATAGGAGTCTGTAGAAGCCAGTGGTAGAAAGCGAAATCGAGTTTGAGTTCCCCTTGCTATCGGTACAGGTGAGCAACCTTCAAACCAGCAGCAAAGGCAGATGTAGGCAGGCGTGAAGGAGGTCCATGGCTCAACAAAGGGATTATTAAATACTTCCCAGAATCCAACATCCACTAATCTGTATGAATCAAGGGATCAATTCACGAAGAAAGGAAAATCCATTACTCTAGCTTAGGGTAGGGCATCATCCTTATGCTTGGGTCGAGAATCTTTCTATTCTTTAGAATCTCTACGGAGTTGGGTTAAGGCAAAGGTTTTAATTGGGCTAGAGAGGCGGCTAACACTAACATTTGAGATAGTGGTATCAGTCTTCGTGCCAGCAGCAGGCCATAAGAAGGGCAGGCTCTTATAAAGTATGGGAGATTCTATATTATATTGACTATCAGGATCCCGCTTGAGAAGTCACTGAGCTAACTAGAAAGACATCTCCTACAGGCTTGGGAGGAACTCTGGGAACTTCCAAGGGCTCAAAGGATAAGAAAGCAATTACTATTCTATAATTAAACTTCTCCTCCTAACTAACTTGGATTACTCGCACTGTGGTTAGTAGCTCCATCGACGCATCGGATGATAGATGACCTCTTGTACATACTTATTTGAGATTCTCACTATACTATATATAAGGTAAAAAGGTCAAGATCAAAGGGGATACAACTCTCATCACACTAATTCCCCATGGCTCTTCCTCTGAAGGGTATTCCTGCTGCATCTGCTTCTGCGGATGAAGGGGGTGACCTCTGGTACCAACAGAGAAGAGATCCTAACTCGGGTACATACTTAATTAAAGAATATTATCCCGTATAAGGTCCAGGTGTTGCCGTTGGGTATTCTCCCTATCATAAGGGACCAGGCTTACCTTGGTGGTTGAAATATTTTGATCTTTCTCCTTTTCTTTTCATATGAGTAGAGAATGCTCCACGCCGCTCTCCTTTATTGGAGGGTATGCCTTTACTTGTCGTTAAGAGAAAAGGTATCATCTTGTAGTTCTGTCTTGCCTAGTAAGGATCGTCTACTTCTTCGAGATTTTCTTATGAAGAGGTATTTGTTCTTGGACTATGAACAAAACTTTGATAGACCTGAGCATCCTTCGTTATGGGTGGTTACTTCGCTCCAGGAACCTATTAAGAGCAATGGGACTAGAAATCCTAACATAATAGGAGTAAGCAGTAGGATGAGCTCACCCCAGGCAATCTACTTATTAATTAGAACCCGGAAAGGCCTAGACTCAATACAAGTGATAAAAAAGCTCTTAGAAGGTAAATCCTTTTGTTTTTATAGAAGCACCCATTGGCCGGTGAGGAGGCAGGCCGCCCCTTAGTCAACCCCACTGAATAGCTGCCAAGGCCTGGAACGAGTACGACTAAGAAGATCAATAGAACCTAAACTTTGGTATGCACGAGCTGGTGCCATTGAATGGCTTGTGATAGAAAGGAGTGCCCTAAGGCTTTTGAAGGAAGGGAAAACGAAATGTAGTCAGTCAAACAACCCGGGTTCCATGAACAACTACCAAATCCAGATTCAAAATTGAGTCGAAGAACTCCAGTGGAATAGCGAATAAATGAACCTCTTCAAAGCCCCCGATTTCAGACCAAAACCAATCAAGAATTGCATCAAGACTTTCCAGCAAGCACCTTAGGAAGGGTGGACCTTTCTCCTGATCAATCTTGTTCCAGTCTCCTCTGATCAGCTAGCCCGCCTGTCAGATCTGGTCTGATGATAACGAAAGGCCTCAAATGCGAACCCCTTACAGCACGAGATTGGACATCCTACCTTCTCCGCATTAAGACCGCTTTCACCCCCTTGAAAACACCGGCAATGCCGCATCTTAGATGAGGCTAGAGGTCAGAAACCGATTGCTTCTGTCTTCTAGTGAAGAAAAGATGGAAAGTTGATTGCAACTTGTCTGGTCAAACCTGGCCTACCAGCATCACGACTTCGTAAGTCATATGGGCTCAACAATTCTTCTTCGACCCTCTTCTTTTCCTTCTTTCATCGAACCCGCAGCCGCATGACTTGAATTGAATCTCGAACCCTTCCCAATTGAAGTTCTAGGGCAGCTCTTCGCCCCTTCCGGTCGAGCCCGTCTTATAATAGTTCCTCTATAACCGGTAACAGTAACAAAAAGAGTCCCTCTCCCTCTCCCAACTATAATCAAATAAGTCACTATTGAGCGCATCTTATTAAATTTGAGTAGTTCCCTCTCCCTAACGGTCGAGCCCGTCGTTATCACCACTTAAATATTAGTAAGTACCTCTCGCTTAACTTAAATATTAGTAAGGTACTATTAATTTAGAATTTAGATAGGCGTCCGTACCCTATTGGGGAGCTAAGGAAAGCTGCAGCCCAAGCCCAGGAAACTCAATAAGTGCCTCGCTCGAGCCCTTAATTGATATTATATGTTCCTCTCTGGAACTTAAACTTGTTATTTAATAAATTACCCTCTCCCTCTCCCTACTCTATAATTCCCTTACGACTATATTTATTTTAAGTTAAGGTCGCCCCTCATGCTCGAAACAACCTAATGCAAGGTACTACTAATCTAATATAATATAGTACTCTGCGCGCGCGGGAAAAAGCAGTAGTCAAGTTAATCATTATACTTTACAGATCATTCTACGATGCAGAGGTCATTTTCTGACCTCTTTGTGTATTTCCCTTGTCAGCTGTCCTTACGCAAGCAACTTAACTTAGTATAATTTTAATGGCTAATTATTATAGTAGTAAGTAAGTCGTGAATGGCGAACTATAATATTTAAATCAAGTCGTGTGAATGGACTATAATACTGCAGTAAGTAGTCCACTATCGTTCGTCCGGCCCTCCTGGAATTGACTCTAACTATGTTAATATTCGACTGCTGCTCCCTATGGCTCATGCCATTCACGTAATATTCGTAAGTGAAGTTGCTGAACGCCATTCACGTAATATTCGTAAGTGAAGTTGCTGAAATGCGGTAGCGACGGGTTCATGATCATCTCAGCGGAAAGCTTTTCTTACTTATCATACGACGGAAGAGCCCCCATCGCTTTGAAATAGAATGTTGCCTTGGATCAGGCCATCATCGTCTTTCTCGGCCTCTCCCCGGACAAGATCCTTCTTTCTCTCCTTTGACATGGTTATATCGTGTAGAGGGCCCAGCGAAAAACAAATAACGGGTGAATTACGCATTGCCATCACATAGCCTAGTGTCACTTTGACATAGTAGCAATGGCCCCGGATAAAGTAGCCGTACCTCTCCATCAGATACAAAAAAGCGCTCCTCACAATCGCCAGCGCCCAGATAAGGTTTGTGGAAAGCAGCTGACGCACTTTTTCCGACTCTATTAGCCGTCCAAGAGTCGGCCAATGACTCTGATACGTCGACCATGACGAATCGGAAAAGAGACTAGATGAATAACTCCTACGAAAGGTCCAAAAGACCCAGCGGAGTCCGAGAATCTTGATTCCTCGCCCATGACGAATAAGAATCACTCGCCCCCCGCGCCTCCGCCGCCGAGCGCGTAGAAATATACGACAATTGACACGAGTTCTCGTTAACCAACTTTCAACACGGATGAAACAACTCATTGCACTAAACAAAGACCTAACCATTTTACCAACTCTCCACTTTCTTTCCTTTTCTACCTTTTCCCACCTTGACGTTAGGTTTTGGTATTTGATTCTTTGAATGAGATTGAGAAAATGATAATAATATAGTGTGGTTTTTTGACCACCAAAATTAGGGGGATTGTGAAGATGACGATGACGATCACGATGACGATCCAGGTCGTCCAAGGGCAAATTCAATCCTTACTTGTGTGAAGACGGCCCTAATTTGTGTCCCCAAACCATGTGTGAAGCAACTCCCAATCCAACTAATTAAGAACCAAGCAAGCCCAATAAGATAAGAGCCTTGAACTACCACACTCCAATCCCAAGAAGAACCAAAGGTAGGGCGAGGGAGGCGGCCAAGAAGTCGAGGACGAAACCGAAAGACACACATTAGAGTGAATGGTTAGAGTGAATTCCAAGAGTGAATGGAAATTCCTATAATACTATAATAAAATAAGTAAGTAGTCGTAAATGAATTATAGCCAGCAGGGGCCATTTACCTCCTTCCATAAGAAGCAACAGTCGTGAATGAAAAGCCCTGCCATGACTCACATTATGAATAGAGCCCATTCACTCTTTTCTGACTTTATCTTCGAGGCCAAGTTCGACTATATGATATACAAAGGACTGATCTTAGAATAGGAGATCTGCAGGGTTCCTTGATTAGGAGATCGTCCTTCTATCTAGAAGGTTCTCACCATGTCTGCCTCTAATCTCTATGTCCTTTTGGCTTAGCTTGAGATGCCCTGACCGAGTAGCTCTTTGGAGAAGGAAATTGCGAGCGACAGCGAAATATACGCAACTTATCTGACTATTTGATTTCATTTTAGGATTAATTCGAGCGACAGCTAAATATAGTTAAGGATACTACTCAATTTGACGGGTAGACGTGGAGACGGGTAGAAATATAGTAGCGACGGGGTTCAATTTCACCGTATAACATCGGGTCTGGCGAATACCTTCCTTGCTCAGAGACTGTCTCACAGGTTCTTCCAAGTTTTCTGACTGCCCAAAGGCCAAGAGAAAAGAAGGGATGTCGGGTATTCCGATCGATAAGAAGAAAGCTTTAACTAGGGTTGTGCTCTCGCTTACTTGCCTGCTGGCTAATGTCTTTCTGGGATTTCTTTCCAAGTCAAAGAAAAAGGCTATCTCATCGGAACATACCCTTTCAATCTCTTCTCTTAAGTTTTCCTTATTGAGTGAGTGGTGTCACAGTCAGTCCGCCGATGGGACTATATATGTATATAAGGTTCTATTTTAAGCCAGACAATGAGCCGAAGAGTCAGGGAAGGCGCTAGAGTAAGCCATCATCCAATCCCACTCTCTAACCTGTAAACAGAACAGAAAAGGTAAGTTGAGATTTGATAAATTTATTTAAAATCAACTCTATAAATTGATAAATGCATTTTTCAAATGGTGTACCATTGACTCTTTCCTATCTTTATTTCGAGCCCTAATAGTACGGCCCTTTCCTTCTCCAAGCCATCCAGCCGCGCCAATTGCTGCAGTCCTAAGGTAGCCTCTTGCAGCAAGAGGAGAAAGTATAACCATCTAGGAAGAAAGCGGGAAGGACTATCCATTGGAGGATTTAGCTAGTTCAAGCAAGGGCAAAAGCTGCAGAAATCTGGGATAGCAGGTTCCACGGGTTCTAAAGCTCTAGAGCAAGTAAGTTTTTGATCTATCCATATAGATCAAGGGATAATGAAAGTGCTAAGTCAATTTATAGTATAAGTGAATAGCTAGGAAGCCAATGACGGCTAGGATAGATAGGTAATAGATTGCGGTAAGCGAATCCTCCTTTTGAAGTATGCCTGTTCCTCCAGCCTTTATATGTTCTGTTTCACCGCAGGGTAAGCAAGGGCAAGGGTAAGTGCAGGAATCTTTATTGAAAGCTGTATTCGGTGGTATATATTTGATTTGAAAGCATTAGTTTTAATTAAAAAGCCGTATCTTACTCTATCGAATGCCCGAAACTAGATCTTTTAGGAAAGCTAGCCACTCAAAGGAGTAAAGCAAGTGGGCAAAAAGAATGATTATTTGCTCCCCGTCGTTACCTCGGGCCTCCGCACTCTCTCATCGTTAGACCTAGCAAATTAAGGTATTCAAAAAAACCATATGAAGATAGGAGTTCGTGTAAGAGAGTTAGATAGGATCTCAGTCTTAGGATAATCCCTCCTGGGGGTGCCCTTACATCGCGTTCTAGTCCTTTGCTCAGCGAGCCGTTTCAAGTTTCCTGGAGGTCCATACTTTAAGATAATATATCTATTTTGGGAGCTCCTTTAATTTAATTTCCTTCCCGGGGTCAAAGATAGGTGGCAAGTTTGAAAGCAGGCCCGGGCGGCCAACATTCAAGGAAAAGCAAGAATAGAAATGTGAGAAAGCTTGCTTAGGAAAGCGGCAGGCCATGTATGCTGTAATATAGAAAGGGGTCGAGAAAGCGGATTAGCCACGTGTTCTAACTCTTCGCCATCTGACTATCATAAGCCCAGAGGAGGGAAAGAGAGTTTAAGTGAAAATTCGTCCTTGCCCTTTGCTGTCGATGCAGGCGAGTTGGTTAAAGCCTATTCTCGTCTCGAATAAGAGAGTACCTGGAGTACGAACATATAATCTTTCCTGCACTAGGATACTCCTTTCAAGTACTATTACAAGCCCCTATAACCAGGGAGTTTGACTATCTTGACTACTTTTCCTTCCCTCCGGATATGGTTTCTCAGAAGCAGCTATCTCTCGCTATGCTTTTATGAGTGGATTTGAGAGTGCGGCATAGCTGGAAACTGCTGAGAGGAAGGTGCTAACCTTAATTCAAAGGTCAGTTTGAAGAGAGATGGGGAGAAGTTCCCTTTTTCCCGAGTGTGAGTATCCCAACCCCTTTTTGAAAGGCTATTCCTAACCATATATGCTAAACGCCCTTCTCTATTCATTATATCTGTACTACCAGACTACCAGCGAGCTAAGAGCTAACCGCTTCTATACCCCAGGTCTTCCTATAGCGTGTGAATACTCTCCCCGGAAAGTGAAATAGAGATTCTTTATATAAAAAAGATAGTTGGAAGGCGGAAAGAAGCATGGAGATGGGGCATAGTTGAGTTTCCTTTGACTTGAAGGAACCCGGAGCAGCTACTGAGAAAGGGGCGTAGCGGAGAGATCCGGAATGAAAGAAGAGAATTAAGGCAAGTGGCAGATCACGGGCATTCACATCGCCTTAGCCAGCCAGTGAATCAATTAACTCGTCCCCGGGCGGGAACAAAGGCTTTCAAGGGCCGACTATAAGGGCTTCTTTAGATGGCTCGAAATAAAGTCAGGGTCTTCCCGTCGCCTTAGTAAGTTTGTTGGCAGGGGCGAAGAGCTGCCCTTAATTTAGTAAGTTGGGGAAGGGATAGATCAGTAGTAGTTTTGAATCAAGGAGTATAAATAGCTACGCAATATACGACTATCCTCAGCCATGAACGTAAGCTAGCACCAAGTCGTTCATGTATCCATGAACTCTTTCCAGGAGTGAATGAAAGAGTATAAATAAAAGGAGTCTAAATTGCGTAGCAATTTACGACTATCCTCAGCCATTCACGCAATTACTGTAATCTGCTGAGAGAGAGAAGCGATTCCATGAGGTGTGATAATGACGCGCTTACCCTCCACACCCATGTAGAGAGATCAGCCATTCCTCTTCGGCTAAGCTTCTATCTTGAAAAGGTTCCTTCTCGTCCACTATTCGTCCGCTACTTGTCTCTCCTTCATTAGACCTCCCCTTGAGTTCATGGTGCAGTGCATCATTCATTCGGTTGTGCCACTCCATGAGGAAAAGCCGGACAAGGGAGCGATGAGCGAAGCGACCTCTTGGGTGCACGAGGAATGAGGAGCGTGAGCGCGCAGCTACAATCTTTGCAAAACCGGCCCAGGTCAGCGACTCGAACACTTAATTAGGTGCGAGAACCGGATCCCAGATCAGGGGAGCGAGCGCAACTACTTTCTTCATATATAAAGAGAAAGTTATGAATCGGCTAAAGAACTAAAGAAAGAATAGGCTCGGCTAAAGTCTCGTCTCTACATGAATCGGCTCTCGGAATGAATTCAGCGGTGGGTGCATGATCGAAATATAAAATAGCGCCGTTTCGCGAAATATAATGGCTTGAGTTCGCTAAAAAGGTCTCGAGATTGGATAAGATACCTCGCCAGCTCATGGGCCATCCTATAAGCGCTCGCTTGTTCGAATCCCGTCTTTCGAAGTGAAAGGAGCCGACCCTCCTCATTGCGAGCCGACCATTAGGAGATGCGGCGCTGTCTCCCACATAACGGAATGGGACGGTTGAACTCGAGCGGAAGGGTGAGAGCCTCCCTCTGAAGAGACCACTAGAAAGCGAAAGCCGGAAGAGAAAGAGAGGGGCTCCCTAGTGGAGGCATGGATGCTCTACTCTGCTTCGGAGGACTTTTGCTTCCCACTGATTCTTCTGCCCCCCTTCTGACTGCTGATGAATATGCCGCAGGTGAAGTCATGCCCAGGCCAGAGGTGCCCACGGAGCGGTGCGATGGAAGGGACAAGGAAGACTCGGAGTGCTCGAAGGTGCGATGGGGACAAAGGCACCAAACAATAGTGACTGGCACCAGCGGAGGAAAGGAGCGTAGCAGGACTTGAGTAGACTAACCAGGCAGAGCACGTGAGCACAGTCTTACTCAGAAGGAGCACTGCGGAGCACTCACTGTCAGAAGGAGCAGAGCTCCCGGCAGAGAAGGGCCAAGCGGAACCTTGGGCCGGAATAGGAATAGCTCAGTGGACACGGCCAGCACTACAATAAAGGAGAGGTGCGAACAGAAGCCCGGGTGCGAACGAGAGGGAGATTGTTAGAGCGACAGCGAACTTACTATAATATAAGAATCTAAGGAGACGGGAAGACAGTGACGCAGAGGACCCACGTAGCGGTGCGGAGCATGGAATGGGGCGGGAAAGATTTATAGTTGAGATTCGTCCAATCTCCTTCAATAAGTTCAGGTCGCTGCACAATAGCTTCAGTCTTTATTCATATATAAGAGCGATTAGGAGCGAACTCAAGCTGAGTAGACTCTTTGAGCAGGAGCGGTAGATAGCCTGAGATCGGTAGAAGCCGGGAGACTTGACCTCTTGTAGAGATAGGCGGAAGACGCCCTCCCTCTCTTTCTGCGGATCAGGATGGGGCCTTCTCGCCAAGTAGTCTTTGTTTCGCGACATCACCGACATTTTGACTTAGCAGCGCCTTTCTTCACTGACCGCTCTCTTCTCTTGTGGGGATAGCACAAGGAGTCCTCTCTTTATTGTGGGGATCGGACTTCTTTCTGCCCCCCTCTCAATTAAGTAAGGGACAGAATGGGGCTATAAACTATCCTATCCACACACGAGAATGATAGATAGACTATATTAATTAATGTTTGCATTCAATCATCAAAGCATTTATTTGACTGATTGGATCTTGACACCCAGGCAGTGAATATTCTCAGTTCCGATCGATCAATCACTTCGATGGAATTAAATTAGTGAATTGGACATCATTAAGAGAGAGTGCGAGAACAGACCCTAATAGCAGAGCGACTGAAAAAGAGCGAGCGAGTGGAATTATAATTGAATTAACCACCGCTTCATTTCGCCGACCTCCGTCTTGACTTTAGATTATTAAAGTGAGTGAATCAGTCCCTACTTATATTAAGAAGCCGGGAATAGACTCGGAAAGGAGCGAGCGATAGCGACACAGCAGTGACGCGTGATCGACCGAGGGAGAGCATCCATTGATAGAAGAGAGGAAAGCCGACGAAGGAGCAGAGCGACGAGCGACATAAGGAAAGTCGCCTGAGCAACAAATGAAGAGAAATTCCCATACTTCTAGGCCAGCGTAGACGAGCGGGGAAAGTGAGACCATCCCACTGGAGGGGAGGAGGATTCCAAAGAAAGAGAGTTCCGGCTATGCCAACGAAAGGAGATAGCAGCGGTGTGATCTCGACATGCGATCCTCTTCAATCATTCGATTAGTCAGGTGCGGAGCGCAGAGGGCTTAGGATCAGCTTCACGCTACTATAGTTGAGCATATATGAGTTCATTTCATTCAGAAGGAGGTCTCAGTCGAAAGGTGCAACACGGGAAAGGCCGCTCGTGAGAAGAAGCCGTTAACCAGATCCAGAGTCCAATTCCAGTTAGGCGGCCCGGCTCAGAGAACCGGGGTGTGGGGCACGGCAAGCGCATAAAGTCAAGAATCAAGAGAGAGCATAGGTACGAGGAAAGGACGTGAAGCAATGGAGCGAGCGATAGCGACACGAGATAGAGGCTCGAACAAGAGTCAAGCTCATAGTCAGACGCTATAGTTCCAACGTATGCGACTACTGAGAGAGCTCCGTCAGACAGAGGACCAGGTCAGAGCAGACGGGACAGTTTGCCAACTCCGGGTCAGGGGAGAGAGGGAATATGAAAGTGGGTCTCGGACTTCGAGTTCATGGTGGAAAGGAAGGTCATCTCTGTCCCTGCTCTATAGAATGCGAGATGGGCCCTTAGTGGCTGTCGACGAGGGGCGCGAACGCGAAGTCGAGGCGGACGGACTCTAACGAAGCGAGCGAGAAGTCCAGGATTAGCAGTCCGATCGAAGCAAAGGATAAGTTAAGTAAAAAAAGCTTATTCGATCCTGAGCCTACGAGGAAGGGCTATGGGAGCGAACGAGAGTGATACGAAGCTAGATCTGCTATCGGATGGGATACCCCTCCCAATCTAACTCATCAGTGCTCTAGAGGTAAGAGAGTGAGCAGGAGCATCAGATCTGCCTGTGCTCTACTCTACGTCACTAGCTAAAGTTCCTAAGCCTTGAATGAGCAAGTTCCGCACCTCTCTCTTGTACTGCCATCGGATCCTGAACTAAGCGTGGCAACATCTCCTAGTTCTGGCATTAGACCGGCTTATCCAGCCTGCCCCACCTACTTAAAGTAAAGAGATCCCGGCTATGCTTACTTATATAAGATTGTGCTTCCCGAGTGGGCGAGGAACTCTCTATTCTTTCTATCTGAGTTCAGCCATTTCACTCTTTAATCATTTAGTGGATCCCACGTCTCGCTTATGTCTGAGACCCGGACCGGCCTGTAGCTTTCTTAATGTTGAATCGGGGTCCCTGACCTCAGAGATGGGGTTCTTTCTTTAGTTCTTCCTTTCGCCGGGGTAGTCTAGGCGGTCTAGTCTGTCTGTTTAACGACCGGGCAGACCGGCGACCAGTGGGACCCTTTCCCGGACTGTTAACTCGCAGGGAACCATGACTGAAAAGCCCACCTCCCTAGCCGGATTATCAAATAGGAGTTCTCACCTCTGACTACCACTGAAAGGTTGGATTCGTACCTTTCATCTGAACTTGGGTCCTTCATGTCATGTAACATTCACTCTTTGAGTCGGAAACCAATCCAAGAGGCTCCGATTCAGTAGTAGATCTAGGTGTGATACTAGGGGACGAAGGAGATCTTTCGTAGTTTTGTTCTTCGCGCTGGATCTCCATACATTAGAAGGCGTATGCCCTCTAGCTCTACCTTAGCACTCTCCCAATCGTACTCCTAAGATGAGAGCCCTTACAGTACAGTGCGACCGCTTGCTTACTGATTCCCAAGCAAGGAGTGGAGCAGGTCAGAGGTCAATAGAAGATCTTCGTATCGGAAGTTGGAGAAGATAAAGGAGAAGTCTTCAAGCGCCTATCTCTGTCTTCACCGATATCCAAGAGCAGTCGGGCATAAGTTGAATGTTATTCAGTCCCCTACGAATCCATACCTTAAGAACAGAGGAGAGTTTGGCCCCAATATCTCCGCCCCAATCACTCTGGCATGAACTCACATAGGGGTCAGAGGGACCTGTGCTATAAGAGGGTTTGATAGTATATATATATAGTTCCCAGATGCGATCTTCTATTACTGGTGCTCTATTATTAAAGAAAACAAAGTACTCTTCCGGGCCAATGAGCTCTAATCAGTGAGGAAGCGAAGGAGTCCAATTTCTGATCTAGACTTATAAAGGATCCGAAACTACACCGACTCTTTAAAGATCGATGTGCGGGGAGCTACTCATGATCAGTCTTTCTCCCGAGTCTTATCTTATAACAGATGATAGTGAAAAAGTAGACGGTTCAGTCCCACTCATACCATTCATTTATCTTGCTAGGCGAGGAGCGAGTGACGCCTTTCTCTTTCCCCCGGGTCACTTCACTCTTTCTTTTTCTATCCCCTCTTTCTTCCTTTGCTTTGCGTATGCTCTTTTAATAAAGGACTCAGCAGGGCAAGCTAGATTCCTTTTTTTCATGGACTAAAACAAATGTATCCAGAACTCGATAAAGAGAGTCTCCGTTAAGTCGGATATCAGAATGGCATTGCACACCGAAACGCGAAGAAGAGCAAAAAGAGCCTAAATAGCGAGAGTGCCCCTCTTGGATTGGCTCGAACCTATCTATCCCCTTATTTTGGATGCGCTTTCCAAGATCTCTTCCACCCTACCCTATTCAATAGGGTCTTCTCTTGTTGGCTGCGCTCTCCCGAAAGGCAGGTTGTGAATCCCGGTAGAGCTCTTCGCCCCTGTAATTCACGACTCTTGCCAAGGATTGCTTCCTGAAAGGCCGATAGCCTGAGCCCTACGGCCCTTTATTCTTCCTCGTCCTCTTATAAGCTCTCTTATCCGCTTGCCTCGTAAGACAGGTTCTTTTTGATTTAGGCTCTTCTTTTCTTACTTAGCACTGTCAGATCAAGGGAAGGAATGATAAGAATAGCCTTTGCCAACTCACCCTTCATTAGTAGAACAGCCACCCTTATCCTATTAGTAGAACAGCAGCTAGTATGAATAGCCTATGGTCGGGGGTTCAAGGGGAGCCAATCCGGTTCAGAAAGAGGAGAAGCTCGACCTTCAAAGAAAAGAAAACCTACTGACTTCTCCGATAAATTAACTGAAACAGCTATTACTTATACGGACTCTCCTTCGGCAGCTATTACTTATACGGACTCTCCTTCGGCAGCTATTTATTATAAGCTATAAGCCGGCAGCAGCTGCTTCATAATAGGTTAAAGAGGGTCTTGAATATTCCGATCCTATTTCCAGTGCTTCCCGATGCCAGCTACCCCTGCTACTAAATGTTTGACGTAAGATAAGAGTCCGGTTTAAGCAAATCCAGTCCGGGAGCTACGCCTTCAACCATTCGAAATAGTGGTGCCGAGAAAGTGACACCTAGAACAGGAAGAGCAGCAGCAGCTTCTTCACCTTTTAATGAGTTTATTGTGCCTCTTACTTGAAACTCTATCTCTTTCCTCCATAGAGTCAAAGATAGACTTTTGTTATCGCGCGTGTTGGTAGATCTTTCGTAGTGTTTTTTTGAATTTCGGAAGCAGTTATTGACTTCCTTATATTTGAAACAGTGTGCTGTGCATTTGCAACTATGCTGGATCACCTATTATAATAGTTGACGAATCAGCAGTCAAAGTGTGTCTTAGTCGAGCAGGGATACCAGTAATCATTCCAAAACATCATCGTTTTATTATTATGAAGCGAGATGATAGAGGAGACTATTTGGTGAAGCGAGATGATAGAGGAGACTATTTGGTAAAGTTGTATCTGTCATGGTTTAGTGTGTGTAGAATCATTCCTCTCGCTAAGCGTGTTAGCAAGGCGACGTTTGAGACTATAACACGGCCGCAGCAGAATATGCCTCGTATAAAATATCTGTTGGTAATTATAAAAACGAAATTCAAACCCCTTCAAGATAAATATATGCCCTGGCTTTCTTAGATACCTCTTCACAATTCAAGATAAATATATGCCCTGGCGAGATACCTCTTCACAACTGGCTTTCTTAGATACCTCTTCACAAAGGTATATCTTGTCTTGGAAGCCGACTTGGAAGTCACTTCTTCACAAAGGTATATCTTGGAAGCGCCGACTTGGAAGTCACTTCCCAATGATGACCGTAGGTACGTGCCGAAACCCGAGCCCAACGTATTTTCATCTTTAAAATACGAGCTCGCGGCTTTTGCCATGACGGCTAGGTTATTTAATCAGAAGGCAGTTGACTGGCACCCTGGGATGTTGTGGTCAAAGCGGACTTTATATATATCTGCTAGATTATAATTATAGTTATAATACAATACAATACTAGGGCTGTTTGGGAGGACCTAAGCTTCTACCATGAAAAGGTGGAGCCCATTCTGATGGGGATCTTTAGTCATATTGGTCTCCTAGGACCTCTTCCAGGTCGATTGACATGTACCCTTACGGGAGCTGGTAAAAGAGGGTTCTTTGCTATAGGTAACTATGTGCGGCAGCGCCTTTTACATCCTGTGCATGATTGGGCTATGCGGGTCTTATCTCGTATACCCGGTCAGACAAGAAGGTCCCATCCACCGTCTTAGCGGATTTCACCCTACAGATGTTTTCTCTTTCGATTTAGCATCCGCAACAGATAGGTGGCCGGTGGTAGTTATTAATGCGATATTGACTCTTTTGGACGAGCCACGTCATTATGCGTTGTCTACGGAAGTCTCTGGTGGAACGTGTTCCTTACTCATCGCCCTCTATTAATATTAAAAAAAGCGAGGTATTTGAATTTCGCTACTGGTCAACCCTTAGGATATTACGGCTCTTGGGCCCTCTTCAGTCTCTCACATCATTTTCTTTTATGGTGTGGTTGGCTGCGTGGTTTCTTTACCCAAGGAGAAAGGCGCCTTTTAGAGAAAGTATGCCCTTCTCGCGGCGACGACATAGTGATCGCCGACAGGGCTGTGGCTGAAAAATACAAAGCTCTGCTAGATATTCTGATCCATATCTAAATCAAAGTCATTAGATTCTAAGAATGGTTCTCTGGAGTTTGCTAAGCAATTCTGGGTTAAAATGAAAGGGTGGGTTCAAGTTAACCTTTCCCCGGTTTCTGCCAAGGCGGTTTTAGCATCTTCGTCACTTATCGGACTCTGTCAGTTAGCTGAAAAGTACTCAATCAGTAGACGATGTCTGAAAAGTACTCAATCAGTAGACGATGTCTTATTAGGTTAGCTGGCGCGGGATTCCGAGTTCGCTCGCGAATGCTCTCCAAGGACGTCTCACGACGCTGGAAGAGATTGCGCATAGTTGCGTCCCTTTCTATGTATCGGTTACCTTACCTTTGGAACCTTTGGAGTTGTGGTTGGGGAGGGGAAAACCTATCAATCCTTATCTGAAGGGAATTATAATTGATAGGGTGAGGTCTGGTTATAAGCCTAAACAATTGGTCTTGATCCCAGATAATCACTTATGGTATGCAGGTGAGAGATACTTACACTTGAGCGCACCCTTCACCGCGAGTGGATGAACGAGTGGTTAAAGTGGCTTAAGTGGTACTGTTTGGTAGCACTTGCGCCTGATCCTCGTGTCTTCTTGAAGAGCTCTTTGATCCTCCTATGATCTCTCACACATGGAAGAGAAATACTAAAGATAAGAATTCAATAAAGTATGGCTTCTTATGGCGCTGTTGGGATCTAGGGGATGGATGGACTCTTGGGACGGTACCCCCGTCTTTGTCACATGGGAGGAAAGGTGAATCGGGAGAAAGATTCTCCGACTCTTGTGGTGATAGTGGTCTTTCTAACCCTATTGCTTAAGAGCATTATCAAAAGATAGACTTTCCTCTACTTATACTTATAAGTCGAGTACTCCATTCCAGTTCTGTTTATCCTTTAGTACGCATTCGGGACGTATAAGTATAAACAAATAGTGGAGCAGGTGCGTGCCCTCTTGAACCGGAGAAAGGGTTTGGTTTGGGGGCCCGCTTCTAAATGATCTTCTATTACCGCAGCAAGAGTCAGAGTCGTGAATTACAGGAGTATAAATTGCGATTGCGGAGCAATTTACGACTATCCACCGGCCATGAACTCGGACCGTGGGGGATATGAAACACTTATAACTCACCCAACCAACGGGAGCGGGAGAGGGACGTAGGGCTCGACCGTTAGGGACGTAGGGCTCGACCTTAAGGAACGAGCGAAGCGACATACTCGAGCGATAGCGAGAGGGACGAGGAACGACGGGAGATCGACCGATAGGGAGAGAGAGAGAGAGAGGGCATTTGAAGAAGTACGTCACACCTGGCACCCCCTTGTAGGCTTCGCAAGATCTTAATTCCAAGTGGGCGAGTTCATGCTTTCTTATTTGCCCAGAGCAGCCAAGGATCAAAGCTACTCCAATTCAAGCAAAGGAATCAGACTCACAGAAAAGGTTCGGATTTGCAGCTACTGATTCGGGATATGAACTTTATAGTAGCGGGTCCCCAGTAGAGGTTCGCCATTTATAGATGAGGACGCTGACTTACTCAGCCTATCAAAGTGAAACTCTTCCTCTTCCGACCGTCATGCATCCTATCCGGGTCAATTCAGTCTAGCCTGGGGAGGCATTCACACTACCCCACTAGTGGTCGAGGGCCGACCATAGGGGTAGGGATAGATCTTTCTACGTTTCTTCCTTTAATCACTACGTCCATTCACGACTACTATAAGTTGCTGGGATCGACCTATCTTATTAGGGAGATAGTATAAAATAGCTCGAAATTGCCATAAGGGAGAGCGCGTCATTATCATTCGCAGCAACAAGATCTTTCTACGTTTTGAATAGCCATTAACTCCTGGAAAGATCTTTCCAAGTCGTTCATGTATCCATGAACTCTTTCCAGGAGGAAAGAGTATAAATAGCCAAAGGGGCAATGTTAGACTATCCTCAGGGAAATACCATAACTCTTGGTGCTGGGGCGAGTGAGAAAATCAAATAAAGTATTCGACGCGCTCGAGCGAATGCGAGAGGGTTGGAGTATGGATAGGCTCGACCATAAGGGAGAGGGAGAGTGTTGCTTGGTAGATCTATTGGTAGATCTATTGGTAGATCTGTCGTAGTGTGTTTTTCTTCGTAGCGCAATGAAATACCATGAACGCAATACTGTAATCTGCTGAGGGCGGCAATGAGGGCTCTAGTTCTTTCAGTGGCAGTGGGTATGCTTAAGTGGGAGTTTAGTGGTGGAGGGATGTCGGATTGCGGTGGAGTGTTGTCTCTTTCTCGGCACCGAAGCCTTCTGCATTGGACTGAACTCGAACCTCCGTATGTCTCTTTCCCGGGATCCGATTCTCCCTTGAATCCACTCCGATCCAGGCCTGGCATGGGCATAGTTCAGATCGAATGGAGCAGAATATAGATGCCCGACCGAACTCCCGATCTAGAACCATGAGAACACTACTTTCTTTCATTATATAAAAGTACTCTAAGCGAATAAGAGATGAACTGGAGAACTGAGATCTTCTATTATTTATAAAGAACGATAGCGAACCGATCATAATATGGGCATTGGAGCATGAGTAAAGAGAAAGAATTCTTTCTACTTCGCTTCCATAGTTCTTCGACAAAGCTTTGATTGCCAAAGCTGAATAGGGTCTGGTCTAGTGGAGTGTTGACCCCATTGATTGTTGACCTATTGCTTTTTCCTATGCTGGATTGGACCCATTGCATTGTGAATGATTCCACTCCTCGACTTCGGTTCGACTTCGCATCTGCTCTCTTGCTTGCTTGATTGATGAATTCATTCTTGATCTCTTGCTTTGCGCTTTCTGAATTCTTTTCTCTTTCGTGCATTTCTTCTCTTTCTCTTCCTGGATTCATGAATTCTACTTCGCTTCCTCTGCTGGGGAGATGGTGGAGCTTGCTCTTTGATTGCTTGAGCTTGGTTGGGTGGCTGGCTAGCTCTGGTGGACTACTGAAGTATCCTCATTCAAGGTTTCACTCGATTGCTTTGGTGGAGGTCCTAGTTGAATGGATGACCTAGCCCCTAGATTGGCCTTTCCTTTAGTACAGGAGGGCAACTCTCTTCTAGTGGAGAACCTGTCCGGTGGGGACTCGTGAACCCCTCTCTTCTCTTTAAGCTCGGTCGATCGGGGGTAGCTGCTGATGATGCGATCTCATTCTAGTAGTGGATGTCGTAGGAATGAATTTGCTTCAGACAGGTCTTCTGTCATTATTTGCCTGTTCTTCTGTCTTGCCATTTTCGAACATAACCACTGACATCACCAACTATCGCTTGTCAAAGATTGCCATTTTCGAACGACCTACGCTTGTCTTTGTTTGCCAAGAAAGGACATGCTCTATGAGAATGATTCCAGTGGGACTTTCCCGAGCAGCAGTCACTCTGAGCCGAAGGAGAGACCTGTCCCTTGCATGGGGAGTGAAGCCGGGTCTGAGCCTTCATAGCAAGCGGCAGCCGGAAGCTTTTGCATTCCCCTCCTGGCCGAGCAGATTCGATCCAGTCCTGTTGCGGAGGGCAGCAACAACGGAGAGCAGCCATCCGACAGTGATCGGGAGTGGGAGTGAAGCCTGTACTGAGTTAGTTGACCGGCAACTAGCCGAACTAGGAAAGAAGCCCGGCCCATCCGATCTTGATTCATGAATCCTTACTCGCTTGCTCGCTTCACTTATTTAGATTAATGAGATGAGGCGGGAAATGGAAGGGAAAGAGAACCCGGGCAGAACCTACCTCTGTAGTGAAAGGCAGATGAGTAGTGAAAGATTCATGGGCCCGGGTGCTTCATCTTTGGTGACGAGTTCGGAGCGGACAACGGAATGAGGCCCTCCCTCGATGAAGGCTTCCCGCTGCAGGTATCCTCTAGGCCGGTCAGAGGCCGGTCCTCCGCTAGGCTCGGCAGGAGATATATTCATCTACAGCTACCGTAGACCATGCAACTCACAATGGACGGTCTGACACTCACAATAAATAAGAAGACTGAACTCGTAGTCACTAGGGCCTAGTTTCGTTCCTCAGATTAGAGGATAGAATGGGCACGCTCTTATAAGTGTGCAAGGGACGAGCGAGAGCGACGTCTGATTAAAAGAAGGGACGCCCGAGATTCTGAATGATAAAAAGAATGAGCATTGCCTTTTGTTCGGGAGGCCGGACAGCCGATCTCCAAGGGACAGTGAACCGGACCGGAAGTGAGTAGCTGAGTGGACCGGGTAGCCCGAGGACCTGCCTTCAGTGGGACGGATCGGATTGAGTGGAGTCGGATACTGAGCTTCGGTGCGTGCATCTGTCGATCGTGATGAGAGACTCTTATTATGATTCTCTCGGGCCCATTCTCTCTCCCGGCTTTCGTTCCCAAGCATTGCACTTTAGACCGGGTCGCTCATCTACTATTATAAATGTATCGCTGGCAGACTCGTCCGGCAAAGGCGTAGAAAAAGGTCTCGATGGCAGACCCAGTAGTAAAGAAGAATGTTCTCGGTGGCGGTCTCTTCCATTCATTCCCGACTTACGATAGCGCGTAGCACCTCTCTCATAGCTAGAAATCAGTCTTCTTTCGACTTCGCTTTTGTTTGGTGGTCGGATATTATATAAAAAGAAGTAGGATCGGATCTTATCTAAATGGAAGTTGGATCCAGATTTATATCTCAAAAGTAGGGATCGGCTCATTAAATAAAAAGATAGATCGAAATAGCGGATCGAAGTCTCGCATAAGAAAGATAGGTCTCGCCGAAGTCGAAAGATGAAAAAGCGTCTCGCTCTGCCTGATCGAATGTCGTCTCGCTAGTCGGCTCACTAAGAGTTCTTTACGTCGTTATCACTGCTTCGCACCTTTCTTTCTTTACATTGAATAGATTGATTGAGAACCAACTCCGAGAACTTCTTTTCCATCTTTGGGAACTTATATTCCAAAGCATGAACTTGCGTCACTCTCGCTCGCTCCTTCGATCGTAGTCGCTCTTATTATGTTGTTCTATCCGCACCTCTTCCCGATATTGGTCTAGTCCCGACCGATCTAACTTGATCATGCTACCCCACCCGGGCAGTTCAACAGCTCAAGGTAGTGATTAGGCAAGCTAAACTGCTCTCGCCACGAGGCACCACTATTGTAGCGCTCTCTCCCTCTATCTAGTACTGCCCCCAGCTTCTGATGAATGGCTACGGCCGGGTCTTGGTCTTTCCCGCCTCAGATCATATTGAACTATCTGACTATGCGGTAGATCTCACTCTTTTCGGCGATCACAACCAATACTCAATCCACTCTGAGCATTCCTATAGATAGAGAGATTCGTTAGTTCGCTCCTCTTCCCTCCCGTGTTCGAAAGCAGCTCCAGTTGCCGAGAGGAAGGGCAGGGGCAGATCGAATGCGAGAGGAGCTCCAGGCTCAGAGCAGAGGAGGGGGACATGCTTGCACTGGTCTTTCTGCTCAGCTAGGCCGACCTGCTTCTGCCCGGCTCTAGTTTACTCGGCAAACCAGCTCAAGGGCAGATCGAATACGAGAGGACTCAGCTCGCAATGGCTAAGCTGCTCAAGGGAAGTTGCCTAGAAGCAGGCGAAAGGAAGCTCCAGGGCTATAGCAGCTCGGAGCTAGTCGGAGATGTGGACAGTAGCACGGGGACTCCTACCGAGTATATGAATGCGAAGTCGAACTTCCGGGCTGCCGCATTCCGCTTCATTTGTCGCTTCTTTCTCTCAGCAAAGGACATGGTGGAGTAGAATAAATAGGAAGGACTTAGAAAAGGAACTCGCACAGTTATGCAAGCGATCCTCGTTTGGTTGTTTTATTTCGTTATACCAACTCGTTTGTATTTCGTTATACCAACTCGTTTGCGAGTTATGCTTCAACAGAGTAGCGAATCATCAATTCAGTACAGTACAGCGAATGATTAAGATGATGACTCATCCGTGTGTGTAGTTCTCTCTATTCATGAAGAAGCGAAGTCGGAGCGAATAGAGCGAGCACCTTAAAGACTGGAAGGAAGGGGCGAACGAGAGTGACGAGAACTTGACCCGTGAAGTGGAGGCTTGACTGAAAGGGACGAACTCCGTTTTTTAGACTGACCGTAGGGAGCGACATAGAACATAGTTTAGCAGGAGCCGGATCGAATAGCAGAGGTTCTTTATTTTTGCGTAGGATGACCTGTCCTTCGCTTCTCCTTCTGGGCGCTCCCTCTGTCTTCGCTTCGTCGTACGGGCTTCGGGATACGATTGAATGCCGACAAGACCTATGCCTACTTCGGGAATGATTGGATCTACAACCCAACAAGGATAAAGAGAAGCAGGACACCAATGATTCTTCTCCCTTTGCGGCAGCAGAGCATGAGATAGTCTCACTTTGACTCTTTTCCTTTCCCACCGGCTCATTCAAATCATTCCCTCATTGGATCCCGAACTAGAGACTCTTTGCTATGTGAATCCGAATCAGCATTCTATAACCTGATCAAGCTAAAGAACTTTCATTGATCACATCCATTCGTAGTCGAGAAGAAATGGTGGAGAGGCCAGTGATAGCGTACTATATATATATCATTACCATTAGTGGCTCCCGTGGCACTTAGAATGATCTCCGCTCCGCACCTAGTCCAACCAAGGCAAAGGAATGATTGTTGCTGTCCAAGGCAAAGGAATGAATTGATTGTTGCTGTCCTGCGCTTCCTGCTTCCTAGTTCAGAGTTCAGAGTTCCCATCTCACCTATCAAATATGAATTAGCTCCCGATCTTCGCACAGCACTACTGTTATTTTATAAGCGAAGTCGAGATATGGATGAGAAAGCTTCAAGCTAATCTTTCCCGCCTCAGATCCATCTAGCATATATAATATGAGTCAAGGTCTTTCCCGCTCTTCGCACCTCGCCAACTAAGAAGCTGGGGCCCACGACCGAGAGATGTCTGGTAGAGAGAGAGATCCGTCTTTATGAACGGTGGAGAGGCTCCTAGTCCTGTCCAAAGTAGCCTCATAGTTGAACTCAGAACTGGTCTTCTTTTATAGTCCTCACACTGGCAGGTTAGGAGGCCAAGCCCAGCGGTGCGCTCCTTCCTCAACTCATGGTAGCTATGCCTATCGCTTATTACTCACCTCAAGGTCATAGCCGACTAAGAAAGAGGAGAAGACCCTCATACTTGAGAGGCCAGTTGGTTAAGTTAGAGATGCGGGAACATACAAGATCTGACTTTTGAAGAGAGAAATTCAGTGCTTTGCTGAGAGACTCTTTCGAACTTCGCTTATTAAGTTATAGTATAGAAAGCTCGAGCGAGTTCAACGAGCGATTGATTGGAATGAACGAGAGAGAATCAAGCAAGAAAGCAGCGAGCGGAAACGAGGTGAAGCGAAGCGGAACGAGCACAATAAAATAAGTACCGAGCTTTCTCCGCACCAGCTTGATCATCTCATTTCACTTCTGATCTCATGCGAAGTCGAAGTGGTTGCTAATCTGAGTGTAACTAGTCATGAATGAGATTCTCTGAGGCTCCAAATCAGGATAGATATGATCTGAGGCAGACCGGTCCTTAGCTATATTCTCGAACTCCAGCTTAGGCCTTTACTTGATAGAGCTGGTCCGGTCCCAGTTAAAGACGGGTTAGGGATCCTGGCGGGAGAAAAGAGGAGTTTTGCCTTCCGCACGAAGAGTCTCAGTAGGCGTAGGCAGTCGTCTCCTTCCAGGTCTTCTGTCTCCAGCTCTTAGCTAGACCAGCTCATTTGAACCTGAAACCATAGCCTGTGCTCCGACCATTAGCCGTAGAGATTAGGGGCACCGCTCCGCACCTTCTATTGTTAACGGTGGGGCTTCGGTACTTTCACTTGGTTCGGACGAGCCTCTCTCTTGGAGACTTCCCACTAAGAGTCCGAGATAGCATGGAATTAGCCCTTCTTCGACATCCAAGATCACGCGAAGTCGAATGAGAATGGAGTGGAGCAAAGATTGCCATTAAAGAACATCAAGCTTGTCATTGCCCTCATCTCATTAAGAAAGATTGGATAAGAGCCCGGGGTTCCTATCTTTCTGAACAATAACCATACAAGAGCAGGAACGAGGAAAGCCGACGAAGACTCATAGTAAAGCAACTAGATCAAGCAACCAAAGAGAGCTAGGATCAGAGACGTTAAGCAGAGCAGAGCGACTTCAAGGGTAAGGGAAGAGTCAATGGTGTACACACCATTGACGACCTGTTGCTTGGCTCGACCCCCACTACGCGGGAGAGGGACGAGCGATTATTATAGCGACGTCTCGTAATTGACTCGACTTTTCAAGTTGAACGTAAGTCAGGGGCGAAGAGCTGCCCTTAATTTAGTAAGTTGGGGAAGGGGTAGATCTTTCGTAGTGTGTGACTTTTTGAAGCCATTCACGAAATACATTTGCTTGGGCCGACGTAAATCATAGTTGAGGGATCGTTTTATAGTTAGGGAGCCCAGATATACGAACCGATAGGCTCGACCGTTAGGGAGAGGGAGAGACCCATTGTCATTGTAGATTCCAGCCGAGAAGACCAGGAAAAGGAGAAGGATTCAGAATGTCATATATCTCAGGAGCTAGATCAGTTCCCGATGAACAAGTCAGAATTGCCTCAACTAAAATGGATGGAATTGGACCTAAAAAAGCCATGAAGTTTCGTTATCGATTAGGTATCAGTGGGAACATCAAGATGAATGAGTTAACTAAGTATCAGATCGACCAAATTGAACAAATTATAAGTAAAGATCATGTTGTTCATTGGGAATTAAAGAGGGGAGAACGAGCAGACATCGAACGATTAATTTCTATTTCTCGTTATCGTGGAATTCGTCATCAAGATGGATCGCCCTTACGCGGTCAACGAACTCATACTAATGCAAGGACTTTTCGCAAGCTAATTCGGAAATGAAAGAAGGTGGTACTTGTCTGAT
>JBBPFP010000079.1:1361883-1373739 GCA_037974795.1 Kaempferia galanga
CATGGCGTCGGATAGTAGACGCCATGAACTCTCACCTTCCATTCACTACCTTGTATCCGACCATTTGTCAAAAAAACACTACGAATACTACTCCTCACGACCCTCTCTCTCTCCCTGCCGGTCGAGCTACTTTATATTCCCATATTGTTCCCTCTCCCTTATGGTCGAGCCTATCCGCCTTCTACCCTCTCCCTGTCGGTCGAGCGCGTCGTTTCACACCGCTCCGTGGGGGAAGTCAGATGGCCCTCTCCCTCTCTCTCTCCCTATCGGTCGAGCCCTCCAACTAGTCGGCCCTAACGGTCGAGACGTCTACGCAGCAGATTACAGTAATTGCGTGAATGGCTGAGGATAGTCGTAAATTGCGTAGCAATTTATACGGATTTCGTATAAATTACAGGAGTCTAAATAGCCTTTGGGGCAATGTTAGACTATCCGACGGGGCCATTTACGACTATCCATTCAAAAAGTAACACACTACGAAAGATCTGCCCGAACGAGCACGTCGCTTCTCTATTAGATGTCCCTCGTTCCTCCAGCAAGTCGTGAATGGCTATTCAAAACACTACGAAAGATCTATCCCTGCCCCGTATTCTGCACCAAGAGTTCATGGCCTGAGGATAGTCGTAAATTGCGTAGCAAAGGCCTAAAGTAGTTCATTACAGGAGTATAAATTGCTACGCTATTGTAGACTACTTTTGCCTAAGGCCTACAAAAGATTCACAAACAGAAAACTGTCTACTCTCTCTCAACCGCAGATTACAGCGTGAATGAAGGTGAGAGTTCATGGCTGAGGATAGTCGTAAATTGCTACGCAATTTAGACTCCATATACCCAGAAGACCGACTGGCCAGTATTGTTGCCTTTGGGGCAATGTTAGACTATCCGACGGGCCATGAACTCTCCCGGTCGAGCCTATTCCTCAGATACTACTCTCCCTTACGGTCGAGCCCACGTCGTTATCACTCGTACCTCGGCCCTCGGCCCTCAGACAATGCAATGCTCTGAACACTCTCGTTTGCAGTAGAGACCTCTTCCCCCAATAGGAGTCACAGGCTGCGCCTCGGATAAAAGCACGGACGAGCCACATGCAAGGAAACTTGCGCGTGTGGTTCTGGCCGGGGACCCCGGTATACTGTACTAATATGTGTAGGTTCTTGTAATTTGAGTGAGATTGTCATGGCGCAAAAGCAGATATGGTTTGGTATTCCCTTGTTCCCTGTATTGGTTATGTTCTTTATTTCTTGTCTAGCAGAAACTAATCGAGCTCCGTTTGATCTCCCAGAAGCGGAAGCTGAATTAGTTGCAGGCTATAATGTAGAATATGCGCGGGATGTGATCCTTAGTAGTTCACAGTTGGCGGAAGCCAATGTCCCGGGGACTCATTCTGACTTAAACAAGGGGTGGTACCAACTTAAAAAGAAAAGATTTAGGGAAGAAAAAATAGGGGCACTCTTCATTCTTCATTCGAAACTCATTCATGTTGGGTCGGAGCTTTCTGCCTTCTTATCAAAAAGGGGAGTTGGGTAAAGCTAACTCCCTCCTTGGACGAGCACGGGGCTTAGTCAAGTAGAACCGGGTTGCGTTGCTTGATGCTCCGATCGAAAACAAATCAGTGGGGCCATGCCGGTACGACAGAATATGCGTTAGAAAGGTCCCCCCTTTGAATAGTCAACAATGAAAAAAAAACCGGGCCGAACTTATAAAAAGCAGCCCGCCCGCTTCCATAGAACAATATCGTGGCAACGTAGACCTAAGTTTATTGGATCCTGGGGAACCATCACAAGTACGGCCGGCCTATAGAACGAGAATGCCGTGTCGTCCAGCGGAGCTTAGAAGAAGGTGACTCGGAGCCTAGAAGAAGGAAGGTGACTCGCGCAGACAGCTGACTCCCTTTCAATAGAAAGGAATAGCCAAACCAACCCAGCTGGCTGGTAAATTTCCGTGATCTTATCGGCCGGCAAACCGGAGACGGACGACCACGGTCCTGACCTTACCACGTAGGTTTACTAATCAATGAAGCCCCTCAACCTACTATCTTTTCTGACAAAGTAAACCAACCAAACCGTCATGGTCACGACATGTTGTTGATATTGATTGAGTTATAGGGAGGCAGAGACTACCACGGAATCCATCCATAAACCGTAAGCCCGCTTCGTCACCGTCACGACTCTTTCCAAAGGTTACCCGTCATCTCATCTCCAGTGGGGGGCCGTCGGAGCACGTAGGAATGCCGACCACTACATAAGCCACGTCTGGCTGAGGCGAGCTGCAAGCGGGGGAGAGTCAAGTCAAGTACAAGTTGGGGTGGGACGCTAGTACTTAAATGCGGGTTGCTTCTTAGCGCTAATCTTGCTTCAGCAGGCTCTTAGTTGTAGCGCGCGTTAGCGCCTTCCCTCCTTCTCTCACTTCGGAAAGATTTTGCTTTCTTATGATGACCTGGTCGAGAGAGTACGAAACATCGGTGTAAAAGATTGAGTGGGATCAGTAAGGGCATCTGACGATGGCTCGACCATTAGGGTCTTTCCGATAGGCTCGACTGACTAAGGAGAGGGCCGACACAAGGAGGCAGCGACCGATAGGTCGATTGTAGACCCTGATAGAGCTCGAGCGTATGCGAGAGGGCCGACTACAAGAATAGTTGAGGCAGCTTAGTAATTTAGGTCGATTGTAGACCCTGATAGAGCTCGAGCTCTATCTTTCGATACTATCTCCCTTTCGGTCGATGCCGTCGTTATCTCTCGGCCCTCGGATTCAAATTACTAAATAAGGGCGAGCCTAAGCAACAGGTCGTGAATGGCTGAGGATAGTCTACAATTGCTACGCAATTTATACGGATTTCATATTGAGTCTAACATGGTAAGTCATTTGGGGCAATTTACGACTAGACTATATTTCGCCATTCACGACTACTATAAGTTAAGTTAAGTTGCTGAGAGAGAGGGACGAGATCGCACTTAGTCTGCGACGTGGCGAAATTGTGATAACGACGCGCTTCCTCATGCATTCTATAGCTATATGGCGAGTCCTAAAGTCAATCTCCTCGGGTCACTTCACTCTTTTCATGAACTCGAACTCTAATCCCATTCAGATATTCAACCCACTCCTTTCGTCTGCGCCAACCCAACTTTTAAAGATGATTCATGGCCTATCAACATCTCTTTTCATGGAATCTCTTTCTTAATCTTTTGTTTTTCTTTCCTCTTCCCTTTCGTCTATCTATTGAACCTAAGTTGGGCTCACGTAGGACTCCGACCGACTCGCAACCTCTTTTTCAAATCCACTCTTCAACCGAAAGGAACTTGAGGTTGTTTGGTTTCATTTCAAAAGCTGCTTGCCTTGTTTTCTTTCCCTGTCAGAAATGAACTCTCAGTCCTTCCCAAAAGGGGCAGAACTTCCACTATACTATCTTGAATCCGGTATGGACGCGTCAACTTCGCGTGAAACCGAAAAAGACTCTGCTGGGGAGCTCATCCCCCACTCAAGAACGGTTTCGATCCATAGAACGCAAACCCGGGCTCCCGCCCCGGCACAGGCTTTTTCCAGGCGAATGGACCTAACCTGACCCTACTTCTACAACTACCTCAATGGTACTTCTTTAAGACAGCGCCAGTCGCTAATGATTTGGCATTCCAACTTCAATTCTTCATCCCATTCGTCCTCCCTACAACCTACCAACCTTGTTCTTTCGGGGGAACTCTTCCATTTCATTCTATTCCGGTACCACCGCTGACAATCTACTCTACAAAATAAGAGGGGCGAGTGAGAAGCGGTATAGGCCACTTCTGATCTCTAAAAGCAATATTCGCACTTCCGTTGAGACAGAAAGCACTTAATGACCAGTTCCCTAGCGAGAAGTTCCCTCGGTAGATTCCAGTCTTATTAATCTCTCGATACGAAAGGAAACCACAATAACCAATTGGATCACGGAGAGGGTAAAGACTACCGATACCGAGTACTACCGAGACATGATACCAAGCAAGGTACGAGCATCGCGACGTCTAGAAGCCTCAAACTCATTTTATACGTCACTTCATACTGTTCTTATTCAGGAAGTCAGCCAGTCTGTTCATTGCACCATTCACTTTAGCGCATTAATAGCATTTAAACGTTCCTTACCAGTTTCATATTGATCTGCCGACTGCCGCATATGAATAGATTGAGTGTTCTTCTGGCTGACCCTACCCACCCACTACTGGTAATGGAACCTTATTGGTTACAAAGGACCCCACCGATCAATCTTAGGTAGTATACTCTAAGGATTGGTACCTTGTAGTAAACCCTTTCAACCTAACCAAAGAATATAGCTTCTAGACCAAACTAGACCATTTCTAGTCATTTGGGCTCTCCATAAAGTGTATACTATTGGATAGTCTAACATCTTTTCGATGGCAACCGTTGGAAAGGGCATGGTTTGACCTCTCCTGTTCAGTCGCCCCTCTGCTCAACCCAACCTTGCAGACCAGATTAACCAGGAGGTCAAACCTAGGCTTGCACGGCTACCCGGAAAGTCGCATCAAGCTGCAGTCCGAGCTCCCCCTCCCCTCACCGGTGATCTAAAAGAGAATAAGGAAGATTAGGGTTAAGTGGTATACCACCACCCAGCCATAGATCTAGGGGCGATTTACGTTTCATATACAACACACACTGGTGGATAAGATGAGTGATCCCTAATAAGAGATCATCACACCTAGCCAACCAGAATGCGCTTATATACCGAGGCAACGCGACAATCAGTAATGGCTTTCGCCACTGCCTGACATCACATAACCAGTACCTCTCCAAGGGTACACCTGCCCTGCACATCACCGTGATAACACAATGAGACAGCGCATCAAGAGGACAAAGAGCATAGTAGCCAAGAGGTTGACACACAACAAATATATTTGGGACCACACTCCTTTTAAGAATGTGGCACCTCACACACATTTATTGCTGCCTCATCACACTCTTGAATGGTGAGCGCATAATCTCAAATAAACCGAAAGAAAGCACCCTTCAGTGGCAAGGCTAAATGAGCAGCGGCACCATTTGCCAACTAGTGAGACCATGAGTCTGACTGGAGATACCATTTATGGCATCACCCTCAGTCTCTACCAGACAGTGGACAACCGCTAGTGCACATAGTGACCAATGGCTAAAATGTACTCCTTGCCTCCCCCCTCAAC
This sequence comes from Kaempferia galanga, assembly GCA_037974795.1. NCBI lineage: Eukaryota > Viridiplantae > Streptophyta > Magnoliopsida > Zingiberales > Zingiberaceae > Kaempferia > Kaempferia galanga. The sequence goes on from JBBPFP010000079.1 coordinate 1,367,049, forward strand.
AACCTGACATAGTTAGCCACACATAGGCACAACTCCAACCTACTCGAAAGATGGGTGATACGGGCCGGCACCAAACCACTCCAAATCAGAGTCAATTGGATGGCAGGTCTCTACAAGGTCCCTTGGGGGATCGCTACTCCCTTTAAATGAACCTCAGTTCACCCAAAGAGTGAAAGCACAGCATAGGCATAGGAGTCCGGCCCCGTCTACACGTCGCGATGCTCGTACCGCAGCAGATTACAGTATTGCGTGAATGAGTAGATCAGTATACGTTTTTCATAGCCATGTTAGACTGGAAAGAGTTCATGGATACATGAACGACTTGGTGCTAGCTGGGAGTATAAATTACTGGAGTCTAAATTACATCCGTATAAATTGCGTAGCAATTTACGACTATCCGACGGGGCCCTCCTTCCATTCACGACCTGTTGCTAGAGGGGCGGTATATGAATCAGACTGACATTCAAGGTTCGGATTTGCAGCTACTGAAAAGGGCTCGGGAGGAGAAAGGAAAGTCAATAAAGCAGCACGGGCAGCATCAACTCGTCTTGGGGCAAGGGCAGCTTCAACTCGTCTTGGGGTACGGGCATATAAGTCACGGGCATTTGCTTTCATTGAAAATCTGTCTTTCGATTTACCAAAATCTTTCAAACGGGCGAGAACTCTTTCTTATCCTTACCCGGAACTGATGAAACCAACCAAACAGCCTATAAGGACTCAGTCTGGACTCTCTGAATCCCGCTCCAGCCGCCGGGTGAAAAGAGAGGGACTACTATTAAAGTCTATAGTATAGTAGTAGTCCGATCTTTCTTGCGTTAATGCTTTCCTTCGCGAAAGGAAAGAGCTCCTCGGGCCATGCTTATTTAAATACTATACTCGAACTCGAAAGGGACGGCCTAGCTCCGCAGATGTTGAAGGAAAAAGGGCTGCTTGAAAGCTTTCACGTGAAGTCACAGAAAGAATCTAAGGAGAAAGTCATTAATATGAAAAACGACTCAAATCCGCCCTTATTATAGTAAGATCCTTCTGCCACTGACCCCTTATTATTAGTTAAGGTCGTTATTGAGCGCTACGCCCCTCTCTCTGACTCTAATTTAAGTTCAGTTCTCACTCGGCCCTCTCCTTTATAGTCGAGCACTTATCGTCCCTCTCGCTATTTGCTCGAGTATGTCGCTTCGCTCGTCCCTTGGCTTCAGACCTTGACTTCCTCTCGTACTTATCTTTCACTCTTTCTCCTCTTTCTCCTGGGCGGGGTGAAGGTTCTTTGAACCTCCTTTTGAACCGGATTGGCTTAACATTTGACTAAGGAGGATTGAATTTCTAATTTACTTAACACTTTTCTAATTTACTTAAAACGCTAAACACTTCCATATTTGTAAATCTGATTTACAAGATTTCTTTTCATATTTATTATGTTATAAGGGGCCCCTTCCTCAGTTCCTTTATTTTATGTGCTTCCCTTGTTCTGCTTGTCTTGATCTGACTTTTTTTGTTAAGCATCTCTCTCTTATTCATATCTGATTTGTGTTAAGCATCTCTCTTATTCTGATCCTCTTTCTTGTTAAGCATCTATGTGATCTTTTGTTGATCTTTTTTTTTTTAATCTTGAAATTGATTGATCTTGACTTCGAATATGCATTTTGATCTTGATCTTGACAACGAATATGCATTTTAAAAAGCATATTTTATTGCGCCGATAGCTATTCACTCTCTCCCTGACGGTCGAGCCTAAGCAAGAGTCCATTGCAATTGCATACCGTAGTCGTGAATTACGAAGAAAAACACACTACGAAAGATCTGACCTTCTTTCTGTGATTCGTCACCCTATTATTGTTACGTTACGCACAGATATAAAGTGTCAATAACTCCCGTACTTTCGTTCACTTTTGAGCTTGAATTCAAGATCTTAGGCTGCCGGAGCTTATCCGTATCTCGAGGCTGGGATACTACACTATATAAGGTCAGATCCACAGCGAAGCGGAACTTGACTTTTTTCTGTATTTCTTTATCGATCTTCTTTCTTTATTGTTTAGAATTCAAGAACAAAGTGAACTGGACGAGTGAAACGACGTGGAGACCCTTGGGGGAAAGAGTGAATGGAAGGAAACATTCACGACCTGTTGCTAGAGGAATTATCTCATCTTTATCTTTATATGCCATTCTTCTTATATAATGTGAATCGAATGCGACGTGAAAGAGTTCATGATGATACTTTGAATGATAGGGTAGATCTTTTTGAGTTTTGAGACTTTATTTCCATTTATATACTTGATTGAACTAGGGAGAGCTTGCAGGATGACCGGTCAATGCAATGGTCAGGGTGGTAAAACAGTCATTTTGTGCCCTTGCTAAAAACAAGACCATGAACTCTAACCATGAGCTACTGTTCACAAAAAAACACTACGAAAGATCTTGGAATGAACTCTTTTCTTCGGGGCATTCACCTAAAAGAAGTAAATGGAAAGAAGTACGGGAAAGCACTCGTTAGCTCAGCTGCGGGATAGGCAAGGCAAGGGTAGAAACCCAAGCCTGTCCGATCTCCCTTTCATTCAAGTAAAAAAGCGGATCTCCGGTCTCCACTTAGCTCTGCTCGTCCCAAACGAGAGGGACGTGTTGATCTTTACCTGAAATGCAAGCAAGGACCAAGAGCGACGTGAGCAATGAACAGAGAAAAGAATATCTGGTTATGAGCCCACTCCTTAAAGTCTTCATTCACAAGTACGGCATCTCCTCGGACTCGAGGGGAAAAGGAAGCCATTCACGCAATTACTGTAATCTGCTTAGGCAGGTCTTTCTACGTTTTGAATGGCCATTCACGACTGCGGTAAAATGCCTAAAAGATCTGGAGAAAGAGATTCAGTTTTATTAGTAGCCATTGCTGCGTTTTGCTTTCATTCTTTAGGGTAGTAGATCTTGCTTTCATTGATTCCCTTACTGCTACTATAATATTAGTAAGGTCGAGCTCTTGCGCTAAGAAGCTTCTGACCTTGTCCCCTCCTCTCTGGTAACCCGCCGCCGGTCATATAGAGCGCTCTGCCCGCCACCGCATATGTAGAAAAAGCCCTTGATCCGGAAGAACAACCATTTGACTTTGGCACATGAGTGGCGGGTTTGGCTAGGTAACATAATGGAAATGTATCGGACTTATTATCCTGGTCCTATCGAACCAGACACTGAATACCTCAAACTTCTCTCTACAGAAAGCATTCAACCAAGACATCTCTCCTCCCCTCAGTGCGAGAGTCCCTCGCTTCCAAGAGCCCGTAAACGAATTTCTCTATTTTTCTGGTAGCTAGATAGGTCAGACAAAAAGAAGTCATTGTTCAATCCAATAGAAAGGAAGAAAGAAGTTGAGTACCCTTACGTCTTCAAGTTGTGATCTGTATCGGTAGTGTTCTAGCCAGCCAGAAAGGGAGAAGCCAGAGGAGAGAATTAAAGAAACAACAAGTACGCGAAAGGGACAGGGAAAGAGATGTTGACTGAGAAAGAGATGGTGTAAGTTCTATCCAAGCAGACAAGAAGGAAAGGACAGTTTGGCCAAGGAATTGCCTAGGACTCACTCGTACGAAACTCATTACTATAAGAAGCGCCGTCTTTTTCTCCGCACAAGAAACTAACAGAAGCTGGTACCTTTCCGAGTGTGCCCCATAGAGTGTGCCCTGTGTTCAATAATGGGTCTGTGCTTTATAGCAATATCTCGTCCCTGTCCACTCAACTACTCTTTCTGAGAATATGAGTCTCTCTCCCAAGCAGATTACAGTATTGCGTGAATGGACATAGTTATTAAGATCTTTCGTAGTGTGTTACTTTTTGAATTCATAAGCTGGGGACTCGTACCTCTCCGTACCCTATTGGGAATCACCACACTTAAGAGATGAATAAGGAGATCTTTCGTAGTTTTGAATAGAACTGATTCAACTATCCGGAAAGGACGAGGTCGGGACAGAACACCTAAGGAACTCGGGCTGCATCGCAACTAAGGAACTCCGGTCGAGCCTATTCTCTTATATAATACCCGTACTACCCTCTTTAATTTGATTAGGAAAGGAAAGATGGAGCTAACGTGGGAGCCGGAGAAACTACATATGCTACAGACTCGGGAGCAGCAACAGAAAGGTCAAAAGCCCTATTAGCAGCTCCTCGTGTTGCCAGCCCCTCCTGAGCTAGCTAAACGCCTCTCCGAAGGGCAGGGGCGAAGAGCTGCCCTAGAACTGAAATTGGGAAGGGGCGAAGAGCTGAGCCGTTAGGCGAAGGGATAGATCTTTCGTATTCGTAGTGTGTGACTTTTTGAATCAAGGAGTATAAATAGCTACGCAATATACGACTATCCGACGCCATGTTAGCAATACTGTAATCTGCTGCGAATGTGAATGAGCTGACAGCGAAAGCAAGAGTCAGACTCTAAGGACAGACAGAGTTGCGAAGGGACTTGACAGACCGACCCGTTCAAGTATAGAAATATACCTGACTTCAGATCGAAGGGACTTGACAGACCGACCCGTCAAGTATGTAATAAAGAAAGTACTTTTTGGGTTTGTTCGCGGCAGTTATCACACCCGTCAAGTATGTAATAATCAAAGTACTTTTTGGGTTTGTTCGCGGCAGTGACTTTGGAGTTCTCTGGCTTGTCTTATCCCACAGTGACTTTGAGCTCTCCTGCAAATGAGGTGCTGATAGGGTGTAAAACCCTCTCCTCAAGTCTTTATGGGCCCAGGGTGTAAAACCCTCTCTTCTTTCTTGCATAAATAACCACACTAACTACAACCATGAAAACAACAACACAAAACAGGTATCGGAACCGCCTAACAAGGTCTGCCCTTAGAGGTGAACGATCCCACCCTCTAAGGTTTCAACTCAGGAAGGGATCGCCCCTTAGAGGTGTACGGTCTCACCCTCTATTGTATTTTCAATTCCGGGAGGGACCGCCTTTTCTCTTTAAATTCTTTGTTCGTGCGATTTTTGGCTTATGATTTTTGGCATACTTTGGATCACTCGATGGAATTGGGGCTTTAGTGCATTTTGACCTCATCACGATGTTCGGGAGACAGTCGATATCCGCTGCTCCGGGTCACTAGCCACATATAATTGGAATTGCTCTAAAATGGTGTAGGTCTCGTAAAGATGTTTCGTCAATTAGTAAAGCGGATTTCACCCTTGACTCTACTACAAAGCCAACTCATCATGATGTTGGAACTCCTTTTTCATTACGAAGATGTATCACGTCAGGATCCGTTGCTCAAACCGAATCACGCCAACGTTATGGAAGTTCCTGGATCGTTTGAAATAAGATTAGTACCAACCAGAATCCAATTTGGAAAATTAGCTATGGAGATTCCGCGCGGTCAGAGATTCATACAGACGGGCCCTTATTTCCAAGCAGGAAAGTGGTTTCGATCCAATCTATTCTTGGGGTCCGAAAAAGACACTGGATATGTCAGTGACTTTGCACGACAAAGCGCTCTCCGAGGGCATGGAATGTCTCATTTTTTGGTCAGAATCTCGACAGTAATGTCTATGTTAGATTCTCCGGTCGAAATACGGGAAAACCCCATCAAATTATCGATGGAAAGGGAGTTTAGCTTATTCTCCCCGGAACTGGAAGATTCTTTCGAGATCTTCGAGCATATTCGAGGGTTCATTGTGACTATTGTGACTTCGGCCAACACACAAGATGAGACTTTACCACCGTGGAGCGGCTTTTTGCAAAAAGATGAGGGGGAAACTCAGTAAGATAAGAAAGATGTCGGAGAAGCGAAATATACGAGATCACAAACGTAGATTGCTTGCGGCTAAATATGAATTGAGACGAAAGCTTTATAAAGCCTTTTGTAAAGATTCCGATCTTCCGTCTGATATGCGGGACAAACATCATTATAAGTTGTCCAAGTTGCCAAGAAAGAGTTCCTTTGCACGAGTAAGAAACCGATGTATTTCCACGGGTCGCCCTCGTTCCGTAGTGGAGTTCTTTCGCATTTCTCGTATTGTTTTTCGTGGATTAGCATCTCGAGGTCCTTTGATGGGCATAAAGAAATCGTCTTGGTAGCAACCACCAAACCAATAGAACAAAGGTGAGCTCTGCTGCTGGTCCACAAGGGTTCTAGGTCCCGTCCGGCTCCGGACCGAAAAGACCTAACGGAGTCATCCCTTATCTCGGATCGGAGATGCTAACGGGACGGGAATCGAAGTGGGGGACCTCTCTACCGCACCTGTCTCCCCAGACATAGACTTCGTACAGGGTAGTACTCTTGGAAAGATATAAGATCACCGCGTGAACAAGATCTAAAGTCACTCATGTCACTCCCGAGGGATCGACCACTATTAACAATTCTTTTTTTGTAAGAGAACTCTTGTTCATGTTCACGCCTACGTGCTGAGCCCACCATTGAAGTCAGAGTCTGGGTGTGGGCCCGCTTACTAATACAACCAAGTTCCGAATGAGAAAGACCAAAAGAATCTTCGTTTCGTTGGTAGAACCAACGCCGCGTCGAATACAAGACTTTATTTGAATTTTGAACTCGCCCCTCGGATTATCAGTCGAGCTCTATCCGAGGTCTACAAATCGACCTAAATTATGGTATTGCGCTGCCTCAACTATTCTTGTGTCGGCCCTCGGATTATCAGTCGAGCTCTATCCTTACGTCTACAATCTCCCTATCGGTCGCTGCCGCAACTATTCTTGTAGTCGGCCCTC
>JBBPFP010000079.1:1418885-1458885 GCA_037974795.1 Kaempferia galanga
GCTTAACACATGCAAGTCGAACGCTAGCTATATGCTTAACACATGCGTCTTTTCCTTCGTGAATTGAATTCGACTACTGGCTCTAGTAGAGGCGGGACCCTTGGCTGGGCGCGAAAAGCATAGTGCGTAAGCAGCTCGGCCTGCCTTCCGCCTTGAAAAATCCTACCTCGAATTCCTGCTCCGAAGGACAAAAAAAAGAAACGGGAAAAGATCATCAGAAGCTATATGCTTAACACAAGCAACTCGAACTGAAGAATGTGAGTGTTTGAAAAGCATTCTTTCTCTCTTTCTTTTTCTCTATCTTTCTTTTTCATTACTATGGATGCTATAGTAAAGTTGATTAACTCGCGTTCAAGCGTCAGATCTTTATCTTTCGTAAGGATGAGAAGAAGATGCTATTTGCGTGACAATACAACCGGATAGAACTAGCATTACTTCTCTCAGCTCATATAATTGGCTTGAGGAAGCATCCATAAGTGCCCATCATCAGTGACCGGCCAGGCAAGACAGCGAAGAACTAATCCCCTCGACCTGGTAAGCTACCAAAGGAAATTGAAGCACAGCTATGACTCACCGGGACTGGACTGATTACTCCAGATTCCAGGACAAGAAGGGCCACTCGCTAGAGTGCTAAGGACACAAGAATCTGACCAACAGGAGCTCGCCCCACAAGTCTCGGAAAGAAGAGATCTTGACACACCGACAGCAGCATGCATGGTTCAGTCCGGATGGGCATGGAAGATCAGACTGAGAATTGTAGGTGAAATTAAATGAGCTCTCGCGCTATTCAAGGCTGGCTGCTTTTCTCTACCGGTCTCGGAAGAGGGAGCGGCGTGGCAGACCAGATAGCGATGGAGGAAGGCGCACCGAACGAAAAAGCAGAAGCATAGGTGCTACGCAGTGCAAGTTCAGTTCAGGCAATGCTCATGCGAGGGCTAGTCAGGCGCGGAGCGGGAGAGCCGAACTCATTCACTGCAATCACCAAATGTCATGAATGGACGTCTTCCATTATAGTTCAATCTTTCAATGATAAGAATAGTTCTTGATTGATATGAGAATCAGAGTGAAAGTTCAGTCCGCCTCTCTTGACTTTTTATAGAGAAAGTCCAATTGTGCGCGTCCGGCCTCGCTACTTATGAGGTTCCGTGCTTCTTATGAGTCCGAGCCCGCATCTCTAACCTACCCTTCTCCGCCTCTAGACCTACCCCGGAAAAAGACCTATCCACCCCTGCCTATGCCCACACTGCTCAGAACTTATGGAACTCGCGGAGTCTCGCTCCCCATTTTCCTAGATTACACGCTCCCACTACTGAGAAAAAAAGAGAAGTTGACACGCTCTATCTTCTGCCCTCTTCCTTCCTGCTAACCAAAGGAGTCCTGCTCCCCGTCCAGCTACCCGCTCCCGGAAGACTGGAGGAACTATTCAGTCCTCCTATCTTTCTTCGCACCGACCGGATCGTCTAACCCTCTTCTATTCTATTAGTTAAATGCCTAGCCTAGCTCTTGGTAATAGCTAAGACCAGGAAGTCGACCTCTTCCTTTAGCTATTAGAAGACAAAGAAGTTCAGTTCGTTCCTCTCGCATTCATTCGCTCGAGACGTCTTAACGTCGCCCGTCGCTGTTGCAAGTCTAACATGGTCCAAAGCCATTCACGCGTCATTATCATTCGCACCTCAGCAACGTCGTGAATGGACTCTTTCCATGAACTCTACCCCTGCCGGTCGGGGTGCCGTACTTTAAGCTCGACGATCTTTCCCGCTTCCATGGAAGACCTTTTCATTCCCTATCCAACTTGCTAAAGAATTCTTTGGTTATGTCAAGCTGAACCGATATATCTTACTAAGATATTTAAACCGTCGATTCAGCCGGAAAACAAAATAGTTTTTTACTCGGGGGTGCATTTTCTTTTCTATGAATTTGAATTCTCTGTATCAGTTGCTCGAGTTAGTCAAGTCTTTCTCTCTGTAGCTCTTGAGTTTGGAAATGAAATGACTATCTTTACTGAGAAGGACTGCTTTCGCCTCCCATATATTTATGCTTAGGGGTAGATCTTTATACGCTAAAAGCGATTGCACAAAAGTCGTTCATGGTCGATAGCCATTCACGCAATACTGTAATCTGCGGTTGGGAAAAGAATCCCTTTCTTAAGCAGTTCAGAGTCCAACTCCTTCTTCGAGTGAAGTGAATGGTTTTAGAATTCCTCTATCTTAGGTCGGGGCCAGGGTGGACGATCTGCCTCCCGAACTCCAAATAACACTTGAACCATGAACTTGAACAGCAGCTGCAGACGTATAAGAGGCTAATGAAATTCACTCTTCATCTCAAGCAAGAGTCGAATATCCTTATCCTTTAGGAAGGAGTCTAAATTGCGGGGCTAGACTATCCGAATGCCATGAACTCTACCGTACCTCTCGCTTATAGCTCGAGCACTTTTCGTCCCTCTCGCATATGTTATATATAAAGTACCGAGAAAGCACGAGAAAGCCTACTTATATATGATATGTTTGAGATATGATATGTTTGAACTTCCGAGGCTTACGAGGCTTATAAAAGAGTTGTTCACGGATTAGAGTGAATATACCGGTTTTAATTCGTCCCTTAACAACGCATTTGCATTAGAGCTCGTTCCTTTTTGAATTAACTGGTGCCAGGAAAGACTAGGGCCGAACAAAGGGAGTTCATATTCAAAAAAACACTACGAAAGATCTACCGTTCCTGTTGCTAGGGCACCGACGTGTGAATGGAAAGGGTAGAGTGAGAACTACGAACGGTAGAGTGAATATGATACTCATATGAACGACCTGTTGCTGCGAAGCGACGTAAGAGACCCGATAGGGACGTAGGCTAGACGTGGAGGGCACCGACGTGTGAATGGAAAGGAAGGAACGAGTAATATGAGACTCTGGCTCATAGCTCTTAATCCTCTTTATAGAATAGAGGGGTCAAGTCTTTCTTGATTCCCGTATTTTCGACTTCTCTTTTGCCGTACTTTAGTTGACTTGAGTTTTGACTTAAATTCCTGATCTTAGGCTCGGCTAGGCAGGCAGTCCACTCAAGGCGAAGCTCGGAAGGGCGGTCTCGATCAAATGGAATTCAAATTCAAGAACAAAGTGAACTCATGTAGAGGAACGAGCAAAGTGACGAACGAGTGATAACGGTAGAGTGAATGGCCTCGTAGTCGCTGTCGCTCGTTCCTGTTGCTCGTGTGACTAAAGGATGGGCCGAACAAAGTGACGAACGGTAGAGTGAATGGGAACATTCACGACCTGTTGCTAGCGAAGCGACGTAAAGACCGATAGGAACGTAGGGGCGACGTGCGACTACGAGACCCATAGGGACGTAGGGGGCTCGACCGATAGGGGGTTTTCGAGTTTTGATTTTCTTTTTCGGACTCTGTTCTGGATGGAACATTAGGATAAAAAGACAGGGACACCAAGTCTCATTCAATCTATCTCAAAGTAAGCACTCGGAACGATAACACGGTTGAATAAGGGATGAGACGATTGGGAGCAGGAGTCGCTGGTTCTTTCTCCGCTAGGGTTGAATCTATTCACGAACGGGTAGAGGCGAGACTCGTTTTTTCATCCCGCTTCGGGTAGTTCACTTTTCTTTTATAAGAACAAATGAGGAGTAGCTTCTTCCAGTTGGAGTTGTTCCAGTTCGAGCAATGAGTTGGCGTCGTTATCACACCGCAGCAAGAGTCGTGAATGGCATTGCATACCGTAGTCCTGAATGGAAGGAGTCTAAATGGCCCGCACGAACTCACGTGACTATACTATAGAGCGATACTTACTAGCGACGTGGACGATGTTCATGGCTATCCGAGATTACAGCGTGAATGGACATTCAAAAAGTCACACACGTAGAAAGATCTTCCCCCGTCGCGATGCTGCAACAGTCGTTAATGGATGGCCCTACGTACCTCTCTTAACCTCTACGGAACGGTAAGCTAGCTGTCCTATTGGATTCAAAGCCGTCATCTAAGTGTATTCATTCGTGCTAACAGCAGGAGTTGGGGATATTCTTTTTATAAGAATAGCTGAAAGCAATGGTGATCATCTGCCTTCTTACCTTACCCGAGCTTATATGGAATACGTACTGGACTACGAGACGGATTTATCATACTCACATTCCAGCTGACGTTCTTAATGCTTTCATGGACCAAAGAAAATGGGAGTGTAGTGTAACCCTGCCCTGAGCCTCTTATTAGTTTAGTCCGATCCCCTTGCTGAAAGAGTCTCATCTGTTCCTGGTAGAGTCCCCTCTTTCTTTCAACTTTAAAGAGGAAGCAACTCCTTGTCAGTGTGTTCTGTGTCTGAGTGAAAAGGGGTTTCACTCCTTAAGTTGAGTTAAAAGGCTCCTTAAGTTGAGTCCTTAAGTTGAGTTAAAAGAGGTTGAACTCCTGAAGTTCATGGTATTACACCTAGGAAAGAGATAGAGTATGGTACATAAAAAGAGTATACATTAGCTGGTACCCGGAAATAAAAAGAAAAGAAAGATCAAGAGATAGGCCATTAAGTAATCGGGTGTTCAAACGTTTATGCACGGCTGCTGCTCCTCGCTCGAGTCTATCCTTTGAGTTATCGGGATGCACAATTTTCTTATATTAGCTGGGGACCAGTAGAGTTAAGGATAGGAACGAAGAGATTAGAGGCGAAGAGAAGAGATTAGAGGCATTGCACCTCTTCGCATTGCACCTCTTCTTTAGCACCTCCTATTTATATTTATTAGGATATAAGTATAAGTTGCTTTTGATATAAGTAGCTTTTGCTTTCTGAGTCGTTCTAGGTTCCAGTTTTGAGTACTCGGAAGAGAAAGAGTTCTCACTCTGGCTCATACGGGAAAAGAGAAGAATATTCCATATGCTTAACTGCTTAACACATGCATCTCTGATGATTTATAGCAATTGCATTTAAATCCAAATCAAAATGCAACTCATATTCAAATAACATAAGAAAATAATCAAATGCAACAACTAATAACTAATATTGAATTTCAAATAACATACAAATAACATAAGAAAAAGATAGTACGTCAGTCAAGGTCTGAAGCAGAAGTGAAAGACACAAGTTGGAACATATTCGTTCCATGAACTCTTATTCCCGTACTCCTACCTCGGATGGGAGTTAAGAGCCTATATGCCATGTTAGACTCAATATGAAATCCGTATAAGAGAGTTCATGGCGTCAACTATCCGACGCCATGAACGTTGTTGCGGGGCGTAGCAATTTACGACTATACTCAGCCATGAACGACCTGTTGCTTAGGCTCGACCTCAAGGGAGAGGAGCGATTTATGTGATAATGACGCGGCCGAAGACAATAACTCTTTTAAAGCGGAGGGCTCACCCAAGAATGATGGGAAAGAACTCCTTAACTAATTCAACAGGAACGGAGCCTGCCTAAGCTGCCGGGTAAGGGACGAGGACAAGAGATTTGAATTATGCCTAAGTGCTCGACTTTCAAGGATAGGTTGCGAGCGGAAGCGGAATACAATACCTGCAGCGAGAGAGAGAATTATATACTTGACGCGAGGGGAGGAAGGGTAAGGAATGAGACTGAGAAGGCTAGAGTGTAATACCTCTTTCGAGTAGGAGAGAGGGGTTCAAGGGTCAAGATTGAGTAAGGGGCGAAGTCGCTCTCTTTCCGTACCGTACCCTCGCCTACTAATGAACTTCACCGACGTTCTCGATTTCTCAATTCTTAAATAGGTGTGGGAACTACTTATGTGAGAGAGGTGCTTCCTTTCCTAATTCCAATCGTGACATTGGTCATCCCGCATCTTTAAGAAACCGGCGTGTGATTCACGTGCCACGTCGCTCCGCTCGTTCCTTGTCCCCTTCTTTGACTAGTATTATTCCTCCTGCTCAGCGAAATGTGCCATCTCTCGGCTTATCATCTCAGATGGACATTAAAAAGGAAAGAATCTTTCCCCATGTCAGTTGCTTTTGTCTATTCCGCCGATCCAGTAGCTGCACTGGTCCATACAGAAGTTGATCATCCGTTCTTCGGGCGATCCGGTAGCGGGGGAGTCGAGAACCCCACCTGTTGCGGCGGAAGCAGTTCTTTCCTAAATTCAAACCCAGCCCGGCCTGCATCTAACCCATAAAGACCGGCATAAAGCCTGCAGCATCTGAACCCGTCCCAGGTCATCCGTGCGGGGAAGGGCGGCTAAGGCCTTCAGTTCTCACTTTATCGATGCTTTTCATAGCCCTAGTCAAGCCTTCATTAGGATCTCCCCTTCCCTAATCAAATCTCTGTTAAGGTTGCTTAGCGCCCGTCCAAGAGAAATGCTCCTACAGCTCTATCATAATTGCGTAGATAAGAAGAGTGGCTATCTTTCTTCAAGTGAGAGAGAGGCCGGAGCCCATTCAGTAGTACGTAGTCGCGAGCGAATCCACGTAGTAGTTGTGTTTTGCGTTCTATCTATTTTGGGTTGGTGTTCAGTTCCGCATTTCTTCAAGCTATCGACGCATTGCAAACTCTGTGTTGAGCTTCCTCCCCCCGGTGATAAAGTACAGCTGGAAGGCGGCCCTCGCCCAATCTTCTGCCAGCCTATCATCAGAGGAAGCTGAACAGTCCAGCTCATTAAGGAATACTTGGACTTGCCTGGAGTTACGCTGAGATGCCAGGGCTAGACCCTGACCGTCCACAGGCTTAATATAAAACCAGATGCTAAGCCCATCAAGCAAGCGCAACGACGCTTTCATCCACTCCTCATGAAGAAGATTGAGAAATAAGTACAGAAAGGAAATTAGTGGGTTTCATAAGACCATAGAATAAACACTTTCCGCGAGTATAATATAAGTAGTTTCAAAGCCTACACTGGCTTAGCTCTGCAGATGTTTTCAGGACAAAGACGGTGATACGATACCACTCGCCATTGATGATACGATTCACTCATAGGAAGAATGAGCAAATTCTATTGTGTTTTTTTAGTTAGACGCCTCAAACTACTGGGAACCTACTATTCTTCAGTATCAAATCGGTTGATGAACAAGAGCCTTCACTTCAAAAAATGACCAAGAAGCTAGTCGCTAGTTCAAATAGGCACTCCCCAGCCGGAAAGAAAGAATATGAAGAGTAGGAGCTCGTTCATCACAAGAGCGAGCCAAAAACCTGACCTCTGTACCTATTCCCTTAAACAGACAGGCACAACAGTTGGTATTGTTATTCCTTCACCTGTACGATTGATTGCTTCCAATGGGGTCAACGCTTTCCCGTTCAAGGCTGGCGAACAATACAATATTCTTTTTTTGATTTGCCCTTCCCCCTTTGCTGCTTGAAACTCAGGGTCTGGCAGACAAAGCGTCATGTACGATTTTGAGCTGTCGTCCCAGGACCTCTTGCTTATGAATACCTGCTTCTTTCACTCTCAAAGACTGTATTGTCGGATGTTGCCCTAAAGCATTTCCCGTTCGCCCCTTGGCTTCGTTCAATCACAAAATGTCTCGCGGGATCGAGCCTAGGAAGTCATAGATGCGTCTTTCGACTGGCATGAGGAGAGAGCTTTTGACTGTTAAAAGATCTTCAAATCAATCACCTCCAAGCCCAACGGCTGAAATAGCAGCGCTTATACCCCCATTCAATGTCACTTGGGATCTTTTCCTTCCTAAATTCATTTCCCCTTCCGCAGGTCCCTCCGAAATCGATGGCACTCGCCTTCTTTCAGCATTGAATCAGTAACTTCCTTTACCTTTCCCACCTCTCCCTTCCGCTGCTAAGCAGAATAGCTCTTCTTCCTCCCGGGTGACTGAAACTACACTACCTTATGCTACCTCTCTTTCCCTCTTTCTGCTATCTAGCGAAATGCCAGCTGGATTCCCTAGTTCCAATTATCTTTTGTTTGCTAAACTGTACTTGAGACTTTCCCTTTGAATCCCTTCGCACCTTCCCTCCTGACTCTACTCTGTCTACAGAGCAAAGCCATCTCAATGCCATCATGAAGCCTAAGACATCTCATTGGAAGTGGAATGCCTCTAATGAGCTCTTTCCGGCAGCAAGTCTCGGGTATTCTATCCTCCCATACATCCTTCCGACAACGCATTCAATAGCATAACATAAGGCTTCGCTACCTGACTTTTCAGCCATTCTCTAAGAAAAGTAAGTAGCTAAGGCTACCTTAATCCCCCTAAGTCCCATATCTTAAAGTAAAGATTATAACTCAACAGCAAGCTGCCTTTACTTGGCTTAAAGTCCCATAAGAGAAGGAAGAATAGCTGGAAGCGTCAGAGTAGCTGCCTAGCTACAAACTAAAAAGCCTGGTGAAAGGAAGGCCTTTTCCTTACTTAGCTTAGAGTCCCAAAAGGTGTTATAAGCTGGAAGCTAAGAAGCTACTCGTTTATGAGTAGGAGTTCCCATCGGTCCAGAACTAGAAGTAAACTCAAAACCTGGATTTGGCTAAAAGGACCTATTATTCTTATTCTAAAGTACCATTTGAGCTCCTTTTCCCGACAACAGATCTCCGATCTTACTTTCTCAAGTCATACGTCTTTTGTTCAGAAAACAGTCTTCCGCTCTACTTATTATTACTTACTAGCGCCCTCTCACCTAATACCCGAAACTTAGGATTGAAAGTAGCACAATATAAATAGTTCCAACGATCATAGTTTTTTCGATGACAGTCTTTTTTAGTTAAATTAAGATTTTACCGGTTGATTATTTAGTGAATGGAGAGCGAACTGCGTGGTAGGTCAGGAGAAGAAGATGATCTTTTGGCTCGTAGCACCAACCAAAAAGATCAAGGCGGGCGGTGTTGCAGGGAGTGCTGCATCCTTTAGGGATGCTGTTATGGGTGATAGCCAGGGTGTTTTGGGTCACGATGAACTTGGTCCTTTGGATAGCAACGAGGGTTTGATCTCAGTGTCAACCATGGATAACAGGCCCCGAATTTCTTTATCTGAGAGGTTCAAGGAACATATCAGGCAGCAATGGCGGAATTGCCTCATTGTGAAACCGCTAGGAAGGAAGATTTCTCACCTTGTTTTAGAGGAGCGTCTATTGAAGATGTGGAATCCTAGGGGGGATTATGAGCTAGTTGACTTGGGGGAGGGCTTTTCCTTAGTTAAATTTACATGTGTGGAGGATTTCCAGAAGGTTATGGATGAGGGTCCTTGGATGATTTTTGGCCACTATCTCACGATTAAGAAGTGGCAACCTGATTTCAGGGCTGATCATGCAACTATTGATTCCACTGCCGTATGGGTGAGATTTCAATTTTTACCGGTTGAATGAATATTACCATGAGAGAATTTTAATGGCCATGGGGAATGTTATTGGTAGAGCAATTAAAGTTGATGCTAATACTCGCTATGCCTCTAAAGGCCGCTTTGCACGAGTATGTATGTGTTGAGATTGATTTGAACAAGCCCCTAGTTCCAAAGATTTCTTTTTATAATAGTTGGCAACCGGTGGAGTATGAAGGTTTGAATCAGATCTGTTTTAAGTGTGGTCGATCGGGCCACAAGGATGTCTGCCCTTTCATGGCGGTTCAAGAAGCTTGTATGAATGAAAATGGTCATGGTGCCCAGCAGGAAGATGATCATGGGGGACAAGCCAAGGAACCAGAGGCACATTCCGGCGATTTTGGGCTTTGGATGCTTGTGCAACGTAGATCGCGGAGGGGAAATAGTCAAAAGGGCAAGAAAGATGAAGGAGCGGGACTCTATCAAGAAATTTGAGATTTTAACAGATATGGTGGAAGAGGAATCTCAGCAGATGGAGATTGTTCAGCCTGATTCTGCGGGTCAACCTACTGGTGATGGGGGGAAGTCAGATAAGAGTAGGAAATTTGAATTTCAAGCCTCAAGGGAGGCTAAGAAGTCAAAAAGGATAAGTCAAGGAAGGGCCTTGTGGAGATTGAATTGCGCTAGCAGAGAAAATATAGGAAAGAATAAAGGAGAGTCCAGCAAGCAAGGTGGGCTTATTTATGCCCAAGAAAGAAGCTAGCTTTAAAGCCAGCCCAAGGTGTGAAAGTGAAAGAGAATTCAGTACTTATTGCAAGCTCTACTAAGTCCAACCCAATGGGTATGGTGAGGGTTGGCTTGGATTCTTTGAAGGGCCCACAGGAAAATAACAAGAAAAAAAGAGCTTGGGCCCTTGACGAGTACTTTTCTTTTGAATCAGTCGGAACCTTTCGGAATGGGCGATCCCCGCTGGCAACATGTGAATAGAGCTTAGCCAAGCGAGGCAACGGCTAGGAAAGGAAATGGTTGTCTCTCCGCAGAAGAGCACATGATTTGAGCAGTTTTTGTGGGATTCCTCTTCCTGTCAAGTAGTTGTAGGGTGGTTAGGGAGTAATAAAGGGAAGAAAGAAGGTCATGACTACAGAAGGTCGGAGTCACAGATCCGGACAGGCTGTCTCCCTTTGGTCTTGTCTCACTCCGCTTACGCCCGCCGTCCGGCCCCTCTTTGGAATGGTCCGAAGCTGATAGCGTGATGTGGGGCGCCTATCGTCGGAATCTGCCCTCAAAGCTGACTTCACCAATGGAGAACAAAGCTTCCAACACTTCTGCTTCTGTAATTGGCCTCACCGGGGTTTGTTTCACAGCCCTCCTCTCTGACCAGGATTCCACTTCTAATAACCTCCATATCAATATACTTCCTATTTATCCCTTCTGATCCAAGCAACTTTTTGTAGAAATCCACCATTGCTTCACCAATTAGTTCTGGATCCGTTATTCTATTTCCCATCTCATCCTTTAGGCTACTGATGGTGTTCTTACACACTCTTTGTTTAACCGAGTTGTGAAAGAACTTTGTATTGGCATCCCCCAAAGTTAGCCAATTAATCAAGGATTTTTGCTTGTAAAAACTCTCTTCCTTCAACATAAGACCTCTTAAATGGTATACCATGGCCCTCTCTTCTTCTAATAAATCAGAATTTGAGGGGTCCAACTGAAGGCTTCTCTGCAAATCCTCAACTTGCTGCTTGCAATTTCTCACTTGATCAGATATCTCAGCATATTCTCTCCTATTTAATTCTTTCAAGCCCTCCTTTACTTGCTTCAGTTTGTTGACTATCTGATACATCTTAGAGCCCTTTACTTCCTTCCTCCATCCCTCTTTAACTATCTCCAAGAATAAAGGATGTTTACACCAGAAGTTGTAAAATCTGAAAACCCTCCTACCAGAACTCTTTGTCCTTTGAATTCTGATTATGATTGGAGAGTGATCAGATATGATAGGAGGTAGAGCTTCAGCAAAACTGCCCCCATATGTATTTAACCATTTCTCATTTATAATGGCTCTATCGAGTCTTCTCCATATTCTCCCATCAAGTTGATTGTTTGTCGTCCATGTGAAAAAACAACCAACTGATCTCATCTCCATTAACCCAGCCACCTGCACACCAGAAGAAGCAAGCGGATTGTACACTTCTGCTTGTTTTAGTGGGTCATTTAACCCCCTCATATTCCAGCTGACAATCATCCCTATCAGGGGGTTCTGCAGGGCTTCTTCTAGCATTCTCCCCTATAACACCATAAGAACTATAAGCTTGAAAAGAGATCCCTACTGAGGAGATACTACTATTCTAACCTCCAATTACCACTGCAGATTGATTGCCAGACTTCCCTCCAGATTTCTCCATCTTCTGGCTCCTTTCCTTTCTAGTATCCACTTTCATTTCTTTGCCTTTTTTGGACTGTACAGCATCTGTCTTCTGAACTTGTTCCTTTGCCGTATTCTGATTAGCCTCTTTACTTTATGCACCTCTGTTGACACGCTAGTTTGTTGCTTCCATTCAGTATGAATTTTTGCTTTTCAATTCTTCTCGGCATGCCCAAACAAATTACACCTACTGCATTTTGAAGGTTTCCACTCATATACCACCTTTTGTTGAAACTGATTCCCATCAGCATCCTCCAAAGTGATTGTAGAAGGAAACTCACCCCCAATTTCCATTTCCACCAATATTCGGGCAAAAGACAGCCTAGATCGTGACTTTGTGCACTGATCAGTGAACAATGGCTTCCCTACAACACTGGCAATGGCACTCAGACAATCCAAACCCCAAAATTCCCATGGAAGTAGAGGGAGATTGATCCATATCGGGATCTTGAAAGAAGCATCTATTTGAATCTCCATTCTCTCTCCCCATTCCCTCTTCATCAAAGGCCTTCTATCAAAGGATACTGGGCCCCCTCCAATACTTGCAGTTTGCTATCCTCAGAGTCAAACAAAAAGAGGAATACGTTATACTTAATCATGTGCACAGAAAGCACACCTTGATCCTTCCATCTATTCAGAGCAAAGCTTTCAATCTTCTGGCTCCAGACCATAGACGCAACCTAAGAGAGCATTCTTCCATCTATCCGCCTCTTTCGCCACTGAGTCTGGCTTCAATTTAGCAACCTTCACCTCATTGTGCACCGATGGCGGAGTGAAAGACAGAGTACATTCCTCAGATCTCATCCGATTCATTTTGAATAAATCCGCCTTCTTATCAGTTCGAATCTCTGTCTTATTACGAGATTGATCTGCGATCTCCTCAGCTTCTTTAACTGCATTTGGCTCGGGAGTTGGCAATCCTACAGACTGCTAAGCTTATGACTGAGATTGATCCTCTTTCTTCAGTCGAAGAACCAGATCCATCAGTACCGGTAGTCACTGAAGTCGATCCAGTAGCACAAGTAGGGATGTCCTTACCTCTTCCACGTCCTTGGCCACGACCTCTACCGGAAGCGTCTCCTTTGGACTTCAAATTCAACTTTGCTTGCAAGACATGTTCTACTTGCTCTTGCTTGCCACGATTCATCCTCTCTTCATGGGCTCGTAATGACCCATTTAATTGATCTACGGTCATGGTTTCCAAGTCCTTGGATTCTTCAATTGCAACTACCACATGATTGAACTTTGAATTGAGAGAGCGAAGAATCTTCTCAACCACACGAACATCCGGCATCCTTTCTCCTAGTCTCTTCATTTGGTTCACCACCGCCAAAACTCTTTTGAAATAATCGGAAATGGATTCACTCTCCTTCATGAAAAGTGATTCAAACTCAGCCCTTTGAGTTTGAAGTCGAACTTTCTTCACTTTCTCCACTCCCATGACAGAGTTACGAAGCGTCTCCCATGCTTGTTTGGATGTGGTCTCATTTTAGCTATTCAGATGTTTCAGTTCGCTAAGTTTTAAAAGTCCGTGAGGGTACGGATGATGAGCTACGAACTCCTTTTCATTTGGCGAGAAGGTGTCGTCCCCCTGTCAGTCATTCACCCCGTGTTTTTTGGTAGTTAGTCAATTTCCTTTGCCAAAGCAGAGTAAGCATATATATTAGTTCGTTCTCGCTTGTCGTGTTGTTCCGCCAAATGGATGGGTTTTCCTCAATCACTGCTATGCTGAAGGATAGGATAGAAGAACACTAGTGGGCTCCTTCCTCTGCCGAGAGCCCACTAAACCGTTGTAGAGGCAGCAAAAGGAGACCTGTTTTGCAGCAGAGCATAGCCTTGCTGGTTTTAAGACTACGCCAAGATGGAGATAGCCTTCATCAATGGCTGTTGTTCAATAACACGGGCATATTGGAACCATTGTGCAGACGCCGAGATGAGCAGTGAATAAGAGTGAGTATTTTTGGTACATACCAAAGGCTTTCAGTGAACTCCGCGACTCCTGCTTTTAGTAAGCTATGGCGGTCAATCCCGAGGAGAAGTCTCGGGTCTCGGGTCGTGATAGTTGATTTCCGAACCCCTTCTCTTAGGTGACTAGGCACGCGGGCTACGAAAAAGCGGGGAGATCCGCTTTGAATTACTAAAGGTAATGTATTCATTTCTCTAACGAGGGTCACATTGTATGCCTTGTAGAAGTCAGAATTGCAGTCTTTTAGGTGATAGCTTAGGTGACGAGTCCCTCGGGAATGACTCAAAGGAGTTGAGATGTTGGCTTCTTTCAGAACCTTGGTATGCGACTGAATAGGGTAAGAGAGTAGGGGCGAGAAGAAGCAAGGGAAGGAGCGGACGGTTTCAGAGTGCCTTGAAAGGCGGTATCCTCGTAGCTCTTAAGCTTGAGGAAGGGGATCAGCCCCAGTTTCATACTTTCGGAGGCTTAGCTGGTCTTTTCGGATGATCAGCCCCAGTTTCATACTTCGAATTAAAAGTCATTCATTTCCTTAGGGCGCCAACAACGCCAGCTGCTGAAGACTTTGGATTTTGATACCTATTCTTCAGCCGATTATTCTTACGGCGGAGGATTTTTCTGACGAATGCCGCCTATGATTCATAGGATTCTCAGAGATTGAGACTGATGAAATAACTTATTCAGATGCAGAGGGATCAGGATTCGAGAGATCGGAATCCTATGTTTCGGGTGAAACGGGAAAAGTGGCTTACGATTTCGATGTCTAAGAAGAGAGGGACAGTGTTGAAACTAATTAAGCAGACTCACAGCATAGGCAATATGCGGTCTAGTCATGGTCAGATACTGCACGCCCCAACCATACTTCTGCACACTTTCAGATCTTACATTAATTCACCATTAGATATAGATGAAAGAGACTTTGAGGGTAGGCTAGTAGAGTAGATAGAGACTGAGCACCGTGAACGTAAAGCTTCAACTTAATAAGAATCTTCATTATGTATTTGATTTTTTTTTATAAGTTAACCAGTAGAGGACCGATGAGCTGCAAGGGCAGAGTTAACAGCTGTCTGGACCACTTCATCAAGTCCCGCTTCATCATGCTCCGGCAGAATGGACTCTGCACCCTCGGATTGTTCGATCATTTCTTCTTCTTCTCCAGAGGCTGTGGCAGGGGGCATGACAGAAAGAGAGGTACTGCGGACAAGTTGGCTGCGTGTGCGTGAGGTCCGGTAGAAGGGGCAGAAATAGAGGTTGGTACAGAAGAGGCAGGGACCATGATCCTTTGACGTTTCCAGCCCTGGGGAAGCTGAATAGAGGAACTGTCTACCTCAACAACATCCCCTTCATTCCCTGCATCCTCAGTCTCCTCAGAATCCTCTTGTAGCAGAAGCCGACGGCGAGTACCTGAGAATAGGTCAGCTATGGTGAGATTGAAGAGAGAAGAGGAGGAAGAGAGAGAGACCAAGGGAAAAGAAAGAGTCTACCTGAGGATGGTTCCTGTGCAGTGGCAGAACGGGTTCTGGGGCGCAACTCGAGAAGACCCTGCTGTGGTGTGGTCCTAGTTGCAGAAAGAACAGGGGAAATTCTCCTCAGATAGTCATCCACTGGATCAAGAAAGCCTTCCCAATGCCATCTCCACCAGGACCTAAAAGCAGGGGTGGCAGAAGGATTGGTATGAAGGAGCTCCGAGGAGATCCGCTCTGTGACCAGGCCAACGGCTGATAGAACGTCAGAAGTGTGACGGAGGTCCAAGAATCTCTCTCTAACTTCATAGGGATTTTTCTTTCGGCTGAACAGAGGAGGGTGAGGCAAACCTTGTCTGAAACCAAACTGACGAGCAAAGAAATTGGGGCTGTAAACTGAAAATCCAACTTTGGAGTTACTGGTCATGGACATCGGTAGACCCACGCAGAGATCCCTCTTAGCTATGTAAGTCTTCCATAGATGGTGGGTGGTAGCTATGGGGGTGGGGACCAGACGTTCCCTAAACCAGTCAGGGCCAGGTCTCTCTCTTGGTAGATGTAGAACTCCTGGTCGGTCATATTGAGGGTGAAGAAGAAAGGAAAAGCTGAAGCGAAGGAGATAGGATTTCGAGGGTGGCATTGGCAGAAGGGCTCACCGTAAGTTCGGACATCGACCAAAGCTGGCTCGGGGGCAATCGCAGGGAAGTAATTGTAGAGCCGCAGCTGAAGAATCCACAAAGGACCACCTGAACTGCCGAGAGGTTGGTGGGAAAGGTTTCCACAGCTGCGGTAGAGATAGGCCAACAAGAATGGCGCCAAAGCCATATGATAACCATTTGCCAAGGCCTTAGCCAACGGGATGAACTCACCAGCGACGCTTTTGCCAGAAAGGCAGACCATGTAGCGGCAGATTAGGTAAAGCAGGAAGGCAACATGCTCTTGAAAATCAGGAACAGAATCGTCGGTCTTGGCGTGATCTCTGAGGAACTGTTGAAAGGTTTTCCGGCTTTGAAAGTGGAAGGGGACATCCTCCAATAAAGGATGGAGGGCAGAAAGATGACTCCCTACCACCGGTAGACCAGTCAAGGCAGCAATGTCCATGAGAGTCACGGACATGGGACCACAGGGGAAGTGAAAGAAATTGTACCCCCTGTTCCAGAAAGAAAGAGCGCCGGCTAAGACAAACGGATCGTACTGGTGCTCGTAGCAAGTCAGACGGATGAAATCATCGATCCTTATGGTTTGCCAGTGATTCTCGAAGTGGGGTCGCATACGGCTGACCCACACAACCCAAGCACTAGATTGAGTCGGCCAGGACACACGGTAGAGTGCCTGTGCCACTGAGCCCAGTAGTCATTTTGAGCTAGAAGAAATAAATCGGTTTGCCTACAGCTTGGATTAATCTAATAATGTTTTTGCTTTCTTCAAATACTTTTGCTATTTTGTGGAATAATGAGCAGTTGCCTTACTTGGCCCCTGAAAGGGGTATTCGTCAAGGAGATCCACTTTTCCCTTATCTCTTTGTGCTATGTCTTGAAAAGTTGAGTCATGCAGATGAATAAGGAGGTGCATGCTGGGCGTTGGAAACCCCTGAAAATGACAAGAGCTGGACCGAACTTATCCCATGTTATGTTTGCTGATGATATCATCTTCTTTGGTGTTGCAAGTGAGAATCAGTTGGGAGTCATGATGTCAGTTTTGGATCCTTTCTGTTCTGCATCTGGGGAGAAGGTAAGCCTTCAAAAATCTAAGCTCTTGCTTTCTTCTAATAAAGCATTTGATCGTCGCGGTTTAACGGGTCAGGGTCTAGCACTAGACCTGAAAATAGAGGGGCTGCCCTTCACGTTGATGTCGGCTATGCGCCTTTTTCATCCGATGACTCAGTTCATAGACCTAGTAATCTAAAGGAAGGAGGCGGATGGCCGGCTTCCCTCCTCCTAGTACCCTTACTCGGTTTTTTGTCTGTCTTTCTTTTAGGCCGAAGAGGGAAGGTCAAAGTTTGAACCTGATGGGGCGCTAATAGCGATACACATTCCCAGTGTCTCGATAGCTCATAGGCAGCTGACTCGAGCCCTATTGAGCTGCGCAATCGCGCTTCTTTCGCCTTACTTACCGCGTATCCAAACGAATAGATTGAAGAAGTAAAGTGGTTTGGTTGTTCTGCTGGTTAAATTAAAGTATAAGACAGAGAAGAAAGACATTCACTATTTGAATTATTGAACTGAAGGCTACGCCTTTCCTCTTTCTACGCCATCAATCAAACCAGAATGAAAAATGGATATGTCCCTATGAGCGACTACGCCGATCTTTATATGTTTTGGCCACGCCCCTTTCCGCTCCGAAGAGGAAGGTTTAGATCTTTCAATCTTATGTTGTGGTGAGGGATGTGACCTATCTTAGGTCCATAAGATACCACAGCTTTTAGTGTTCTATGATTCACCTCCGAATAATGAGTAGGTAGTTCTATCCTTTTTATTCTTCTCTTCTTAATCCTTTGGACTCTTCTCTTCTTAGTAAACGGATAGGAGAATGCGGAGCAATAGGTCAAAATACTATATAAAAAAGAGTTGTAAACTATAGGACTTCTTGTTTGAGTAGGAAGATATCGGTTTTTCTCGTTCCTTCTCTTCCATAAGAACCATAAGAATAGGGATTTGAAAAAATACAAATTCCTCTTCATTCTGTTGTGCTCAGCGAAGGAACTGCCTAAGCATACTTTTTCGGATCCAAACTTCTTTGTTCTTTCCAAGTCTTCTTCTCGCTGCATATAAGAACGCAACCGTTTCAAAAACCGGGATTTTAGTAGTAAGCGGCATCCCCTCTTAGTTTTGAGTAGGTGGAAACATTCTGTTTTGAATCTTCTCCACATTCTTACCGGGTGATCAAGGAATTTGCCTATATATTTTGTTTTCCTATATATATATATATTCTTCTCTTTTCCTATATATTTTTTTATTAATTTGTCTATGATTTTATCAACTGATATTTCGATATAGAAAGATCTCCTTATTTCTTCACCGCGGATTCTCGCGTTATTTTCTTGAAAAGATATAATATCACCGTGGGAAAGTTTCAAATGATTAATTTTGACCATTTCATTATTCACACAAACCCTTCGATGACTTATCAGCTGCCTGGCTTGAGGAATAGTTTCACGAAAATGGAGACGAACCGGAATAACGTCCGATCTTGTTTCTGGATTGAGTAGAAAAGGGATATATGAAGCTCGTTCTGTTCCTCTGTGCATCCTTGTAATGGGTAAATCCCCATGAAAAAGGGGCAACTTTCGTGTAGTTTGTGATTGGATGTAACTGTTAAGATTTTCTCTCGGATAAATCTTTCTCTTAATGGATCTCTTCTTGTTCCTCAATCTTCGGAGAATGCGGCGTTGTATTATTGTAAGTTCTCTGTTCCGAACATTTCCTGAAAGTAGACGACAAGTTTTAAATCTTAATGCAGGCATTTCGTATCTCGCTTTTTCAGTCTTTTTTCGCCACATCGGGGCTAGGGGAATTGAACCCCAATTTTCCACGACCACGACCCCCATTTCCGTCTCGCCCACTCGTATATCGGCCTTTCGATTAGACAACATAGAAAGGTCGACCTTTGTTTACAGAGCGTCGATTTTCCCCGAAAAGTTCGACTCGCATGTATTAAGTATATATATAGTGGAAGTAGCATGATGGGAGCTTCTTAGCGCTTAGGCCACCACATAGTTGCTTCTACCTCCCTTAGATTGAGGAGATGGTAAACAAGACTTTCTATGCTACGATCTTTCTTTTTTTATATTAATTATATATTCAATTCACTGATCCATTCATTCATTCAACTAAAAAAAACAGATAAACAAAGAAGAGATCAAGATGACTACCAAAATAATACCAGAATGTTAGATTGTACGAGCTTAACCGAAGCTAAACCTAATCGAAAGAAAAACCCCAACAAACCAATCTTTCTTATGCCGTATGGAACCGTTCTTTCTGTTCACGCATTCCCCTAGTCTGACTCTGAATGTGGAGAACACAGCCACACATGGATTGTACCGACGGGTAAAATACATAAAGGGAGCGTACATCTCACCATGAAAAAGGTTGGTGCCAAGGTCGTACCCATTGTTGGTGCTCTAGGACAAGGATGACCTAGCCCAGCCCTCCATCCCGCAACCTAGCACCATAACAAACCATAAAGTACACTACGCATTCGGGGATGAATACAGTACTTCTATCAATCTACTTTAGGCGGCGTTCGTAGGTAACCTTGTTCTGAAGTAACAAGTTATTTATTATTTGATTTTCGGATTATAAATTCTAATTAGAATTGGCCTGCCACTTTCTCAATCTCATCATCGTTCTGTTCTCTTGGCCAGACCATTCCTCCCAATCTGTAGAGCCATCCTTATCACCTGCGAGCATATCCCTGGTAGAAAAAAAAGTCTTACTCGAATCCTTTGGAGGCGGCTGACTCCCATTACCAAGAGAATCTGAATCCACCATACCGTCCTCATCCTCTCCCGCCCGAGTTCGCTTGTACTTTTTCTTCGTACGTTTTGAGATCTCACTCTCAACAGCCTGACTAGCGCAGAGGGTTTCAGTCATAGTGGGCTTTCTTTGTCTTTCTTTTGTTGTCTTCGTAACCGCAGTTATTAGTGCCGCAGATGACCGGATTTACCTTTGCTGGAATAACCGATGGTACTGAATGCGTAAGCGGTCTTTCATCTGCGAATCCCCTCTAACGGAAAGAAATGGCTATATGCTTAACATATTGAATTCGATGCTTGCCCTGATAGGGATGAGAGAAACTATATCTATTGAGATGCGGGCTGTAAACGAAGTTAGCTAGATAATAGCTCTTTCTCTTTAGATGAGTCAAATGAGATAGCTAAGGAATCACTTTACTAAGTTGGAATTTCATTCTATGCATTTCTAGGGCGAGCCTTTCAAAAAAGCAAGATAGATCCAGAAAGCGAGTAGAGATTCGAGGATAGCTAGCATTCTTTTACGGCTGTATTACCTAGACTTGTTAGCATCTCATACTGAGAGTGAAGGCATACAGTGGCAGTCTCAACGACGGTGGAGGGCTATAGATAAGACTTTTCCAGTTAGGGATCCGAGATAGATGTCGTTCCCTCCTAGAAGTGCTTCTTGATTCTCCCCTCGCTTTGCTCGAGATCTTTCTTCTCTTACGATATTTCTAATTACCTAATAGAATAATAAAAACTGTAGTTCGAACTACAGCTCGACTTCATTGGCTTGCTGAGCTTCTCTAACAAAGTGATATTTCATTTGGAAATGCTTTGTCCTCCCCTGGAACACAAACAGGATTCTTGGAGATTGCAACAGCTGACTGGTTGTCACACATGATCTGAACAGCGCTCGCAGGTGCTAGACTCAGATCAGTCATCAACTTCTTCAGCCAAATTACCTGATGGCTTGAATCACACCCTGATCACCCAAAACCATTTACACTCCTGACTCTGGATCAGAGAAGCTCTAATCACTTTCAAGCAGATTCTCCTGCTATAGGGGCACTCAAAAAATAGATGGTGTACTTTCTCCACTTCTGCCTGACACAGAACACAAATATCTGAATCCACCAAGCCCCATCTCTTCAGTTTTCCTCTGGTCCTCAACCTGTCCTGCAAAGCAAGCCAAAGTATGAAGCGTTATTCTCGCAGCACCTCTTCTTTTATTCGTCTCCCTTTCTATTCGATCTATCATTTCATTTCTGAGGTTTTTTTTTAGCCCATCCTTGTCCAGTAAACTCTGGCAGAGGACCGCTAAAGCGTGCACCTGAAAGGAGGGTTCCCGCGAAAGAAGCCAACAAAGACCTCCGCATATGGAACACGAATCCTCTTTAAGGTCTATCAGTCGAACTGTGGGATAAAGATTTTGAGTGTGCTGAGGTTCTCAAAGTTGTTGGCCCAACCCAGTCCCCTAAAAGGGAGGAGTCACCGTGGGAGTTACATGTGGTTCCTCAATGGTGGCCTAAACCCGAAAAGAAAGAACGGAAATCGCCACCTTATTGAGTAAGCTCCTATCGTCTCACCTTATCCACGATAATCCTTCCCAATTTCAGTTCTAGGGCAGCTCTTCGCCCCTCACCTTGGCTCGTTGGACTGAGACCGAGTAACTGCTATCGTGCTACTGGCTTTTAACCGGATTGCTACTGGTTTGCTTCTCCTCCTTCCCTCTCCTTTCAGTCGTTCCAGAACCTCTCCTTATCAGTCTCGATCTGTTAGAACCTCTCCGGTTATTTCTAAGGGTGGATACAAATATCTGTTGACTTTTATTGATGATTACTCGAGAAAGGTTTGGGTATATTTTCTGAAACACAAGGAGAAAGTCTTTGTTCACCTTCCAGCAATTTAAGGCTTTGATTGAAAACCAAACAGGGAAGAAAATCAAGCGGTTCCGAACGGATAATGGTTTGGAGTTTTGCTCAGGTGAATTTGATGAGTTCTTCAAAAATGAAGAAATAGTGAGACACCGCACTGTTTGTGGTACACCACAGCAAAATGGAGTTGCAGAACGTATGAATAGAACTCTCTTGGAGCTAGCTCGGTGTTAGAGATTAAATGCTGGGCTCAGTGAAGACTTTTGGGCTGAAGCGGTAAATACTGCGTCTTACTTGGTTAACAAATCTCCGTCGACAGCTATTGAGCTGAAGACTCCCGAGGAAGTATGGTCTGGTTCTCCTGCTGATTACTCTGGTTTTCGAGTGTTTGGCTGCCCTGCTTATGCTCATGTTAGTGAGGGAAAATTGAAGCCAAGGGCGAATAAATGCATATTTCTTGGATATGGCCAAGGGGTGAAAGGGTACAGGTTGTGGTGTCCTGATCCGGAATCACCAAAGTTTATGTACAGCAGAGATGTGACTTTTGATGAGTCATCCATGCTTCGATCCACCACTAGTTCCCGGGAAGGTGAGGAGTCAGGTGAATGCGCTTTCCGGAAAATGTCCATTCGCCTAGGGCTTCTTCGAAAAAGGTGTAATGGTTTGAGTTGAGACTGGGTGAAAGGTCTTTATAGTGCGTCTATGTGTCTGCGTGTCCGTCTTTCGTCCTCTCTTTTCATTCTCTTAGGATTCACAGTCGTATATCGAGTGCTTGGTCTTTGAGGTCTGCCGTCTCCCTTATTCGTGGAGTGTCTCATTTTTTCTTGGGTTCCGAGCGCAGTCAATCCTGCTTTTTCTTGCTTGTGTGATTTGTTGTGGATTTGGCAGTAGTGTGTGTGCAGACGGTCAACTTGCTTTCTTCCTGTAGTCACTAAGGATTTTTCTCTGAGTCCGTGTAATGTTCTTAAGCCGTCTGGTCTTCTATTCCGGCTCTAAGATTGCCTTCATTCCTGCAGTTGGAGGAATTACCAGTTGGAGAAGGAGAATCAAATGATGAGGAATCATCTGACTAATTGGGAAATGCAGAATTGGATCGTGTAATCGTAGAATCTTCTTCCATCCCGGAGTCTCGGTGAATCGGAAAATCGGCCTCCTTTGCCCTACCTGAGTGTGCAATTTGGACTGTTCCTTACTTTCTTACTTGTGTCGGAGTGAATGTGGTTGCCGCTTGTCTTCCGATTCCCCTCTCCGCAGTCCAGAAAGTGCTACTTATTCGGAAGAAATCCGTACCGTAGATAATTCACTGCGGAATAAAGAAATCCATGGCATGCTCTCCTCCATCCGCACCCTGTAGGCAGGAAAAAGAGAGCGAGGCTGCTCTTTCGGTCTCCCCAACCCTTAGCTTGAGGCGCGCCAACCGACATACACAGCTCAACAATGTGCGCTGTCTAACCGATCCTCTTCTAAAGTCAAGAAGCTAATCGAATCTCATTAGTGGAACTATTCTCTTTCTAGCTTAGAAGTGGTTCCTAGGCTTTCCCTTTTTGCCATACTAAAGACCTCCTTTAGCTTGGTTATGGGACTAGAGCGAGCTGGCTTGCTAAACCTAGATTCTTGCTAAAGAGTTCCTTTATCTTCTCTTCTCTCTTCCATTTTCGAAACCTGTACATACAAGGATCTAGGTAGCTCATCTCCTTCTAACTTCGTCTGATCTCCTTCCCATAAAGAAGATTTTCTACACTCTTGAATAGTAAGGAGAGGATTTAGATTTTGGGGTGATCTGTTCATCTTTCTAGAAATATCGTAAGAGAAGAAAGTTCGACAGAAGGTTGAAAAGTAGTACGCCCGGTTCACGAGGTTCTACCACCTTAAGTCAAAGCGTTAAACTCTTCTTTACGTGCTCATAGGTTCGATACTTTTTTTTTTGAAAAAAAAAGATTAGATCCCTTCTCGATAGCTTTAGAAACCCCGCACACACAGAACCCGCTTCGTCCATTGTAGCTCGTAGATGGGATAAAAAATTTGAGGAGACTGATGGAGGAAGGTGGGGATGACGTCAAGTCCGCATGGCCCTTATGGGCTGGGCCACACACGTGCTACTTCAAGTCCCAGGCCCTGGTAGATGCGCTTGAAAGTCCTGATCAGAGGTCTTAGAAAGCTGGGCTAGACAAAAAAAAGAAAGGTAGTCCGAAGGCTAGCCTCCTCGTTAAAGAGCAGGTTGAACTGTCTCATGCACAAGGTGAGTACGCCCCATGAAGCGGGATCCCTATCGCTCACGAGAGTTTCTGGACTAACCTCCTCGTAAACCCGAATAAGCAAATGCCTGTCTCATTTTGATTCCAGTGGAGCTATGATAAATTGAGCACAAGGGCTTTCTTCTTAAAAGAGGAGAGGGAACCGCTCTTTCACATCTAGGAGCATGATCCAATTCCGCTAACAAAGCCGCTGCCTCTGTACTAAACCCAGCTTCTTCTTTTTGTCGAATGCTACAATTAGCCTCCGAGTGCCCGAACCTTCCACAGTGAAAACACAACATTCTGAGCCCTTCATACTCAACCTTTTGCCATCTCCCTCCAATAAAAATCTTTGGGTGGGTAAGATCTAGTTCCACACAAAGTCTAGCAAATTTTCTCTCAAGGCATAGCAAGTAGAGTAAGAAATATGAAGTGTTTTTCCAAGTGCATCACCAATCCTTTGAAGGATACATCATAAAATTAGAAAGGCATTCCTGGGAGCCTCACCCATGCTGCAACCGAGTTGATAGTCGCCTCCTCAGATCGGAACCCCGGAATCCATTTTCGGATTGTGAGATAATGATCTGCAATCACCCAAGGTCCTCCAAGTAAGACATGCTCATAATCCGATTTCTTTTCAAAACTAAAACAATAATACCCCTTGTCAAGATCAACAGCCTTAAATTTTCCAACCAGTGCCCATAATTTTTTCACTCTGTTACATAAATATGTATAGCTAACAGTTTTGCCCAGTAGTTTCACAATCAGAGTCTTCCGCCAAGGTTTCCGAATCCGCATCTTTTCCTCCCTACTCAGGCAAATATGAGGACCTTCATCGTCATTAATCACTGGATCATCATCATCAGATGCATAATTATCATCAGTAATTTCCCAATCCTCGCCATGAGACCAAGAGCTTTCCACTGCATCTTGCTTTAATTTACTCGCGTAAGTCGCTTTCTGGGGCATCTCATCACCAACAGATCGCTTCTCACCATACTCATTAGCCACATCATTCGATCTGTCAATCTCATCCAGATGGGAACGCCCCCGTTTAGAGCCAACCTTCTCAGCTGCCTTTAACCCATTCGGACCGACGCCCAGGCAGGGGTGTAACCTATAAGATCTGGAGTTGCTCCCTTATCTCATTGCTTACTAAGCGCAAACAAAGAGTTCAAACAGTCAGAGATCTAACTCGAAAGAAGCAAGCAAATCGGACAGAAAAAACTATCACTCGAAGGTGAGGTATGTCAGTATGCGCGCTTTCCTTGAGCTCAGATGGATTGAGATTGAATATGGATTTTCTCACCTAAGATAGTGAATATGGAATGACTTTAGAGTCAGCGCTTAAAGGAAAGTCTGTCTCCGGTCTATAGCCCTATCTCACCACCCCTGGTGGCTTGTGCCTTCTATGAATATCTAAAGCCACCGTACTTCTTTTGGCAACGGAGCGGTCTGTCTATTCGTTGTGAAAGACTAGTGATGGATTTCTAATGGCATAACTTTTAAAAACCGGATTGTGTTCTATGAACGCTTATGCCGTAGATAAAAAAAAGAATGACTTCCATTTCATGCGAAGGAAGGGTATACAAGTAGATTACCGGGCTTTGAAGCACATTATGAAAAGGGCAAGCGCCAATGAAGATTAAATTACTATATCTGCACCATGCCCGAAGAAGAAATCACAACATCGCTAGGACTTGGAGCAGAGTTAGTGAGCGGAGAGCAAATGGGACAGAAACAGAAAGACTGATCGGAGCGGAGAAAAACCTGTATAACCTCTTAGATGACCATTAGCACCACTGGCGGAAAAGAGATTTCCCTTAGTCAGAACCTCAAAATAGGGGCATGCTTACTAGTCCCCCACTTCTAAGACCATTTCGGTGGTACGGGCCGAGTCCAATAATATGATCAGAACAGACCTCGGTCAGGGTAGGGAGAGATGACATGAGGAAATCTCATAAGGAGGGTCCAATGAAGACCAACCCGTAAGGCCAAACGTTTAGTATAGGGGAACGGCTGATAACCTCGATCGTAAAATAAATTGTCAAAGCCTATCATATATATCACCTGTATAACTACTTAAGTAGCCACCCATTAGATCGGAAAGCGTTCTAGGGCTTTGATCCGGGTTGGCACTCCTCCAAGGAATCGCGATATTAAGGGCAGGGACCACAACGACGGCCAATATTTCTGAAAAAATGCTGGACGAATGGACAAGGTATTGAATTTCTCGTAACGTAAACAGGCTGCGCAGGGGACCTGATCTTAGTAATTGCGCGAACGGAACGGTTTACCTAAGGGGATCCGAGACTACTAATAGTTCAGTTGATAACAAGGGTATCCCTCAAAGCAATGAATGCGTAAGTCATTTAGGTATGAGATCGTGGGGGTTTTGCAGATTGAGAACCAAACCATTTGGGATTCTATTATTTTGATTCAGGAGTTCTGTATTTATTCCAACACTTTCATCTCCTATCTTATTGTTCAAAGTGAAGGAAGGAGGCAAAGAAAGACTTTTTTAATTAATTTACGTACGTTCTATTGAACTATTTTAGAAGTCTTTTCTGAGTCTCTTCACAAGAAGTTTTGAATGAATCGGAGTCAAGAAAAGGAGTATATTATTGGCATTCTTAGTTTCAGATTCCTGTTATCTCACCACGAATTGGATTCGAACCAATCAAGCTAGAAATATCATTGTTGAAGAATGAACTAACAATATCATTGTTGAAGAATGAACTACGCGAAAGACCGTTTTGAAATTCAATTCTTGCAGAACCTTTTTTCTTTTTCTTATCAATGAATAGATCTCTTTCGAATGCTTTCACTCCTCGGGTTGCGGAAGGAGGCTCTTGGTGAAGATGTCAGCTAGCTGATGATGGGCTGGGCCTGATGGCTTTAATGCCTTCTTTTTCAAGAAGAGTTGGGATGTAGTGGGCAATAGTGTAGTGTGTGTGATAGAAGCTGTGATGGAAGGAATCTGGTACGAAGCGGCTTTCCTTCTTGAATCTTGTATCGGCCAAAAACCTCGCCAATTGATCTTGACGTCTTTAGTACGTTCATGGAAGACTGGATTATTTGCAATGTTCAGCGATGCTTGATTATCACAGTGCAACTGAGCTGGATGCTTTGGAATGCCTAATTCATCTAGTTAGGAACTTAAGGCAGGGAATTTCACTGACAGTATTGGCCATGGCTTAGATCAGTTTAGACCTGACCTTGGGATTGGCTAGTGCCCTTCCCTTTAAGGCTGACCCTTTCCCTTTCTCTTCCCCCCCGATCCCACTCACGCACGCTATTCTGCTTCGGCTGATGAACGGGAGAGAGTAGTTTGTCTCCATGAAAGTGGACTAGTGCGCAACAATGTGCAGTAGCCGGTAGTGGAGCGACGTGTGCTTGGGCATGAGGCCCAGTCGGCCTCACAAACAATAAGCTTGCAGTTGCAGGGAGTTCTTTTAGCAGATAATCTAATTCCGCTCAGATCAGTTTCTGGACAGGGAGGCAATATGAGATACTGTGTTGTTATCAGAAAGCCAGCTCCGCGGTCTGGTGCATTTTTTATGTATCGAAGAATGCGAATGGCTGCCTGCCAATGAGGTTCACGGGGTGAGGACATAAACTGAGACAGTAGATTGACGGCGAGGCCCTATTAATTAAAAAGGCGCGAATTCGCCATAGGGAGGACGGACGAGTGACTGTCAAATAAAGTAGGCGACCAATAAGGCGCCTATATGCAGATGGATCCGGCAGTGGATCACCTGCTGCTTGAGAAGAGGTTCCGTCTACCTCATCAGGTAATTTACCTGGAACTCTGGGTTCATTTTTGGCATTGATCTTAGGGATTTCTTTGGGCTTTCTTGTAAACAGTGGGTGGCCATGAATTGTAAAGCCTCACATTCGGTTGTAGATGGAGTTGCATGGGGCATGCAGTTCATGACCACGTTGTGGGGCATCTGCTTGTGTAGAAATTAATTGGTTTTTGAACACATTGAATGTGATACTAGCCAGGTGTGGGGTAGGGCGCGCCCCTTGGCCTTAGAACTTCACTCAGTGCTATGTAATGATGTGAATCGTACGAGAGAGGCTCTATGGGTCAAGTGGCAACTGCCGTCGGATAATGGCTTCATTCTTAATACAGATGGGGCTTTCAAACTTGGCACAAATGTAGCGTCTGCTGGTGGTCTTATTAGAGACTCGAGTGGTGGCTGGGTAAAGGGTTTTGTGATGAATATTGGTTATATAGATAGCTTGGCCGCTGAATTGTGGGGGATTCGTCAAGGTTTACTGCTTGCTAAACAGCTTGGTTTGAGTCATGTGACGGTTGAGCTAGATGCTGAAGTAGTGGTTAGATTTTTGCACTCTGGTGTTGAGGTTTCACATCCTTGTAGTACTTTGGTTGAGGATTGTGTTGCTTTAATTCGAGAAGGATGGGTATCCGAAATGCGACATATTTTTCGGGAGGGTAACCGTTGTGCGGATTTGCGAATCTTGGCCAAGGGAGTCCGGTGGGAGTCACCATACTTCAAGAACCTCCGCCAGATTTGTTTCCTCTTATGGAGCATGATAGGGCAGGTGTGCCTATTCTGAGATCTTAATCCGGTGCTAGTACCCTTTCTTTTGTACTAAAAAAAAAGAATAAAGCCGAGGGGTTTCATCTTTGGTTGCTGAGTGACCCCCTTTTCCCGATCCGCCGGGGCGGTCTCATCCCATGACTTTGGACTGCCGGGCAGGGGAAGCAAACTCACTTATTGAGATAGGAGTACTGTTAGGGGATCCTGCTGCTTATTCCCACCCACAAGCGAGCTCCGGAGGGAAGACTGACTCCAAAAAAGGATAGGGATCCCCGGGGACTTCCCCCTACTTTCGGTACATGCCTATTTCTTTCATTTCCCTCGGGGAGGGGGCGAGTCTTGGACACATAGAAAGACTGACTATTAGGTGCCCTAAAGAACTTATAGTTATTCCACAAAAGGGGGGACCCTACTAGGATGGGCCCAGGCGGGAGAGAGAATAATTGCTTCTGTAATGGTTAAGACTTTGCTTTTGCGAGCCCCGAAAGAGGCCTAGAAAGGGGCTCTAGAGTGAAACATGCTTTTTCCCATTTTGCTGTTAAGCGCATGAAGCATTAAATTCAGGGGATAAAAGGATGAATTTCATTGCCTATGAGAGAATGCCCCACTAAGGCAGTAAGGAAGTCCATAGATTGATATTGTTTAACCCTGTTTTTCTAATGTATCGCTTTCCCATGAACGGATTAAAGGCAGCTCAGTATGAGCATCGGTACGACATGAAAAGGAAATGAAATGCCCGTAAAGTCTACCACTAGTCTTCGGCCGGAGGGGGCGGGGCATTAGGTCTGATTCCCCTCACTTCGATCGCCTCGTAGGTTGGGCTAGGTCGTTGCGCTCCTTTCTAGGCAGCGTTCGACTCGTAGAAAGAAGATTCCGAGTTTCAATTGCCTGGCCGATGTCACATCCAAATGATTAAGACGATTCTTTTTTTCAAAACCTTTGATCGATCCACTTCAATTAGGTCCTCCCCAGCCAGAATCCCTGACTCAAACTCAATCATTCCTATCTTCATCTCCATCCGCCGCATTTGAATCAGCAGCTCTATACGCCGCATCCCAATCTGAAGCAACTAGTAAGAAAGAAGAAGACGAATCTGCATACGCTGAATCTGAATCTCGGGCATAGACTGCTTTAAGAGGTAAGGGGACTCACAAACTGAATTGGAAAAATCCGTATCAGAGTAAAAAATTGCCAAATCTCAAGATAGAGACGACCCTGAATTCGTGAATCCAGGTTTCTTGCAATACTGAAAGAAAGAATGGCAAGCTACCAATTCTTAATTGTTGGTACCCCAGTTGAAAAAGAGCCCATGCCTATAGTTAGAGTTAGAAGAGAACAGGCTGTAATCTTGATGTGTGAAGCATGATCTCCTATTGTCTTTAACCAGTCTGCTTTAGAAAACAGTGAGAAACTGTTATTGCTTCCCCGGTCTACTCAATAACTAACTTCTTCGGGGACTACTCGCTCAGGCGTGAATGAGGTCTTCCTCACATTTTTGAATTTGAACGTCAGATTTCGAGTGCTTTCTCACATCCGAGGGTGCTGGTTCCACTTCCACTGGAGCATCTTTCGCTGAGAAGTCTTCCTCGGTACCGAAGGTAAGTAAAGGAAGAAGTTCTTCAACTTGAACAGATTGAAGAGATTTCGCTGAGGTAGTAGTCTCAGACTTTTCTTCCTGTGAATTAGCTCTTCCTTGATGTTCGAGGCCCTCGTTATCTAAGATAACCTCTTCTTCTTGTTCCGTGATGTGCTACTTTACTTGACTTTCTTTATTATTCCTCACCCGGTAAAGCCCCATCTTTTCATTTTAATAAGGCAATTGCCTATGTTCGAGCTAGTCGACTCCTTACTTCACTTCTTCGCAACTAAGGAAAATCCCTTAAGGAAAGACTGATTGGGTAGTAATGGCACTCAATAGCTCTAACAGAACATCGGACTCAATACCAGCTGATGAAACGAGAGTGAAGGGCTTAAGACTTTTACCCAGAAATCGTAGTAAGGACTTTGCCGGGTGTGATGTGAAGGAAGACATTGAATTGAGAGAGGCAATATTTATATTATTTCTGAAGCCGGAGATCGAGATGTGAGAAAAAGTAAGTAACCGAGGGAAAAGTTCTTCTCTCGTGTTGCCGCTCCTATAAAAGCTTCTTTAATAGCCGTCAAGCAGTCAGGCAGAATGATTTGAGTTTTCTGGTAAAGAGTATATTCTCGGCATCTCAGAAGAAGGAAGGTATCATCCTTATGCTTTTTTAAATGCTATTAAACAGCGGTTACGCCATTGACAGCTAAGAGGATGGCACGCACTGGGGATATTCAAAATCGGAGACAGCTGGGTCAGAGCTTTCGGGGTAGTATACGAAGTGTTAAGGTTTAAGTAAAAACTTCGTATCAGCATTTTTTCAGTCCCAAGGCAATTAGGTAAACTCTTTCTTTTTAGGCTACACAATAAACCATATTATTTTAAAGCCAGATGTGTATTTGCATAGCGAGTCAAGAGATGGAAGTGCTCCGTCAGTCGCTGTTCGACGTAAGATCGATCCTTTCTCTCTCAGAGCTATTATTACAACAACTGCGGATACGATCACACCAAGAAAGACTGGAGAGACGTCAAGGCTAAGGAGTAAAGCAGTCAATCCACTAATTAAGTAATGTAATTAAGGCACTAACGCTATTCACTCACCAACAAGAGAAGAGTTCGAGCTTCTACGGGACTAGTACCGTACCGGTTACGAGAACAAGGGATATTCCAACTTGCTAACACTGGGTTTTCAACCGCGGTTAGGGATTTAGGGATAGAAGACCAAGAGTTCCTACTGTCACACCGTCACCAGGAAAAAGAAAATGGATAGAGTCAGATTCATGTGCAGCCTTTCTCTTATATACGAAAACGATAGCACCAAACTCAACTGATTCAATGGCAGCAGTCGAGATGCCTCTCCTGGGGGAACCCTTCCCTTGCATTCTATTATTGTATTGTAATGGCTTCAACCGCTCCTGAATCGGCGTAAGGCGTAAGAAGTCATCGATCGGACGGCCTTAAATGCAACTCATCTCGGCTGATGGGGCTCATCTGATGTCATCTGTCGGCAGGTTTCGGTCTGGCAGGGAGGTATCAATATGAATTACGAGCCTCTATTCTAAGGTCAGGTACCTATCCGTCTTTTGAACCAAGATGATCACCACCAATTTGATCGTTGTCGTTCGTTCGGAACTAGCAGGGCTGTTCATTTCGAACCAGGAGCCGGAAACTCAGCAGTCGTTTAAGTAGGAATCGAAGTCAATGCTTGGTTGTTTAGTCCAAGGGGGGAACTCATTTCAATCTAAAGATATATAAGCCAGGCTCTTCGACTGAGTCAGGAATGGGACCAAGACCAGCTTTGAGTCTCAGTCTTCTTCTGTTAATGATTCACCGGGACGTTCTGAGTCAATAGGACTTGCTCTTCGATCTGAGAGATCTGCCTTTCCTTTTTTTTGAGGCCGGGATGTTTTTTCGTCCTAAACCAGCAGAAGAACACATTCCCTAACCAGAGGACAACCGAGGTGTTTGGAGAGCCTAGGCCGGGCATTGATCTTCGTCCTGCATCTGATTGAGAGCCTGAAAAGGGAAAGAAGTCATTAGGTAGGGGCAACCACCGGGAAACTCATTAAGAGGTCAGTCAGTCTATAAATCATCTAAGTCAGTAGGAGTTGGGAAGTTCTCAAAAGAGATAGAGTCAATAAGTATCGATCTTTCTTCTTAGCCAACAGGATGATCTACGTCTACATCTACATCCACGTCTGAGGCAGGAGACTTTGTTGAGCCCTGATCAGTACACGCTTTTATTTAAGTCAATGTCCAAGCCTAAAAAAAAGGATTTCCAAGTCAAGATGCCGGATCAGTATCACCAACGCTTGCTCTTGTCCTTCCTTCTCTCTGCCAGTGGTAAGGACTTTATCCCTTTCTTTTTATGGTAAATGCTAAGTTTTTCTTTCTTTTTCCCAAGCCAGTAAAAGAAGAAGGTTGTCGAGGACTACCCTAAGCCTACGAGTAGGCAGGACTTTTAGTTACAATGTCTAGGTTGGGGAAGCCTTTCTAAAGCCAATCGATTATCGGATTTCAACAACCCAACTACCACCCATTCGATTACCGGGAGTCAGAACATTCGGTCAGGGCCAGCTGGCACAAACAGAAAGAGACAAAGCCCTCACTCTGGCAGCCCTTTTCCCAGCGTAGACAGAGGGAGTTTAATCGGGAGAATAGCCGAGTGTACAGGCTACGGTACGGGTCGAAGAGCGAGCTTCAAGGGCAGAGAGAGGAGCAGCTTGACCGGACGAGGCGGGTGATCTCACTCCTGAAGTGATAAAGAACTACTTACTATTGCTAGCTAGGCTAATTCGGCTATGGCTATGTCCGGATCTAACTCTTTCCGCCTTTCTTGACTCTCGTTTTTTCCCTGGCCATCGAGCTAACAGCAGGGGATAAGAGAACTGGATTCTTTCAAAGAGACAGATCAGTCCTCGGTTAGGTCGACAAGACATTAAGAAGAAAAAGAAAGAACTGACTTCCTTCTATTAAGAAGTAGCTGGGTAGTCCCCGATATGGCTAATTAGACTATGAAGCCTCTTTCCTTCAAATGTGCGGATTTGCGTTAAACAGTGAGAAAGGAAAAGAGTCAGGCCATAAAAGGATTCAATAGCAGCGCTTATGCCTTCAACAAAAGCAGAGCTAAGTCAGGAACTTTCTTCTATTTCAATGGCAGCAGCTAGTTCAATGTCAGCCGGATTTCCATCATCACTGGTAGCCGGATTCCCCCTTGGCTTGGGCTAATTTGAATCAGTTTACTTTACACCTTATAGATAAAGATCGAGAGCCTGTGGACCGGGGTTAAACCATATCCTTTTTCTGTTAATCGAGAGTGCCTAGAAGTGAACCGAAAATGTTGTGTGGAAAACTTCCCTGATGCTGTGAGGCGGAGATAGCTTATTAGGATAAAACCAGAGAAGATCTAGAGAATTTACCGAGAGAGAAAGTAGATTAGAAAGCGTTAACAAGACTATCAGACCAAGGTTTTGAACAGAACTCCTGGAGGAAGTAAAGCAACTACCAACTACCTAAGGCAACAAATGACATAGAATAAGTGGAATCTCATGGAAACTGTGAGGGAGGTGCAGATTCATTTCATCATAGCAAAGAAGATCAATTGAATAAGAGAGGAAAGCACAACTTCTTTCTTTCATGATGTAGTTGCCTTGCTTGTACTTCCGTCTAGATTGTCTTAGTGTTCCCTTTCTTACTGTTGCCATAGATGTTGCCGGTCTGACTCTTACAGATGCTATTTCATCTGCAGTTGGTGTTATATCCGTTTTTGCTATTGAATTATGAACCGCTGCTACAGTTGGAGTTGACGGGCCTTTTCTCAATGGTGGTATCGTATGTGGTATCATATAAAGAATATCATAGGCCCGTCCTCCCTTTCCTCTTGCTTTAGGTAAATTACCGGTGTGACAGTAGGAACTCTTGGTCTTCTATCAGTTGCTGCGGTTGTCGGACTAGAAATGGAATCACTGTGAGAGTAACCGGTATAAGATAGAAGACTGCTATTGAATCAGAATAAGCTGTTGTGCATGAAGAAGCTCTTTGCGAAAGAATAGCTTCTGGTGGTGAAGGAAGTGAATCAGATTCATCCTATAATAAGTAATAAGAGATGCAAAGGAAATGTTTTAGGAGACGGGCTATTCCCTCAATGAATAAAAGTTTTCCAGAGAATTCTTGAGATCTTTTTCTTTGCCAGAAATCTAAGCAGGATTACCCATCCAACGCATTTCATCCCACGTAAGTAAGAAGCTTGCATTCACGAGTATCTCTAAGCTTTATTTTTTGACATGGATCGAACTTTCTCTCAGAGGTTGCGTATATAGAAGATGAGGCCTATCTAAAAAAATAGATAAGGGCATGAAGATGAGGATAAGGGGAAGAAGCGGGGTAGAGGAATTGGTCAACTCATCGGGCGCATGACCTGAAGATTGCAGGTTCGAATCCTGTCCCCGCCTAATCACTTGAGATACATTTTTGGTATCGTATCGGTGGTACTGGATAAGCTCGAAGGGAGAATCTCTTTCTTATTCCTCAAAAAGAAATTT
Organism: Kaempferia galanga; assembly: GCA_037974795.1. NCBI lineage: Eukaryota > Viridiplantae > Streptophyta > Magnoliopsida > Zingiberales > Zingiberaceae > Kaempferia > Kaempferia galanga. The sequence continues at coordinate 1,453,179 of JBBPFP010000079.1, forward strand.
CTAGGGGCGGGATGCTAATAATCTACGTTCAACTATTTCTTCATACCGCCAATCCTGTCTCAAGAAGGGAGTTAGAGAGAAAGAAGGATAAGCAAGTTCCTCTTCGCGAACCAATCCTATTTGAGCCATTGTTCTTCCCATAGGAAGAAATAGAATGAGAACCTGGGATTAGGAAGAAGAGGAGAGCATCTTCTACTGAAAAGGGTTCATTCAAGTCCCTTAAGAGCCGTTTACCCAAGAACTAAGGCAGGGAGACAGATTGACTATCTTCCTCTTATCTATTGAGAACCCAGAGCTGAGGAAAGTCCTACCGGTGATGAAGGACTCCTATTCAATAGGAGAGACTGAGACCTCCTTCTCATCAACTGAGACCAGCTTATGAGCTTTGCTTTTTTGAATTCCAGATAGAAGAACAAGCATCTAGCTTTCTGTTTTGAGGATCATCCGCCAAAGCTCAAAAGGAAGTCGGAGCTTGGTCCACATCGAGAACAAACGTTCGTAATGAACGGATCTCCGATGGTCGAGCCTGCCGAATCCTTATCCCTATCCCTTCCTTTGACCGTACCTCACCTATCTCATATGTAAAAAGATCGAATCGGCCTCCTCACTCAATCCACAAAGGCCTTCCCCTGACGAAGAGGTCTTCCAGCATTGAATCCTCATCCCCGCCTTTCAATCAGTACTAAAAAAGCTCACCCCAAGCACTGGATGCCTTAGCCGATTGGACTAGATCCACCACTGAAAAGCATGTAATCTTCTTTCCATAAGTCAAAAAAAGTTTCAGAATTGAAATGCTCTCTAAGCATTCCATTTTGACTAAGAGCTTTTGGACTGAATGGCTTTAAATCAAGAGCTAGTCTTCTCGGAATAGATGAAATAGAATCGGGGCGAGCACTGAGATTGAAATTTGAAAACTTTCATTTTATCGGGCCCTGACCACACACTTTCAAAGAAGAGAGGGAATGGGCTAACGGCCTACCTTGGATAGCTTGAATAGCAATCTTACCAGGGAGGGTGTCTACCTGCACCATTTTAGGATCTTTCCTTTATGGAGGACTACGAGAATCTTCCTTACTTGCCTCACCTGGGCTATCAAGTCGGTACAGGTCATACAAGAAAGAAGACAATTTTCATGCCCACTCGCTGATAGGACTGACTGACTAATAGGATCGGAAGAACCTGAAGACTGACTGGTTGGCTCACATAGGACCAGTACCAAGCCAGTAGCGAGCAAGAGAACCCTTCTTTAGAACTAGGATGAACTAAAGTGAGGGATGGATCAGCTGGAACTGCTTGTTGCACAGTTGATGATCGGATAGTTGCGGATAGCTAATCCCTCTTTCAACGAGAGTTGCGGACCCTCTCTTACTTACTCTTAGTGCTGTGCGATCCTCGGTTTCATTTCTTCTTCTTCTAAGGCAGCTAGCTAGGCCTGTTAAGAGCTCAGGATTGGACGAAATCCTGACGATTGGACTATCGAACAGCTGTTGGTGGGGAAGAATCTCCTTTCCTTTGATTGCTGCGGGCCTTCATTGCTGAAACTGGACTGGCTAGGACCACTAGAGGGGACAGACTACCAGGACTAGTGACATACGCTTCCCAATAGGAACACGGAACTGCAACTGCTTCCCCTACTTCCTGAGCTTTCACGAAAGCCGGTAACTGTTGGCAGAGTAAGACCCCTTCCTCACTAGGATCAACTAAAGCACCAGCAAGTGATTCGATACCTTTTACACGCTTAACGGCAGTAATCAATATCTTATTGATGATCGAAAGAAGACAAGAAGCATCTCCTTAGGTTCCGGGTTCTAGTTAAGGTTTATATCCTATTCCAATGCTTAGCTTACTATCAGCTTCAGAAAGCACTGGAAAATGAGCAGGACAAGATCTCTATTCGGGGGAGTTCTCTTGTGCGGGAAGAGGACCTTCTATTTTTGGGCATTTCTTTGGAACCAGACTCTCAAGTCACCTCTCCTTCCCATCAGGGATATAGGCAACTAAACCACTTTTCAAAGGTCTAAAGAACGGCCTCTTCTCATTCAAAGGAGCAGGAATGGAATCGCCGACTGATGTTACGATGACCGGAACAGCTTCTACTAGAATTAAGCGGATCGTAAGGAAAGACCGAAAGAAAGAGGAAGCTTACTTACCTCTTAGAATAACCAGAATCCGTACAATTTCTTTCATAAGAGAGTTTCTCACATAAATGAGTCCCCCCCTGAAGTCCTTTCAGCACTTGCTGCCTAGCCTTCGGGAATGAAAGTAACCTGGTTTGGTTATTTATAAGGAGCTGCTTCCTAACCGCTTTCCAACATCATCTTTCTCGCTTTCCAAAGCAAAGGTAAACGACTAACTAAGCAAAGCACTAGGTACGGTCAGCCTTAGACAAGACAAGCCAATCATTCACACCTGACTTTATTCACTTTTTCTATAGCTAGTCCTATTGAGTAAGGGAAGGGGTCGGTAGGCTCTCAATCCGAGAAACTGAACTAGAGCTCAGGAAGAAGCCAGCCCTAAATCCGCTTATGAGAACTTCACTTCACGATTGGACGGCTAAACTAAGCACCAACTTCCCCAATTCTTGCAGAACCTGAAGGATAGGACTTTTTTCTCTTACCAAGAGAGACCCACGGAGCGATAAGAGATTCAGACTGTGAACCTTACCTTACGATTTTTCTATCTGAGCAGTTGGACTTAAAAGAAAAGACCCTCCTTGCTAAGCGTGTACGACGCATTGTGTCTATCTGAAGATCTTAGAAAGGTGCTGATTACAGCTCTGTCTCTTGAGGATCAGAACGGCTTTTCATCCTTCCTTTCTTTCGAGAATGATAATCCTAATCAGACTTTCACTAGTGCCAATTGCATATTCTCTAGCCGTCCTATTGAGTTCTCTCTCCTATGCCCAATGAGAAGACAGAAGAAAGTTAGCAAAAAAGACTGAGATTAACGGGTTTGGGAAAGAGAAGATATGGAATAGAGTCTTTCCTCGCATCCCTTCTTTCCGTGTCCTTGTCTGTTGGCGAATCCTTGAGATACCTGCGCAGATGTTTGAAGTCAGAAGGAACGGAGAGAGATGCTTTTCCTAGTAAAAGGTGCCTTTGGATTCGAAAGGACTTGCAAACTTAGCTCTCAAGGGCTTGGCTATATTTTTGCTGGGCTGGAATGTGGGTATTCCAAATACCAAGGGATTCCTTCCTAAATGAGTTCCGCCGACGGTGATGAAAGGCTAAGTTTTTGAGATGAGATTACGAGGTGAAGGAGCGAGGTTACGAGCTGGCAGAGACAGAAAGGCCACTGGCTAACGGCCTCTCGCCTTTTGTTCCACTAGCTGTCTTGTTCGCTAGGAAAGAAAAGTCTTTTATCCGCTGGGAAAGGAGAAGGATATCCACCAGCTGAAAGAGGGGTAAAGAAAGGGTTTAAACCTATGATAAGAAGAGGATTTGGGGAGGACAGGTCTAACACCAGCCAAAGGAGATGGATAAGAGAGAGAAAGACACTTTCTCACACTTATTCGCTTCTTGAGAAAGCTAGTATGGAAAGAGGAAAGTACGTACCAGATTGGAAAGAGGTCTTTCAGTCAGAGTGACATAACAGGAATTTACCACTCCACTATTCTTTCGAGCCGGACGATGAGCTCTCTTTGCTTTGGAAAGCACTAGCACCGATAGTCTTTTGATTGTGTATAAGGTCTGTTCTCTCTTCCCGTTCCGTACCCGTAGGTCGAGTACATATTATTAGATCTTCTTTCTTCCACAAAGCTATAGCTAGCTCAGTAGGATGGTATTAGGAGTTCAGGAGATGGAGATCCAACCGAGTACGCGTTCGGCACGGGATCAGACCTTGAATAAGCTAATCAAGTGTCGTATGAGTGAACATGGAAAGAAGGTAGGGTTAGCAAGAGGAAGGAGGTACTAGGGACGACTATCTATTGCGACGGGTGCCATGAACTCATTTCTCACCGCTAAATACTAAATAGTAGAGACAACAACAATTCCACAATACTATCTTGCACTCTCTCGCATCTTACGTCTTGTCTTATTAATAAGTGCAATATGGTCTCAAGTCTTGATGATCGAGCAGGGCATCTCACTCGAACTCAAAATGCTACACCTGAGAGTCTTGAGTCTGACGTGCTTTAGACTCTGGATTGTTCTGTCTTTAGAGTCTTGATTGTCTTTCTTTATTGTTCTTTTTTCTCTGTCTGGTCTCTTTTTCTCCCTCTCGTAAGTATAATCAACTCTATCTTCTACTTCCCTCCCAACACTCCAAATCAGTGTAATAGGGATCCGCTTTCAGCTTTCGGGACTGGATGTACTACAACGAGAGTCTCCTGCCTCTAATCATAGGTTTGAATTGATTGACTAGATTTTCTATGATTTTTTGGCTGACTACTGAAACGACTCAATATCACGAATATAACTTATCAAACACATTGTATATGACCCCGAATCTCAAACAAAGTATAGTGATGAGAGAGATTATACCGGTGTACTGCAGCTCAAGGAGAATAGTGAGTACAAACTCCAACTAGTACTATATATAGCTATCTTATCTCATACGCCTACTACTTGATCTTTCCCCTAGTGTACTCGAGAGCATTCAATCCACCTATCACTCTATCGCACGATTGATGCATGATGGTCTTTCGTCTTTTGTGAAAGTGCGATTCTGGTCTGATTCAGTACCTTACGCTCGAGAGAACGAAATACTTAATAATAAGACACTCTCACTTATTGTCTTCACGATATGTGCTTTAGAGTCTTTATGTGTCTTTATTTGGTTTTCTGTGTCTCTTTCGCCCACTCGTATATTTGAAGGAGCCATTTTCATTGTGACTGTGCCGGCAGTTAAAATTAGGTCTGCTTGCCTAGGACTCGATCTTGGTACCAATCCATAACGATCAAAGTCGAATCGCTACCCGTACCACGGCCATAGACTGGAATGACCAATTCGAAAGATCATTCCATGTAGTTGAAATAAGGGAATAAGGACATTGAGACTGAGAAAGTCAGGGTTCAATTCATAACTGTCTCAATGGTTTCTTTTCCTTCCTTGATTGTATGTTAAGACCATTCCAATGCTCCTTTTCGCCATGCATAAAGATAAAGTTGAAGCAACTGAAATCAACATTAGTGTCTTTCTGCTTGAGCCGTACGAGATTCAATTATCATATATGGTTCTCCGAGGGGGTTTTGGGTGACCAAAGTATATGATTGGTTTGTGGAACGTCTCGAGATTCAGGCGATTGCAGATGAAATAACTAGTTCCTCCTAATGTCAACATATTTTATTGTTTAGGGGGGAGAAGACTGACTTGTTTTTTAGTACAAGTAGCTACAGGTTTTGCTATTACTTCTGACTACCGTCCAACTGTGACAGAGGCTTGATCATCTGTTCAATACATAATGACTGTGGTTAATCCGATCAGTTCATCGATGGTCGGCTAGTATGATGGTTCTAATGATGATTCTTCACGTATTTCGTGTGTACCTGACTCCCCCGCGAATGAACGCTGTATTGACCGTTGGTCTAACTGGTTCTTACTGACCTCGGGACGGTGATTGGGCAGTGAAAATAGTGAGAGGCTGAAGCGATTCCAGGAAGAGGATAGCCTTTGGTAGAGTGGGCCTCTAGTTGACACACTGGCACTATTGCCTCTTCTGACTGCTTAATGCATTTTCCAAAGGACCATTGAGGTCCGGCCCTCT
>JBBPFP010000079.1:1465435-1475994 GCA_037974795.1 Kaempferia galanga
TCCCAAGCTTGCTCACACGCTTAAAAGATTACACAAATTACACAAGCCGGACTGGCTGGGGAGGTTCAGATGCTGCTTCGTAGCTTCCTCGCCTGTCACTGGAAAAGGAATAAGAAAGAGATGGCTTCGACCACTATTTCTAGGAAGGGCTTTGTAGGCTTTTTATCTCAATAGATGGCTAGCAGAAGCAGGAGAGCTCAGGGGTTCCTTATATGCATTTACAGGCAGGGGAATGGGAATCATTGTTTTGCCTTCCCGGCTGGGCTTCAATTCAAATGGAGTGGCAAGCGGAGGGCAGGAGAGTTTAGAAGTTAATTTGATGATGTTAGCTCGCTAGGAGCAGAAACGGGACCTGACGGTACGGAACTAGATATTCAGAAGAGGCAGAGTTCAGTTCTGGTCTTTCTCCCCTCCCTTTGTGCCCAGGTCCTCCTTTCGTGCCTTCAGATCCACTCGTTGGGGAACGAATAGAAGGTTTCTTTGTTGGGCCTATCGCCCTCTATTCGAGCTATATCTCCATTTCCAGTCGATTTCCAGTCGAAAGGCATCCAATCTAACGCCACTGGATCTAATTGCTTGACTTCTCCCTCAGCAACTTATAGTAGTCGTGAATGGCTGAGGATAGTCGTAAATTGCTACGCAATTTATACGGATTTCATATTGAGTCTACAATTGCCCCTGAGGATAGTCTACAATTGCTACGCAATTTATACTCCAAATATGACGACGGATTTGATTCAAAAAACACACTACGAAAGAATCTATCCCTACCCCTACCCCTATCTGTATTTCGAGCCTATCGGGGATGCCCTCTCCCGCGTCGGTACAAACTCATAAGGAAGATTCTTTCCTGAACTCACTAAGGGCACCGCACCCGCTACTATACTATTAGTTAAGAGTCTCTCCCGAGTTCCCTCTTTCCATTCCCAAGAACAGGAGCATATTCAACTCTATATGGGGCACGGGACTCAACCGAGAACAGCTTAAGAATCCGAAAATCCGAGAAGAGTATTTGATCTTAGCATTACGCCTTTCCCTCAAATCCCGACCTCGTCCTTTTCTGCTCTTCTCCTTTTGTTTAGTGAGGTGAATTGAACTATACTGATATTCTCGTATGGTAGTCCAGAAGGAGAGGGGGTAGGAAAAGGGTTCCTTCTAAACAAGGAGAGTCAGCCAAGGCTCACGTAGTCTGGTCCTTTGCTGGGATTGAGCTGAGCAGGCGGATCACAGAGGCTAGGGGTGGAGGGCTTATCATGTGTCGTCTTTATGAGGGTCCCGTCCTTCTATACCTGACTAAACTCATTACTTGCGAGTTGACTAGCGAATGCCTGACGAACCTCTTAGCGAGTTGACTAGCGAATGATAAATAAAGTAAAGGCGAGTTGACACTACACTAGTAGGATAAAGAGAGAGAAAGATTGAGACGACTTATGGGATGTAGGTCTTGTTCTATTCATGGATGGGCTATTGAAGTTTTCTGGTCAGAGGTGAGACTATAAGGAGCTGCGGATGAGAGCCTAAAGTCGTCGGGCCATCGAGTGTTCAAGACGCTAGGACTACTGCTGGTGAGAGCCTCTCTTTTTTTTTTTCAAGGTCTTTCCTTAGTGCATTTGACTCATTAGTGTTGGTCTACAATGTTATGTGCTATCCTCTATTCCTTTAGTCTCATGTTAAGGGTGGGTCTGGCTAGTCTGGAACCGAAGTGGTGTTCTTGATACGGGAGTGCGATGTCGGGAGGCGTTTACTATACAGTGGAGCCCGAAGCTGATCTATGAAGCAGAACTCTCACACTGAAAAGGATTTACAGCTATCATTCGATCCGAAGCACCCGGTCTCCTACGCCTATCCTATAAGTGAACACAACCTTAGTAGGAGCCGCTCTGACTCATTCGCCCAACAGATACGCTTTTCATAGTTCAGCAACATCTTTCTCTTTCAAGAGCTATTCGACTTGACTTTGATAGGCTGAAGTGTACTAACTACTCACTTGTCCTCGCTATCTATGTTCAATCCCTGACCTGCATTCGTTACTTCATTCCGGGAAAGGGCGAATCATAGTCTTGATTCTGGGCCCACTTTCCAGTAAGTGAAGAGAGGGAGGTGATATTGAATGCCCAAGCTAAGGAGGGGAAGTAGTTTAGCGAGTCCGGGCCCAAACTTTGCTAATTATTCTTTGAGAGGTCTGAATCAAGGAGCGAACGAGAGTGACGCAGCGCGAGTAGGTTAACGAAGAGGGACTGAGGACAGTGGGTTGAGAACAGTGGTTTTCAGTATGGGATAGGGGAGACTCATTATAGCTTTGTGGAGAAGGAATATCTATGCTGCGGCGTCTGGAGTCCCGTACGATCTTCTGCGAGGGCAGGTGCTAAAGAGTGAATTAAGCAAGTCCCAAGTAGTTTACTTTACCATGTGGCGGTCGATCAAGTGTTCATCTCTGTCCAAGTGGAGGTGAGAGGGGGCATGCGAACGAGAGGTTGAAGCGGAATGCAAATGTTCAGGCTATCTCACTGAATTCTGAGAGCCGGCTTAAGTGGATTTCCAGGGACTCTCAACTCCTGGTGTGGATTCTCGATGAACTGGACCTCAAACCTATATGGATTCTATCTTTTTTTCGCTGTCGTGCCCTTAATTTAGTAAGTTTGTTGGGCAGGGGCGAAGAGCTGCCCTAGAACTTAAATTGGGAAGGGATAGATCTTTCGTATTCGTAGAGTAATTTAGAGTTTCCCATTCACGCATAATACACTAGAATCCGCTGTATACCCCGTCTGATACGGATAGTCTAACATTGCCCCAAAGGAATTCCTCCTAGTGGTGAATCGTGAAGGGTATTTCCCAAAGCCAGAAAGATTCACAAAAGGTCTACAACTAAGATACAGATACAACATACAGAAACATAAACAGATACAAGATCCGGAGGGAATTGATCACACTTCTTCAAGATACTTGTCACTTTCGTTGATCAAATATGAGATCATTTATAGTATAATAAAGCTACCACTACTGATTCAGTAGTAGACGGCAACTATAGTCTCATTCAGAACATTAATTGAATGAGAAAGTAGTTGTAGCCTACCTTCCTAGTATAGTAGTCCGAGGCCGGGCTCCTAGTTCGGCTAGTTGCTTCACCGGTCAACTCTGTCTATACTGGCTCGGCTTCACTCCCACTCCCGATCACTGGACAGTCGGATGGCTGCTATCCGTTGTTGCTGCTGCAAGGGAGACTACGCCTCCACTGGACAGTTTCTGCTCGGAATGAAACTCAACACCGAACTCAGAGGAGCGAACGAGAGCGGCTAATTCTTAAGTAAGAGAAGGATAGACTGATCAGGGATATCTGCTCGACATGGGTGTGAGGAGCGAACGAGCAGTTACGCGTTCAAGTCGCCTGGTCAAGATAGTTGTCAAAAAGGAGATGAGAGGGCTCTACAATATACGATATTATCTTTCTGGTAGGATCCGCACCGAATGAATGGCCGATCTAAGGTCGGGCTGGAATAGAGAAGAGGAGGCCCCGGGAGCGAGACCAAAGGTGACGCATTCAAAGTAGCGTAATAGCATCAGCATCACTAGGAAGCGTAGTCAGGCACAGTTCGAGTGGAGCACCTCCGCAACGGTCGAGTGGTCAAGCAATTTCCTCTCTGGCACGTCGCTATCGCTTCTTTGGAAGTAGGATAGTCCCTCTCTAACAACAAACAGACTCTCTCTATCCCAAGGAGCACACCAGTCGTGAATGGCTATTCAAAAAACACACGTAGAATACGAAAGATCTATCCCTTCGCCTAACGGCTCAGCTCTTCGCCCCTGCCCCTACAGCAACAGGTCTAACATGGCTGAGGATAGTCTACAATTGCTACGCCCCAACGGCCAGTCGTTCATGGCGTCGGATAATCTTAGCCATGAACTCTCACCTTGCAACAGGAAAAGAAAAGAATAAAAAGGTACGACGAATTTTCATTTTAATAAAAGATCTTTTATCAGATTTTCACTGCTTTTGCTGCTATATGAGCATGAAAATCATAGCTAATTTTGAACTTCTCCCTGCAGAACTACTTTTGCTGCTATATGAGCATGAAAATCATAGCTAATTTTGAACTTCTCCCTGCAGAACTACTTTTGCAACTATATGGGACTGAATTTCTTGCTTTTTTGAGTCCTGAATTGAATATAAAAAAGATTTGACTCTTTCCATTGACTCTTTCCATTGACTCTACCCTTAATAGTCGAGCGGGGAGACCCTCTTCAATTTGAAGAAGTTGATTTTGAATTCATTATTAATTGGTTTGACCGGGTGTGTTTTCTCTCGACTCACTTTGACCTCGTATTCAAATATATTGGATTGATCTATTCATTAGATACCTGCAAAGATATAGAATCTTTCTAAAATGACATACCAATTACTGCCACCCTTTAGGGGAAAAAAAGAAAATGAATTTGAATCTGTAAAATTCTCCAATTTATCAATTATAGATAATAAAGTCTATAAAGCTCTACCTAGGGGCTATGCATTTCATTACTAAGAAAGTGGAAGGATAGCTAGAGGAGTAGAGTAGACTAGTCAGTAAAGCATGTGGAAGATCTATTGAGCAATAGGAGAGTTGAGACTATGCTGAGAGCTGGCTGCACAGGAGGGGGAAAAGAGAAATAAGGAACTGAGAGCGAGAAAGTGTGTGCGTGAGCGAGGCGAGTAGGACAGCAGAACGAGGGTGTCAACGAGTGGGACAGCAAGCAGAACGAGTGCATGAGCAAGTTAGACAGCAAACGAGTGCCTCACGTGTCAGGTTGAGTCGGTTCGGTTCTAGCCCTTATTCTTCATGGGAGATCGGGGGCACTGGAGTGAATGTATATATATGGAAGGAGGGGGGAGTCTCAATCAAAAGTTCATGGGACGGGGCACTCTATATAAGATCAATCAAGAGTTCGTGGGATGGACATCTCGAAGATCAATCAATAGTTCGTGGGACGGGTACACGAGGGAGTATCAATCAGGGGACTGCCATCTTAGAGCATCAAAGTCTCGGCTCTCAGGATATCCTTCCTAATATCTCGCCTAATGCATGGTTCTCTTCTGCTTTGAAAGTATATAATGGGCTGCTATAATATCCATTGAATGGAAGCTATCTAATTCGCTAATCTTCTGCTTTGAATGGATATGGATGGTCTATTGGTTGGATCATAGGGCTTTACAAGACGGATCATTCTATTCCTGAACGCAAGAAAGATCATTCTCTTCCTTAACTTGGATCTATGCCTGACCTCCTGTCCTTTTCCTGAACTACGATCAGTTCTATATCGACCGTGGATCTAAAGCTGAGGAGGCAGATGAGTGAAAGCATACCGAGAGTAGATCACTGAAAGCATACCTGAGGTGGCAGATCAGTGCGAAGCATAGAAGAGTAGACTAGGCCCTTTTGCTCTTACTAGTAACCATGACATGACTAGTGATCCGGTGCGAAGACTAGTGATCCGGTGTATAAGGAAGAGGTCAGACGTGACCGCTCTTCCTAGCATCTTTCTTTATTCATTGCATAGGTGGGGATGTTCAATTAGAACAAATTCTCTCTGTATTTAGTAACCAAGCTAAGCTACTGCTCCGTGGGATCTATCTTTAAACTATCATCTAACACAATATACGAGTACTATGAATTATCATTCCCAAGGTCTAAATTATTATTATTATAGTAGAGTGCATCATCTTCCTCTCCCTATCTATCTTTATAAGGCAAGATGGATCCGATCTATCGATGGTGAGACCTGGAGTTCATGCAATCTATCGATAGTGAGACTTGAGTTCATGCGCGAAGTTGTGACACTTGAGTTCATGCGAAGTGGATGTGCATGCTTATAGGGGGAAGAGTTGAGGGGTGGGATCTCCTGCTAATAATTTAGATTACTGACATCTCTTGGTCATCCTGGAAGGTATCTCGGTTATCCAAAGGAAGGACAAGGGGCTGACAAGGGAGAGGTCAAATGACACTTTTATTGGTGTAATTTTTCTTTGTCATTTTTCAAATTTAGAGAGGAAATTTAAAGTGTAAAGTATTAAAGTATCATGATTCACTTCACTACTTTCTTTACTAATTCTGATCAGACAGTGTTCTTGAATTAAGATCGAGAAAGCGGAGCCTTATTCATTCGTTCCGGTCTCCCCTAAGATCTTCCATGAAAGAAGAAAGGTAACTCAAGTACGGGAAAAGATCCTTAGATGCGTAATGCGTAACGGGTGACGAATCACAGTCAGAGTTCAAGATAAGATAGAGAGGAAGGAAAGAGTTCAAGATAAGATAGTACGTCAGTCTTGGTCTGAAGCCAAGTATAAAGAGACCTTATTCATTCGTATTGTTGTATTTCTCCGGCAGCCTAAGATCTGGAATGAAAGCTCTAAAGTGAACGAAAGTACGGGAAATTCAAAGTTCAATAAAAACTTTATCCCCAGAGAAAGAGGATAAAAAGTGTTGAATTGAATCCGCCGAAGAAAATTCGTTAACTCAGGAAATTCAAAGTTGAGTTTAGTCCGGGGCAAATAATTTGGAATGTTCTAAGTTCGCATCTCTTAAGAGCTTACTGAGGAGGGCTTATACTCTCTGTCTTAACCTCCGGAGTACTCTAGCGAGTCTCTTCTTTCCGTTATTGGTTGTCACCCCTCTTTATCAGCTGCCGTCGTTATTCAAAAAAACACTACGAAAGATCTTCTGGTCGAGCCTATTCTCTTATATAATACCCGACCTCAGACAGGATAGGTTAAGTCAATTACTTTATCGGTACTTGCTTTCGAGACTGGAATTTAATTAGCCAAAGGAAAGAACAGACTCGGGCTCACATCATTCCTATCACTCTAACCCAAGAACAGGGACGAAGGAGGTAAAGAATGAAACTGAACTGTAGTCGGAATAGATTCTAGGCATTGTTTTCAGGCGTCTAATTAGGCGTATAGCCAATAGCAGCAAATGAATGAGTCTTTGATCTTCGCTGCGTTGCCACGTCGCCCCTTCTCACTCGGCCCTATCCCGCTCCAGTTGGTGGAACTCCTTGAAGTCGAGCTACTCTTATAATCATCTTTGTGGAGCTCCCGTTGGGTTAGTGTTCAGTCTGTCCTCCCAATTTGAGTATGAGGGGTTAATGGTCCTACTACCCGTTGATTTCTTGATGAGCTTATAGGGACAGCTACTAAGTTCAGTGCCGAAAAAGCTATCCACTCCTTGTCTGTTGCCCCGGCGAACCCCTCTTTAAGCAGCAACTAAAGCAACCGGAAGAGCGTACCTTATGCAACTGGAACTGACTCGGGAGCGGGAGAGGTACTTTTCTTTGAAGCAAGAACTGCCAAGCAAACTACTGCAACTGACTCAGTCGGTACAGAATCACACTTTTCAGCTGCCGTGCTAATTCACTCAGTCTCTCATCTCTCTCCTAAAATCCCTCCCCTGACATAAGTCTTTGAAGTGCCTGTAGCTCCCGCGTATCTGTATTTAATCTTTCCCGTCCCGAACTCTGACGGAATAATGATTCCCGGCTGGGACACGTCGCCCCGTCGCTATCGCTCTCAACTCTACTTAAATGAAATTAGTTCGCCTCCTTGATTTAATGTAGGAGGGCGGACCTCTCCTTCACTCACTAGGGCAAGGGCAGATGTTATCTGTTATATATGAACTGCCTTCCGGTTCTTGCTTTTCCTGTCCTCGTATGCGTATCCTCCTTTTTTTTATATGTGCCTTTCCTCTACTGGGGCTTCTTAATTCTTATTAGTAGTACGTGACTCGAACTCTGAACTATAAGCTAACTCGAACTCTGAACTATAAGCTATTCATATAAGAGAAAACACTTCTGGTTCGGAGCCATTCACTCAAGTAATTCACTGCGGGTTCTTAGCCTCTTTATCCCTCCACTTAGCAGTAGCAGTCGAGCATAATAAGTAGGAAGATCAGTGCCAACAATCACGAGTACTGACTTTAAATTCTAGCTTCTTAATTCAGTCTTTCCTTTCGCGAGAGAGTCCATTCTAGTTCTTTTCCTCTTTCCGTAGCTTTCCATATCTTTCCCTTCCTCTCCAGTTAGTGGTGAAACTCAGTCTTAATCTGCTCTCCCCGCATATGAGCTAACTACTCAATTCCCTACCGACTCTTCCTATAGTTTAATTAGAGCTAGGGTTCAATCCTACCTACGGCAAAAGATAGGCAATTTCAATTCCCCTCATTAACCTACGATGCTACGGAGATTCATTAAGAAAGATCGGACTGCTAGAGCTACGCCCCGTCGACGTCACACGTCTAAGCACTCGTACCTCATCTGAGAGTCTCCAATTGCCCCAAAGGCAACCCCGTCACACGTCTAAGCACTCGTACCTTCCACCCCGTCGCACGTCTAAGCACTCGTACCTTCATGAACGCAATACTGTAATCTGCTGAAACATACCGTAGTCGTGAATGTTGCAACGAAACTACGAAAGATCTTGGAATGAACTCACGTCGCTCCCCGTCGAATATTTTATCACAATTAGGTCGTCCCAGCAAAACAAAACACTCTCTCTCTCTCAGCAACAGGTCGTGAATGGCTGAGGATAGTCGTATATTGCGTAGCAATTTATACGGATGTAATTTAGACTCCTTTGGTCGGGCCCGCGGTCAACGGCTGCCTAAGAGAAAGCTCATTCGTGAACTCCTTGTAGGGAAAAGATAAAAAGCCCCGGATAAAGAGGATTCAGATCAATAGTTTTCCCCTGCCTTTGAGGTTCCAAATTAGCAATTCACTTTCATTTATTGACTTTGACTGACGAATCCAATTCAGTGTTAGTAGATCTTTCGTAGTTTTGAATGAAATACCATGAACGACCTCTTGCTGGGTATCGACAGATAGGCTCGAGCGCATGTGAGAGGGGCACCAGCTTAGTAAGGCACCAGCTTTTGAATGTAAGAAGTTTTGTTTCGCTTCTCTTAACTATTCAGAGGTTCGTACATTCTGACTAACGCCAGACCGGGCATTCAGTCACTTATAAGAGTTTTTGGCACCGGCAGCTGCTCATTTGATTCTCTTCTTCCCGTACTCCTACCTCGGATGGGAGTTCAGAGCGTTATGCCTAGACCCTCCGAGTTCATTCCAAGATTAACGACGTTGCTGAGGTTTTTAAGGCCCTCGCTTTTAGCTTTCTTTCATTGCCTAGGTCTGGTCAACTCCGGTAGAGGGGGACGAGTTCCAGATTAGGCACCATAGCTCGCGGGAGAGGAAATGAAATGAAAGAGATGCGGAGGACTCGGGAGGCACTAATTCAAATCACTTTAGCCCGTGAAACAACAAGTTAGAGTTCTGCACTATATACATAAAGAACCAGGTGCCCAATTAAAGTCTTCGTTCGGGACAGGGAATACATGGATGCTCACTCTGCTCTGGACCCTGCGCTTAGGTTCGATACCGCTTTCCTTTCTCCGGTTTAAGCAAAGGTAGCCGACCCGCCGCGTCAAATACTTTCTCCGGTTTAAGCAAAGGTAGCCGACCCGCCGCGTCAAATACTTTCTCACTCGCCCCTCTTCCGGGTATGAGTTAAATATGCCGGCGAACGAATACCTAGAAAAGAACTCTGTAGCTCTTGTTGAGTCCCTTTCGCGTATACTGATTTGAGGTGCAGAACGAAGACTTTCTCCATTAGTCCCGAACGAAGACTTCTTGTTATAGGGGCACCTGCTTTAGTTAGGGCAGCAGAAGAACGGTTAGGGGACCAGCGTTTTCAGTCCCGAGCCACTAAGAGTCTCAAGAGCGACGGATGCTTCTCGGACTCGGTTCATAAAGAGTGAACGTCGCTAGTAACTAGTAACTAAGTAGTAGGATCGCTCGTACCTCCGCAGCTCTTTCATTGAATTGTTGCTCTCCTAATCTTATAAATATAAAGAACTCTGGTCCCAGGTACGGTTAGGGCAGCTAAAGTGAGGTACGAGCAAAGCGACGTCGACGGGTAACAACACAACACAATTCAAGTATAAAGTATATAGTTAAATAGTTAAGTAGTAGTCCGATCCTTCGATAGCGAAAGGAAAGAGAAAGAATGAATGGTTAGAGTGAATGCAAAGAGAAGATGTTGAGTTCAAAAGGCCGAAACTGCTTGCCGGATTCTCGATCTTAGGGGAAAAGAAAAGAGGGAAAGGCGTCATAAAGTAGGAAGGCTACCCGCTTTCACTTTCAAATAACATGAGTCCCTAACCCGAACGAGAGAATCATAATGTACGAGTTAATGACTACACTACGTCTAACTCACTCGTTCGTCGCTTTGCAGCAAGAGGTCGTTCATATTCACTCTACCGTCCCATCCATGTTAGACTGGAATCCAGCTTTTAAATGTCATCAGTTCGGTTCGCTTCTCTTAACTATGAATTGTCCCGTCGTTCCTCTTTTCTTTCTTGAGACGTCGTTATCGTTAGTAGGTATCACTCGTTCCCTCTCTCTCTAGCAACAGGTCGGTCGTTATTTAAGTTCCGCAAGCTGTGCTCCCTGATACTGTATTTGAAGCAGTTGTCCGAATTCCTTATGATAAGCAACTGAAACAAGTTCTTGCTAATGGTAAAAAGGGGGGTTTGAAT
>JBBPFP010000079.1:1498924-1560506 GCA_037974795.1 Kaempferia galanga
TTTTGGGAAACTAGAATAGATTTGAACTTATGGGAGTGTGTTTATAAGAGTGAGTATTATTTGTTTAGTGTTTTTTTCACTTCTATTTTTGAATTGAATAATTTGTTATCTATAGTCCGAGTCCGGGAGGAAGAATTCTTTATATAATCTTTCTTTAGTGTTTTTTTGTTCTTTATAATAGATTTGTTTTTTCACTTCTGTGAGTGACAAACTTGAATTAATTAATATTGATTTTGTTTCTTTTGTTTTCTTTAATATTGATTTTGTTTCTTTTGTTTGAACTTCTATTTTCTTTCTTTGAACTTATAGTTTAGTTTGTGCCGAGCGATAGCGACGTGGAGTCGGTCGGTCTCACCTCTGATAAGTGTTCCGTGCTTTTGGACGGGCTTTGGGATGTACAAGAGCTTGTTTACAATTGCTCAAAATCACATTGGTGGGAGGTCGATATACTACAAATTACAAATGGCGGGTGTCGATATACTACAAATGGCGGGTCAAGTGAAAGTATGCCACTCGCTCTTACTTCATATAGCTTTTCGTCTCCTTGATAGGTCTGCCCCCAAATAGAGTTTATAAAAACCCTTTTAATTTTTCAGGAAGAAAAAAGATCAGATGGAAGAGAATCCGATGTGAACAAAGGGAATGAGCTAAAAGCCGCTTTCCCAACCCAAGAAAGATGGTCAGAAGAGGAACGGGATAGAAAGGGGGTACCGCAAAGGAAGAGGCCAGGCATTTGCGGGGACAGGCTATCCTGACTTCAATAAAGAAGAAAGAAAGTCCGTCTGGACGGAGATCGGGAAAGAGTAATGAATTACTAGCTATGAACTTCAATAGGCCAAAGAAAGAAGAGGGGTGGGCCATCTGGCTATGTCTCGGTCCCTTAATCCCTTAGGGTTCATATTCCATATTATATACTTGCTATGAGAAGCAATATGACTTGATAAGCTGATAAACTATCCCCTCGCCTCTTGCAAACTTATCCTTAAAGTGAGCCTTCAGTTTGGATCCTTTGATGTCGAGAAAGCTTTCAGTTTAGGGAAAGGTTAGATGGCGGCAGAAAAGGGAGGTTCGAAAAGCTTTAGCCTAGACTTCTAATCATAGCTTTCAAGTTGGTTCTATGATGGATTGGTCCCCGAAAGAGACTAGTAGGCAGGCCTAAAGCCAAGTGGCTAGGAGCTGGGTCCATATTGGTTTAACGAAGTCCCGCCACTCGCTGGTGTTCTAATAAGGTTTAGCGACAGCCATGGGTTTGTTATAGCTTCAGGTTACGAAGTAGAAAGATAGAGCAAGAGAATGAATGAATCTAAAGGTCCTCCCAAGAAGGCTAATGCTGCTTGGGAAGTGGCTGTAGTAATCAAAGGCTTCGGGCATAGGCCAAAGCAAGAACTAGGAGTTGTTCAGTGAACCTTCTACATTGATTAGAAAGATGGATTAGTACACCTTGTGGAAGGGCAGTTCTTATTCAACTCAAAGGCAAGGAGGAGTGATATGGCTGCTTCTTATTATTCTCTTGATTCACTTTAGTGAGTCTCTTCCGTAGTGCCGCTTTTAATAGGTAATAGGTCGCCTTAGCACTAAGCTATAATAATCTCTATCCCCTTATCCACTGATTGAATATCTTCCATTCCAATGGACTTGACTAGAGGTGAAATGGCTTCAACGAGATAGAAAACTGCTAACCCAACTTATCTAACTAGGCTATTTCCTATCGCCGGCGCCGTAGAGAATAAGCTAGGGTTTGAGCGAGAGAGAACGAGAATTTAGGGAGTCCACAGATGTCGATATCGATATAAACAGGAGGCTTCCAATAGGGGAAGGAAGAAGGGGTCGCGGAGGTGTGTTCCCGGGTCTCCCACAGCTGCTTTTGTGGAGTCATCACTAGCATTACTAACACGAGTTATAGTACTAGTAGTACTTTGACTAGGTGATAGGCCCAGGTAGAGGGTGCTTTTTCCTCTTATCTTCTACAGGCCTTTCTAGCCGATTGCGTTACAGGCTTTTCCAGCCTGATTGGAGATCCCACTAATATCGATGGGTCTGTGGCACTGTCTAAGCCTACGTCCAAGCCTAACTGGATAATCCAAGTCTATCCGGCCCCCGTACTAGCATGCAAAGTAGGAAGCTGAACAGAGGGAAGAAGATCAAAGGATTCCAACCACAAGGAGAAGGTTGAAAGTCGAAGGCAATCTGTCCTAAAGCCCAACCGTCTCTGTAGTTCTGTCTAATCCAATTTAACAACCCCGTCCTCTAGCTCGAGCGGATGGGAAGCGAACGGAGGAAACCTTGAATAGATCATCTTTCGAAGTCAAGCAGTTCGACTAATCGACTAAAAGGCGAGAGGCGGTTAAGTCGTGATCTCTGCTAAGTCGCAACCTCTCTCTGACTTCTTTCCTACCTTCGGTAGAGGATAAAGGGCTGCTAGAATAAGAGTTCACCACTATCTACGCAATTCTCTAGCTTCATTCTTTTGAGAATATTCCATTTCAGAGTGATGCTCGCACCACTACACTCACTCACTCATACCATCGACGGGAGAAGGAGAAGAGGTTCAATCCATACCATAGGCGAGGTGGAGACTTCGGTATAGGGTCGCCTGTTCGGCGCGCTACTGCTCTTTGGCTCCTTTACTTTAGTTCATCATTTCTTTGCAACTCTCTTGATCAATCTCCTCTCGTTATCGGTCGACCTTCAAGACTTGCTTACGATAGGAGGGACTCGAAAGGCTAATCCGTGAAAGACGAAAAAAGAATTCCATTCCCAATAGATCAAGCCGAGGTAGTAGACCAAATCGTCTATCAACGTCCTCCACTTACTCCACTAGGTTGGCGAGAGCCTTGTTACTATAGTTCGCGCTACTGAGATCATCGTTGATTGGGAGAGAGAAAGCTTTTGCGCTTGGGATCCTGAGCCAGCAACATTCTTGTTTTAAAAGACGTATAGGCAATTCTTTATTATGATTATGATCATATGGATCGCTTTTCGTGACTTTTCTTTCCATAGGCATACATTGCAGTCTAACCAGCTTTATAATTTTAGGGAACCGAGAATCCGTCTTTTGATCCCCCTCGAGCCTACTCTCGTCTTTCGAATGTTGCTTCCGATTTAGTTGGTGCAGACGCTGAAGGATCAGCTGACACTAGATAGGAAAGGCTTTCGATCGAAGCTCTCGAACCTGTTCCGAAGTCAGTTTAGGATTCGGTTGGTGTTCCGACATCCCGAATCGAGGTGGCTCTAAACTCTGGTTTGCCTACCTCTCTAGTTACAGAGAGAAGAGAAGAGGGGCTTCGAAGCCTTGCCTTAAAAAAAGCTAGAAATAGCGATAGAAAACTAGCCATATCGATCTAGTGGTGACAACGAAAAGGCGTTTTTTTAAGCCTGAGGGTAGGATAAAGTTAAAAAGAATGGTATTTGAACCGGTGTGGGCATAGTCAGGCACATTAGCTGTTCAAAGAGGTAAGAACCCTAGTCTGTGGAGATTCTCCCTTTTCAAAGGTTCTAGTGAAATGGGTGTAGCGGGAGGACTCCAGGGACAAGATAGGGCTTCGAAATCTAATTTCCTCTCCTAAGTGCTTGCTGGTTCCAGACTCCCTATCTTGGCTGTCATTTCCAGAGGAGTTGGACTGCTTTCCTCTGAGACTATGTGGTATCAGAGCGATTCGAGATCAATCAGAGGTGTGCCTGTGAGTGTGGGAGACTCGTTAAAAGACACTCTTAAAGATGCTTGCTCCGTCAGTGTCAGACTGACGAGTTGGCCATGGAGGATGCGGCCTGTCAGGAAGATCGGCTTTGGTGCTCGATTGCTTAGAAGGCGAATTTTGAGCTTGTGTTCGCTTCAAGTAGGTGAAGACAAAGAAAAGATATGTAAAAGTACTTGAGTGCGGTGCTACCTTGGATCAGAGGATCAAGACGAGATTCGGTTTCTCGGAAGGACCAACAATGTTGGCCAGGATGTGTAAAGGGCGCCGGTAAGCACTTCAGTCGCATACAGGGTGAAGGACAATGCCGAATCGATAAAAAGGGTCGGGAACCCAAGAGCTAGATTGTGACCTTTGGTAGAGGCGCGGATCTTTGGAATGCGCGTGGCATGTCAAATGGACCTTGTGTCAGTGGCGAAGACGAAGTCTAGTGGTCAAAGGACCATGGCACTTTCCCTCAATGGATGAGGTGTGCGTCGGCCCTGTCTTACCTCCAGATGTTGGGCGTTGAAAGTGATGTGCTGTTAGCCACGGCATGGATATATGTCCGAGAGTGAAGCATTTGTTGGTGGCATGAGTTGTTATGCTAATATGGTGAAGTGTTGTAGCTTATGGGCGACTAGACTAGCAGGTGCGTGAGACTGTTGCAGAAGTCTTTGGCTTTGTGCTTGGACACGGTACGAAGAGATGGCTCGATGATCCGTGACAGACTCCAGGCCGGCTAAATTCTGGCGCACAGGTGGAAGCCCAAGCATCTGGTGTCAACGGTTCTGCCACTCCTGAATCAGACGATGTCTCCTAAGCCTTTCAGTCCATTACCGTTGAACAAGAGTGAGCAGAGATGGCGGTCTCACTGGTTTTTAATTTCCTTCCCTAGTCCTGTAAGAAATGCCGCTGGTATTGAAATCCTTCATTTAAGGAAGACTGATATAGATGCTTTTCCCGCTATAAGAAATAGCTGGAGTACGAAGTGGATATCCGGCTGTGGAAGCTTTTACTCGAGGGGGCGCCATCTAAGCGATTGATCGAATTTTTATTCCAGTCTTTTGGACTGAGTTAGAGATAAGAGGTCCTTGCTTTATGATATTGTCTTATAATAAATTAAGAAGCTATCCTTCTTAACCAGCCTTCGTATGAGTGAAGTAACCCATGGGGATGGGGAACGGATAAGATGACTTGCTTATGCCAGGGGGCCTAGAATTGCTTACTATAACAGGGAAAGCTACTCTTCACCGGAAATAGTAACAGCCGCAAAAAAAAGGCATGATGTTGAAAGTTTTCAGTAATCGTCTGCTCATAGAAGTAGGATTAATTTGGGCTTGATGCCATCTTCTTCAGTCAGTCTTAGGGCAAGGAAAAATCCTACAGCGGTAATGGCGATAGTACCGGAATAGCTTTAGGGATTGGATTCTTCTTCTCTTATTCAATTTCTAGTTAGAAGGAATTATCTGCTCACGCAGCTTTCTCCGGGGAGTGAAAGTGCCTTATCTTATGGGAAGTTAATTTCCAATGATGCGGAATAAGTGCCAAAGGGCTTATTATAAGGCGAAAGACAAGGCTAGGGGCTAGAGTTTGGATGTGAAAGGTAGTTCTTTCGGCCTACCTAAAGCGGCTCGAAGATTGATGGAGCGGATAGGATGAGTGAAATTGTGGACAGGTAGTGCCTGAAAAGCAGAAACAGAGATTTCTGAATCCCAAGGGTGAGTTCCCCGGGAGAACCGTTAAGTTGATGAAAGATTTGAAAGCGCACAAGAAGGATTCATTCCCACATCGGGATCGGGAAAGGAAGCTGGCAGACAAAACAAGGGCTTTCCCGACATCGAGACTTTGATCTTAGCCTTAGTTGCCAGTCTCACTTCAGCAAGTCGAGTGATCACTTTTCAAAATTCGATAGCCCCTCTTGCCGCTGTTGGTGGGGCCCCTTCTATTAGTAAGTAGCGGAAGAGCTGCTTTAGTTTAGGGATCTCTGTTTATACTTTATCCATCCGAATTCTTTAGCTTCAGGTGTTGGAAGCAACTCAACCTAGCTCTTTTAGACAGGTATGAAGAACCTTCAACTAGTGTGTGAACAGATCAGCTTTAAGCAATAAGCTGGATATGAGTGAGCCTTTATTTAGATCCATCTGTCAAGTGGTCTCAGTTGGACATGGGATTGCACTCGATCAGAAAGGCAACCTGAAAGTGAAATTGCTTATCTAACTTTCTTTAAAATTTAATGGTCTGGAGTACTAAAAAAGAGGTGTACTTCTTATAATCTTTGTTTGCAGGCGACGATATGCTTCTTTCCTCTCTTCCATTGCTTCCGTTGATAAGGAGACTCGCTTGTTGGGCTTGGGAGTCTCCGACTTCCTCAACCCTGAACTTGAAACAAAAGGGAGGATCAAAACGAAGGAGGCCTCTTACATCTGGGATAATCGACTTAGATAAGTGAGTTTGAGTTGCTTCTTTCAGCCCTGTTGGTGTGGTGGAGATATCTCTTTACCCTTTTCTTTTGTCATTTCACATATGTCAGAGAAAGAAAGCCCTTGAAGCGATTAAAGCCTTGTGGAGATCCAGATTGAATCGTATTTGATCCCCGTAAAAGCCTCTTCCCTTGTGCAGATCACCAGACACCTTTTTCTTTCTTTTCCGGAGTCAACCAAGAAAGAAAGTCGTACTGACATACCGAGAATATCCAGTTCTCGCTTGTTCATATAAGAGAGGCGCCCTGGAGAGGCTACCAAGCCAAGAGTAAGGCTATGAGCTATAGAATAGGCGTGTCATGGTTGTAGAAGAGATCTAGGTGGGGTTGTCCTGCTATGATAATATCTTTCATCCGTCTTTCGATACATCCATATAGCCACAACCCTTTCTTCTCTGAGTCTCCTTGCTTAAGAACGGGGATAACTGCCTTCTCTTGAATCAATTTCTTACTAAACCGACCTTTCAAAATGGATCTAAGATAGCACTTGCAATCAACAAGGCTATCATCCCCAGGCAAAACACCGATTCCGGCTTGATCGGTGTGATTGCACCTTTTCGCTTCCATCGTCCTTTTGAACCTAGTCGAAAGCAAATCTGCCAAGGCTATAAAGTAGTTAAAGATGCATTTATCTGTACAGGCCTGTTGAAATGCTTATATAGGTCAATACTTTAGCCATCGGGGGATGAGCGGATCGGGAAAGAAAGAAGAGAAGCTACAGCCACTCGAAGACCCATCGTGAGAGCAGTCCCCCTTCTCTTTCGAGATTTTGAGTGAGAAGAGGTGACGGGACGAGTCCGGAAAGAAATGGTCTCAGAGGAGCGGAAGGGCTCAAACGAGGAACCAACCCGCTTTCTCATATGGGCATTCAAGCTTAAAGTCACCAACCCCAACAGACCAAAAGTAAAAGACAGAAGCAACTACTCGGATGATGAGGCATAACCAGATCTCCTTGATTAGGCAGTCCCAAGGAAGGAAACCTTCTGAATGGAATTTGAAAGAGCCTGGATCTCACATTTTGAAGGGTATACGGGATACAGCCCCTATCCTCACTAAGGGAATCAAGTGGAATGTGGGCAGTGGCCACAAGATTGAACTTTGGAATGATTGGTGGTAAACTCAGTGCCACTAACAACAACAACAACCTTATGGTTGCTAACATCATTGATGCTGAGAAGAACTGGAACTTCACTCCCATTCTTGGGACCATAACCTCTGAGCAAACTAATGATATCTACAGAGTCCATATCCCCAAACATAATCATATGGAGGATTCACCTTCATGGGGATTAGAAAGTAATGGTCAGTTCTCTGTCAAGAGTGCTTACAACCTGATCAATGATGGCACTCATGCTGGTTCTGTGAGAAAGAACCATCCTCACTGGAAATGGTTCTATACCCAAAACCACCTATCCTACATACAAAGAAAGTCTTGAGAAAGGTTTGATTTTATAGGATATATGGATTAAGTGAACTCCCTATTCTAGTATTTCTCCAAGGAAAGTATATTAGACTACTTATAGTATACAAGCCCGAAAGAGGAGAGGTAGCCCTCGCCCAGTCCTGCAATCAGCTAGATGACTCAGCGGGGAGAGAGGGGGAGGGGGTATAGTATCCATTACTTTGGCATCTAGTACTCAACAAACAAGTAAACTCCCAATTCTATTCAAAGTAAGAAATGCGATGAAAAAGCTTACGCTTGCAATTCTCTATTCTATTCCAAAGCTTACACTTCAATCATAATCATACTCTTGATTCTTTCTTATTATAAATTAATTGGTCCAGAAAGGTTAGGAACTATGCCTACTGCAAGAAAGAAAGCGACCATCACACCTAAGCCTACTGCCTTAAGCACATTTCCGCTTGCCGGTATTGTTATCTCCGCAAAGGGATGTTAATTCCCAAAGGCTGCCTCAACCGATGCGGAAACGTCCTTTATTTCAACAAAACCTATCCTACGAAAGCCAGGCGCATAGTATTCCATATTTTATAATGGATTATACGATTCTAAAGGAGCGAACAAGCTGCCCGCGGGTGCTTGATCGGCAGTGCCTGGGGCAAAGCCGTACCAGACTGTACAACCAATGCCCAAGCAGACCAGAACCAATAAACGACCATACCTACCGTCATAATATGTAATTACCCCTACAAATATTTTATTCCTTGACCAAACCACGCAAACCGGCCCCTGAACAGCTAAAAGAAAGCAAGGATTCGGCAGAAAGAGGTCTGATATTATAAGATAAACCAAGAGAATTACTTAAAAAAGACAACCTATAAAAGGATGAAGGTAACTGATAAAATTCAAAATATAAGATATCAGACTGACCAGGAAGAAAGCTAAAGCCTAATCCCATACGAATATCATACGACTTGAATGATGATGAATCCAGCAAATTACGAGGGAGCTCTAGAAAAGGAGCTCGTAGTTGCTCAATAATAGACTGGCTAAAATGAGAATGTGTCCTACTGTCTAAGAAACGATGAAGGGTACCACGATTACCATAAGACAAAGCTTGCACTACGGACCTAGAAGAAGACAAAGGCTGCACTACATTCGTCGAAGAAGATGAAGACGAAGAACTAGAACTACCTGCATCGTCCTCCAAAGAAAGCTCGTCGAAGTACTTACATAGAGAAAACATCTGCAGGTTATCAATCTCAGAAAATAAATCGTACCAGGATTCCTTCCCAAACCTAGGCTGTGACGCTTCCTGTCGAGTACAATTAGGACTTTAAGTTCGTTTACACAGTAAGAGAAAGACAATTATAAAGAATGGGACTCAGTCTTTTTCAACCTTTGGATATAATATTCTTTAATATAGCATCAACATGACAATAACATTACAAAGCGATATAGGCATTCATATCAAACTAGTCTGCTCATTATTTGTGTTCGTACATTCATTATTGAAATAGAAATAAGACCTCCAACATCCTAGTTATGGAGGGGATTCCCGCCGGATGGAACAAGGCGCTTCGAACCATATACTGCTTTTGCTGGAATGAAACGAAGCAAGGGAACAGAATTCTGCTGCTTGCTGGGCCCGGATGGCGGAACTGGCATTTTTTGAGAGAAGAAAGCGGCCCCCTTTTGCGGCAGAGTAGAAAGCTGAGCTTTCCCTCGTGTAGCTCCATTCAGAAAGAACACAAAAAGGATAAAGAACATTTTTTCGCGGATTCTTGCCTGTGGAAAACAAATTGAGCTGTAGGCATCAAGGTAAGGGGGCGATAAACTATACTGCTGCAGAAACGGGGGTTGGTTGAAAGGTAAGGATAGCGTGATTGACTGCTTGAGTAGGTCAAAAATCAGAATCATACTAACATGCTGGTGGAAGGAAATTGTTTTCGAATAAGTAATCGGGAGAAAGCACCCCAGTATGCAGTAAATGCCTTCTCTTCCATCTGCTTCAAATCTTAGTGTTCAGAGTCTGGTCGAAAGGCGAATAGAAGCTGCCTTAGTTCATCACGGGTTTCATCCCAATAGTCTCTTTGCAAATCGTCATAGAATTAGGGGTCTCGTCTTTTATCCCAGAGGCAGGGCACTCTCCGTCCGGAGCTACCGAGCCTATCTAAATGACATATCAAGATTAGGAACACGAGAAACACGTATCTATCAGCGTATACTCTTTTCTTTAAGAGAGTCCCATCTTTTCCTATAAGTAAGTATAGCCATCCATCCATAAGGAATAGCAAAACCTAGTTTTCCGTACCTGGTATACGAACAAATCGAAGAACCTAATGGATCGAACTCATTGGATTGGTATCTGGATTTTATGAGGGTTGAAATGGAAGTTGGTTAAAAAAAAAGAATACCGGACTAGTTAAGGTTGCCATTAGTCGGGAATGAGCGAGAAGAGAAGGCTTCAAGCCCTAGAAGTCAAGGCTAATCCGCTTTTAAAGTAAATAGAGAGAACAATAAACTGTCCAGAGCAGAGTTAGGGCAAGGCGAGGTTAGTCCAGTTACAGGTTACAGGTAAGCTCATAAATGCCTTTTTTTTTATTTTATAGGGAATACCTCTTTCTTTCAAGTGAGTGAAGTTAGCTGAGGGGAATGCTCTAAGTAACCAGTCCTGCCAGTCGACAGGGGGAAACCCCTCTTTATTATTGTTAGGCTGACTTTAAAGAAGGTTAAAGACTAACAAAGACAGGAAAGGCGGAAAAAGAGATCGGGATGTGAGATTCCTAATTCAAATGAAAGGGATGACCAGATATAATATATATGCTCACAAAGTGCTTTGCCTGTAATCGATGGCAGAAAGACTAACTCTTCCCCCTCTCTTAGCCCAATCCGTTAGACAAGGGTGCGGTTTTGCGGTCACTCGTTCCTCGCTTTTGCCACAAATGGCACCTACATCTTGTGGACAGGTTCTCATCTTTTGGGCCTGCTTGCTCTCACCCGATAAAGCGCGATACGCGGAACCAAGATCGATATAAGATATTGGACGGTCTTAGGGGCCCGCGTAGCCCATGCCGGCCTTGCTTGAAAGTCCCACTTATCTTTCATCCATCAACCTTTTTTTCCTGACTTTTAGCGGTAGTCAGCTGTCCTTGGAACTATCGCTCATGACTGGATCTTTATCCATACCGAATCAAAAAATGGATTTCTGATCCGATCCAATCGAGAACTTATCCCAATCAACGAGGATGACGCTTCTAGGCAATATGCCACCGATGACTACCACTGCAGGAGCAAGTCTGAGTGAAAGAACGAGTTTAATACTTTCTTAGCTTAGAGAGGGAGGCAACTGAAGCTAGTCGGGTTGTGGTCTGATATTTGCTTGCCTGAATCTATCAACAGGGCTTGAATAGGGAGGTTTTTCTTAAAGTTTTCAAGTGATAGTGGAATTACCAACAAAACAAAATACCAGACTCTCTGGACTGGCTTTCTCCAACCAAGATAGGGTTTTGTCCATTCCGCTAGGACAGGTCTAAATGCGCTGGATTGATGCACCGGTAGGGAGGACCAAATGCCTAGCCGTCGGGGGTTCTTCCATCATATCAATCAAGCTCAGTCTCCCAACAGCAACAACCAATCCGGGGGGGCGGAATGGCGCCTATACTCGGTCAATGGAGTCAACTGCTGGGACTGGCATTGGATTCGGCCGCCAGTTGTTTTGCTATTGGTGGCACATGGTCCCTGTATATGGAACTGGTCAGAGAACGAATAGACGCGGGATCGATCTATAGGCTCCGAATATCCAGTTTTGGATCTCTCTAACGGGACTGGAACGGGCGAAGCCATTGGATTGATTGGGCGAGTTAGCCCAACAGGAATGTGGTCGTCTAGATCGTACCCGCGGAAAGATTAGGTGGACCCCTATACATTCATTGATTAGACCGAAACCAATCGAAGCCATGTGATCGATCGAGCTACCCGCATTTTAGTTTTGCTTTATCAAGTAGGCTTGATAAAGCTTGTTTATATTTCTTATATTTCTGGCAGCATTGGGAAAAAAAGAGACAAAACGTCGAATGGCTAAAAAGCCCTATTTATGTATGTGGAAAGTCTATACTTAACACACCGACTCAATTGGAAGCTGAATCCTCACAAGCTTCGAGACCCCTTTTACTACACCACACCTGCTACCCACTTTCTTTGTTATTGGTTCAAAAAAGCCTAAACATTCCTTTTCTTATTCTTACTCTGCTTCATCCTATGGCTGCTCTTTAATATGTTCTAAAACCGCCAACCCTTGTTGTTACTTATTCATCGGCGGAGGATAGAGCTTTTCTTTTTCTGCTTTCCTATGATATGGATTTGGTTGATTCTCCTGTGGTATCGACTGCCTTTGTTCGGCTGAGACTTCCGCGTCTGCGGATTCTCTAGTAGCTGCTCTAGCGTCTGCTTCGTCGGGTGCTGAATCGGATGCTTTATCTGCGCGGTTTGAAACTCTTTGGAAAAGAAATTTGCCCAGGAATTCTAGGTTGAAAGCCCTCTCTGACCAAAACCAGGAACGAAAGTCTTGATCCTAGGCTTTGGAATCAATCAAAAGAGCCCGAGCCGAGTAAGGATACAACGCATCAGTATAAGCTGCTACAGCATCAGGCAGGGCAAAGGTACTTTCCAGACCTGAATCTACAAAAGATAGAACCTAAATAAGAAGCCAGGGAGGCCCTATGGTAGAAAAAAGGTATGCAGGGGTTCTGGGTCTATTATAACCATCAGGGGGGAGAACGGATTTTGGGACGTGTCTGTCCCACAGTATGGTGAAATGTACGACCTCCAACTGAACCTAGCCCAAAAGAGTGTAAGCGAGGGATTAAAAACCTAGTTGATCACTTATAAAGTAAAGTAGAAAATCTTATTCTATTTTGATTCCCAACATGCAGAAGTACAAAACCAATTAACATAGAAACTAGAGTGAGTTGGATGGAACCTGATGATCTTCGAGGCCGAAGGGAGCTAGAGTGGAAGCTGGCGCGGGAACAGTAGGAGCTCCAGCTCGCCGAATAAGCCACCACAATATAGGAATAAGAATAAGCAATAGGGGAAGGATGTGTCTCAGGTGCGGAGACCTGTTTAGAAGGTGGACCAGCAGAGCAGAGTAAGATGCAACCGGCATGAAGCAGCAAGTGCTGTAGATCAGGTAGAACTTATTCTCGGATATGTTTGGTTAAGTGAGGTGGCACAACAAGCCAAAACACATGGGTCGAGTACAAAGCAAGCAAATATCCTAACTTCGGAGTCAGGAATTCAAAAGAGGTTTTTGTTCGCTCCGCAGGCACGAACTAGTCGAGATGTATGTGGTGCCCTTTCATTTACACTGGTGAGGGAGAGAGACTCAGCCAAATGCCCAACCTTAGGAAGTACACTACACTAAGATAAAAGAAGTGGGACCGATTCAAAGCGAACAAAGGCCAAGAGCCAGCCTAAAGGTTGATCTGCGACGAACTAGTAGCAAAGGTGATAGTAGCTGAGGAACTTAAGCTAGAGTCCAAGGGACCTTTCACGATATCCGGATCTGACATTGCTATAGGAGAAGCGGTCGTCGTCCTAAGCTCTACATATAATAATTTCACGAAATCTGATAGCGAGAATCCCCTGCCTTAGCAGCCGAGATGAGGACCGCTTCCTTTTGTGCATCGAATCCGTTCTTTTGTGCAGAGGAAAAGGCCCAGTACTTTGAGAGGAAAGTACCACACATCAACTGTGAGCCTTTAGATAGATACATCCACATAGGAAGAGGGGGAAGAAGCGAAAGGCTTAGTTCTTATCTTACTTAAAGCGTGCATCGTGGAAAAGGAAAAAACACTATATAAAACAAAAGAAGAGCACTAAACTACAAATTGAGCGGGCGCTGAAACAGCATTGCATTGTAAGGAAGGGTGACTGACGTTCAGAGTTCAGATGAAAGACGGGCTAGACCGCAGACTGGCTTAGAAAGACCGGCTGGATCTCTTAGAGAATAACTGAAGGAAAGAATTGGCCTAACTCCACTTATGCAAGTAGCACTCCTTGAGTCGAGGAAGATGGTCTTAATTGGCACTGGATGTTCAATTGCGTCATTGCAATCAATCTATGTTGTGTTGATAACCCGCTATTTGCGGCATTCCCTTGCGTGTCTCTTTTGGGATCACCTAAGGGTAGGGTAGATAGGTCGGTCAGGAACCATGGTCAGAATGAAAGATGCTACTGTCACAGCTTATACCTCGCTCCAACATTCCTTCTTGTCTCGCTTAGGCATTCTTCCCTTTTTTCTCGACTAGTTGTCGCATGCAATGGGGAAAATGACTTTCTGTCCTGTCTCTTCGGTAGACCGAGTTGCTTTCTCCAAGTGAGTTTAGTAGCGGAGCAGGCTATTCTTGCCTTGATTTTCATCAGTCTAACATGATAAGCCAACTACTCAATGTATGAATTGTAAGCTCCAATGACAAAACTCATTGCCTTCACCACCAACTACTCGTACTCCCATACCGGTAACACCAGTCAAGTCAGAAGGTAAGGCAGATTCTATAGCTGCTGATTCTATCACACCGGAAACCTTCACAGTCAGAGTGGATAGGCTTACACCGGTTAATTGAACACTTTCCTATTTTCGATGCAGCGGGAACGCTCACTCTAACTACGGCACCAACGGATTCTGTCACAGCTAATTGAAGTGCTAGTCCAGTAACTGCGGTTATTGATTCAATTGCCAGTCCTCTACCACCGGTTAGTTGACCCAGATCTCAAAAAACTAGCTATACTAAAACTGTTGAAAAGTTAAATATTATAGTAGGGCCCTTTCCTATTAGCTTAAGCTTTTAGGACAATCGGTCACCCAACTTTAATACTCAGAAAAAGGACGAAAGCGATGCAGACTTTTCTGACCTGAGGATTGGGAAAGCAAAAATCATCAAATCTTGACTTGGATCCGTTGCACTACCACTCTTCAAATCAAAAGTTAGTTTGGACGAGTTAGCACTGCAAAAGAAGTCTGGGATAGGTTACCCCTGGAGAGGGTGATGACTGGCCTGAGGAGGAGACGAATATAGAAGGTGATGTTGGTGATGTCCCTCGGCTGGGCCTTGATAAGGAGAAGAAGAAAGAGTTGAGGAAGCCATGGAGTTCATGCTTTCTTATCAAGATGTTAGGGAAAACCTTGCATTTCAATGCCCTACGGGAGAGGTTGTTAAGGTTATGGTGCCTGGAAGGGGAGATAGATTTAATTGATCTGGGTTTAGGCTATTATATTGTGAAGTTCTCTGTTCAGTCTGATATGATCAAGGTGCTTACGGGGGGTCCATGGAAGATCTTGGGACATTACATTATGGTTCAGAGATGGAAGCCGAATTTCAAGCCTTCGTGTGCTACGTTCGGAGTCACTGCCATTTGGATTCGGCTTCCGGAACTCCCCATTGAGTACTTTAATGAGGAAATCCTCATGTTGATTGGGCAGGCAATAGGGAAACCACTTCGGCGCCAATACGAGCCTTGCGAGTCGAGGGAAGTTTGCCCGAGTGTTGAGGTCGATCTATCTAAGCCGCTGATTCCGTATGTGTTTCTCGATGGTATGTTACAGAGGATTGAATATGAGTCTATTTTCACAATCTGTTTCCATTGTGGTATCGTGGGGCACAGGGCAGAAAACTGTGTGTTAAACAAGATGTCCGGGAGTGCACAGGGTTCGGTTTCTGGTGAGAAGGGGGGATCAGTTTCCGGTGAGGTGGGTAAATCAGTCTCCGGTGGTGGCCAGTCGTCGGCAGCTCCATCTAATGGTCAAACCTTGGCTGATAAATTTGGGCCGTGGATGTTGGTCCCGCGAAAGTCGGGAAGGGGGTCATTTCAAAAAGGAAAAAAGGTGGTTAACGATAACGCGGGAGGGGAAGAAATTGAGTGTCTTATCCGAGGATTTGGGGGAAGATAATCAGGAAGGGCGGGTAAGAGGAATGTTCGGTCGTTCATTCTTTCTAAGTATAAGTCTTTGCGTACTCTTATTGAATTGAATTTGATTTACGTAACAAACTCTTCTATTATTGAATTGAATTTACTGAAGTTCGGCAAAAAAGACGGGTTTCGTACTTTCGTTCGTCCCTCTCCTTAGTCAGTCTTCGCATGTCTTCCCGTCGTTATCACTCGGACCTTTACTTTCTCTCATTTGCCTCTCTCGTATTCGTATGAGTAGAGAAGTGAGTTTGATTACAGCCAGAGAAAGGAGAGAGACCAAGACAAGAATCCAAATGAAGGCATAGAGCTCTCCACGTCGCTGTCGCTCGTTCCTTTCCTTTCTTTTATCTTTTGTTTGTTTCAATATATGCGCATATAGCCTAGAAGCTGCAGCTGCTGTGAATTCATTGAGTTCGCCGGCATGGAGAGGGCCGAATATGTGACAAAATATGAGACGGGATCGAAAGAAACCCACGGAGCGGTACGAGTGCACTTAATAAGTTATCGACCCCCACGTAGCGGTCCGAGTGAGTTAGACGTGAACGAGTGAGAAAACTAAAAGAGTTCATTCCAAGAGCAAAAATACAAACACAAGAACTCTATCTCAGCTGATTATAGTATTACGTGAATGGCAGTAAGATTCAAAAAACACACTACTCAAGATCTAATCCCTATCCCTGCCCTTACGGTCGAGCGCTTTTTCCCAAGCAACAGTCGTAAATGGCTGACGGCCATTTACTCTTACCTTAGCCAGTCGAGCGCTTTTGCCCCTTCCCTTCGTTCAGCTCTACGCCCCTCAAACTGATTCTCTCGTTCGGGACCCGGTCTGGTTCTTCCCCTCTTGTTGATGCCCGGTCCCTTCCCTTTCTTTGTACTCGTTCGGTAAAAGAATAAATCAAGTATCTAAATATGGACTAGTATAGAAATAAATATAGAATAGAAGTTCTCTTTGGGGTCTTATCAAAGTAGCCAAAGATTCGTTCTTCAGTTTCAAAGTAGCCAAAGATTCGTTCTTCAGTTGCTGGTGCTTAAACCTTTTTCCCTGGCGAGATCAAATAAACGACGTGAGAGAGAGTTTGATCTTTTGTTTTAGTAAAAGAGCTTCATATATAAAAGCCGAACCTTCATTAGCTTACGCCGAACCTTCATTAGCTTACGTGGGAATGTAAGAAGTGCATCTTTTTCGTACTTCTTCGACGTGATAAAAGAAAGAGAACTTTCATATGAGGATACTTTTCGGGCAAAAGAATGAGGCCTCTCAAGCGTACTTCTTCGACGAAACTTAACTTTAAGATTTTTATACTATACTGGAACCATGCCCAATAGCAGCAGCTTCATATCCGTTGTAGCTTCATATCCGTTGTCTTAGGGTCTTGCCCGAGTCTCTTGCTGCAGTTGGATCCCGTGCCCGCACTTTTGAGCCTATTACTGTCACACATCATTCGAACACCACCAAACCAAACCCTTTGGGTCCTCCAATTCTGTCGATTTAGCCAACTCCCCACTTCCTTACTATAGTCAAAGGAAGAAAACATATTTACACAATTTGAATTCCAATTATGTCTGTTTGATAAGTGACCCGCTTTTGGAGCAGCGGATATCGAGAGTCCTGGATTCCCGAACTCTTTATCGTGATGAGCGAACAGTCATCCCTATAAAGATAAGGAGACGGCTGCTATTGGATGTTCATTGAATCTCGCCAGGCATAGAGCACCCTCTCCTTAACTTACGTTCAACTTTCAAAGTCGAGTCAATTACGAGCCTATCTTTGCTACCCTCTCGGATCATAACATAAGGTGTAGCCTGCCCCGAAACAAAAAAGACTACAGAAACAGAAGAGTGAAAAGAAAGGGACGAAAGGGCTCGAGCGAATGAATGAGCGAGAGGGCCGACTAAAAGGTGCGAGTGATAACGACGCGGAGGGATCGACTGACTAAGGAGAGGGCCGAGTGATAAAGTATTCGACGGTAGACGTGTGACAGCACAAAACATATGACATTTTCAATTATCTGCCCCGAAACTCATTCAAAACAATCTTTCACGCATGAACTCTACTCTCTCTCGTAAGTCTTTTTATCTGGAATGGCATTAAAAGAAGAATACTCTTCACGTTATCTGCCCCGAAACAAAGACACTCTCTATCTCTTACGGTCGAGCCCAGCAACAGTCGTTCATTCTGTCCTGGCAGATCCGAGGCTAAGACCATTCACGTTATCTGCCCAGACTTCAAGTTCAAGAAAAGTGAAAACGATAAAGTGAAAGAATCGTTTCGCAATGGGATTGAATAGTTGCTTTTTTCACGTTACTGTGAAGGAGTACGGGCCTTATCTTCCCGTGAACCGTGAAGGTCTTTGAATAGTTGCTTTCCCGCCCTTCCCGTGAATCAAATAGGTGCTAGCCCTTCTCTCTCTTCCCGTGACTTTGGTTTGCCTGTCTGCGTTTACGCTTTAATTGTGGATTAAGATCTTAGAGCTAATTACAAATGCACTTAAGTAATTTCGAAGAGAAATAGAAAGTTCAAGAGTGAGGAACGACCACAGGGAGCAACTCGAGCGTAAGCGAGAGCAACGAGTGATAACAGTATACGACGTCTCGACTGATAAGGAGAGGGTATCCGTAAGGATAGAGCTCGAGCGTATGCGAGAGGGCCGACACAAGAATAGTTGAGGCAGCGACCGATAGGTCGATTGTAGACCCGGATAGAGCTCGACTGATAAGGAGAGGGACGAGATACACTTAACGCACTCAACGCACTTCTTTTTGTGATAACGACGGGGTCAAAAATGATCCCTTGCAGGCAATTCCATGCCTTCGTCCTGGGAGGTTGCAGTCTGACTTTCGATATAAGCCATTGATTGGGAATTCCCCGCGTGCGAGCCTGTTCGAGTTGCTTTGCAGGGGGAGCAGAGCAGCAGTTGCTTTTTTCATTCCTATTCTAGCGAGCTAGTGTCAAGCTCATCCAAGTGCAGTACTAAGATAAGCCTATCAAAAAGGAGTTCTTGCCTACCAAGCGGTTGCCTATGGCCCATCCATAACCAGTGGTAGCATTCCCCAGTGTAGTTGTATTATTTCTGTCCCTGATCTCCCTGCCCCTGGTAGAATAGGTTCCCCCTGCCCTGCTGTGCTTGTTAAGGTTTTTTCCTCTGTGCCCATGCATTTCGAGTACAGGAGAAGCAAAGAGCCAGATTATGCCAAACTCGCTAATAGCTGTACTATTGTTCAAGCCGGGTAGCTAGTTTATTCACGTTGGAGGATTGAAAATAGGAGTCTCGCAAGTAAGGGCTGGGGCTAAGGGTAAAGGGTTACTACACATGGGTAGTATGATTCTTACCCGAGCAATCTCTTGTTGTCCTTGGGAAGGTTATAGAGAAGACATTCTTGCCTTTCATTGTTTGAGCGAGAATAGGCTTTGTAGGAGTGAATACTCATAATAAGCTAGGGGCGACTGAAAGGAGAGCTCTTTTCTTTTCTTATTAGTATCTAGTTGAAGTTTCCTTCCAGGAATTAGCAGTCTTTCTGCTGCAAGTTCCATGGGTAACCAGCTTGGTGAGCCCTCAAGTAAGGATACCAAAGTGATTCGAAGGGCTAGGCACTTCCGTTCCGGATATTTATATGTAAGACAGACTTGAGTAAGAGTAGCGTGCGTAAAGAAAGCCCCGTCGCCACGTCGCTAGTAAGAGTAGGTAGTAGGAGTAGGTAGTAGGAGTAGATATCGCTCGTCCCTCGGATTATCTGTATTTCGAGCCCTCCGTCCCTCAGCTCCATTCCTTCTTTTTCTTTATGGCTGGATAGATAAGGAGCAGTTCCTATAGTTAGGGTTAAGAGGTGAGACCGGAATATCAAACTCGTGCCTATTTCTCATATTTATAGTAGTTCTTTTCCACGGAAAGGTAATTACCGAATCTCGACGAAAGAGCTAAGCTCTACGGTCCTTATTCACTCACTCGAAAAACTAGGGTCTGTGCCAGTAGGTTTTTGGACTGAATTCCGCCTATAGCTTACCATTATCTGTTTTAAATAGGTAATGATCCAAGGGAAATGAAAATAACAATAGAATGGGCCTTCCACTTCGAATCTATCTCTTCGCTCTGTAGTCATTTGAATATGAAATGGCTCTTGGTCGTGAAGAAGCCTTTGACACTGTCATACACAGGGTTCTCTTTATTCTAATTCACATCTCAAATCAGTCTTGTTTTGTTTTAAGGGCTGAATTCACCCTATGAAGTATAGATATGAGGGGACCACGTCGCTTCATCGTTCCTCTCCCAACCGCTACAGTCTAATATGGACTTGCATACCTACGTCTCTTATCTGAATGGCATTGCAAAAGATAATAATAGTCGTTCATGGCTACGAAACGTAGAAAGATCTTGGAATGAACTTGAATGCAAAAGATAATAATAGTCGTTCATTATTGGAGAAGGCCCCGTCGGCCCTTTCCCTTCGCCTCCTAATAGGTATTGTATTCTTTGGATTGGAATGAACTCATTCGAAAGCGTCGTTATCACTCGCACCTCTTATGCTCGAGCCACTCGTTCCCGATCTTTTGAACTTCTCTTTGCACCTTCCCAAGAACCATGAATTCTTCGCTTCGGCACAAACAAATTACATTAAAAACCAGGTTCCCCTATCGTTCGGGACCCTCATTATGATTCTATCGGAAGCGGAAGCGAACTGTAGATTAGTATTTCATTCCAAACAATCTTCCCCTCATTATTCTTCTCTTCTATCGGAAGCGAATCTATCGGAAGCGAACTTCGGACATTCAAAACCTGGTGCCCCCATTTCCTAATTGCATTTGTTATTTGGCTGTTGCAAGTTCCCCTCATATTGAAAGCCTATATCGGCCTGCTTTTGAAGTGAAAATCAGCCACTGCTAGAGCGGGACAACTTTCTCAGTTATATTCGACTGCTCTACCCCCTCACTCTCTCCTTCCACTCCACCTCACTCACCCGAACTATTCTCTTATATAAGGATTCGACTGAGCTTTGCGAAGGTGCTGCTTCGGTCAAAGATTCACTGCTATCGGGCGAGAGGGCAGGTCTCAGATTCACTGGTCTAATGAGAGGCTGGTCTAATGAGGAGAAGAGGGAAAAGCAGTCAATGAGAGGGATAAAAGACAGATGTAGTCTGTCATCCATCGAAAGACATGAACTTGAGATCTTGAAAGCGCAGAAAGAAAAGAAGTGGAAAGCTCTGTGGAAAGAAAAGAAGTGGAAAGCTATCGATCTGTGGAAAGATTAGGCGGATCCGTTCTCGTTAGCTGCATTCTCATTCTCTCCCCCAAGCTCCCGCGTCGACTTCGCATTCGCATTCATGAGCGGCTGCCCTTCTGACTAGCGGTTCAGGCAGTCCGAGCTAGGTTAGGCCGAGTCGGAGGCATTCTCTACGCTGCTTATCTCCCCCGGTCCCAGCATCTCGCTATGGCAGGCGTAGCACCTTTGCGTCGTTACCTTGCTCCTCATGAATAACTTCTTAACTTGTGACACGAGGATTTAACCATCTTTCTTCGACTGAGCCAACAAAGAGAAGAAGAACGGAGAACTATGATATTATAAGATCAGAAGAACGTAGCCTCTCAGCTGCACTTCTCTGCCCGGCTCGTCTTTCCTGAGAGTCCTCTGCCTCTGCTCCACTAACTTGCCCTCTGCCTCACTGCACCATCTTTCTTCGACTGCTCCCCGAAACCCAACTATTCTATTTCTATTATAGAACCGACCTACGAACCGATCCGGCTTTCCACTGACTTTGCTCTGCACTTTAGCTATTAGAGAGGACTCAGCCTGGGATGCCGGACCTACCGCGTAGTGGGTCCACTGCCACTCGTGCTTGACTGAGCATGAGCATGAAATTAGCCAGCCATCCCATCGATAGCTATAGCTCCCCATCGCACCCGACCCAAGACTCCCTACTGTGATCTCGCTCCGCACCTTCTTCTTGGTCGCGTTTAGTCTCTAACTGACGCGTGTAGCTCGACCCATTCACTCTCACTTCAAAGTTATGCTTCTGTCCAAAGCACCTCGGATTCAGTAGCAGTAGGTCATGCTCCCTCTTTCAGAGCCTCGGATTCAGTAGGTCAGGCCTCTCTCCTATCAAATGAGAAGGGCGGGAAGGAAAGGCTCGAACAAGATCTTCCAAGGTCGCTCGAACAAGATCTTCGGTCTCACGAGCTCAAGGGCGGGCCTATGAAGGGAACCATTCTTCTGCGGTATAGGCTGGGCCATTAGAAAGCCGATGCCCTCCCCGCATACCAAGACATAGAAGACAGATTCCCTAACCTAAGTAAGCCTAACATGCCATCGTGCAAGCCAAGTCTAAGTACTTTGCCTTCGTGGAAAGAGTTGCAAAAGGATCCGTACCAAAGAGAAAGAAAAGAGTACTCAGCATGCCATCGTGGAAAGAGGAGTTGGGTCGACCGTGCCAAAGATAGAGGTCTCGAGCTCCTGGTCCCAGCAATCTTTCTCTGTTCCGTGCTCCCGCTCCACTGACCGCATGCGAGACCTTTCGCCCACTGATAGCTAAGTAAGGTCGCCCACTGATAGCTAAGTTTGAACTGAAACATAGATAGGTAGGGACATCAAAGTTAGGGCTTCTCTGCTGATCGCTCTCCTTCCTCTCTTCTGATCGGCTGATCGCGATCCTTCTCCTCGGATTGGCTTCCCGGGATCCATTGCTTCGCTCCTCTCCTTTCAAAGCCCGGGCACCTCGGAAGGTTATAGGTGCATGACTGAGCTTTCTCTTCGTGTAAACTAAACAAACCATAGTAGTAGTAGTAGTAGTAGGAGGGAGGCGTCTCTGCCGCGTCTAGCTTCGTAAGCAACCATTTCAAAGGTGGGCTAGTCCGCGTACGAACCTAAAGAAGAGTACCAGTCCTCGGTGTGAATTGGTAGGTCGGATCATAACGAGCTCTTCTTGCTTCCCGGAGAGAGCTTGGTTCACTCTGATTCTTGCTCGGTTGACTAAGCTCTCTTATGAAGCCATCATCGGAAGGTCGGATCATCTTCTTATCGCAGCTCAGACTCACCTATAGTACCGCACCAGTGTCGATCAGGAAGCCGAGGTAGATCCGATCTTGAGTTCGAGCCCTCTCTGCCTTAGGCCCTGTCCGGAGCCTAGTACTGCTACTGCTTTCCATTCGTCCGATCTTTCTTTGCCGGGAACAGAAAAGAAAAGTTGACCTATCCGAGTGCTCGGATCACTATCTCGCTACATCGCAACGAAGAGCCCAACCTTATCTTATTTTATTAAATATGGTAGAAGGCAGCCCCTCAAGATCTCTCTCGGCCTGCTCCTCTCATCTCGCCAAGGACGAAGCCCTCCCTAACCATACCTGTGACGGGAATTTCAATTGAACCGCGTAGTGGGATAGTCGGCTATAATATTATGATGAATGAGCTGCGTTACGGGATCTCGAAATGAAAAGGAAAGGTGGGATGTAGCGCATGCGCTTTCTTCCCGGCTACCTGCTCTGCTATCTGACCTGCATCTGCTGGAATGATTAGCCGAGGCTTCCCGAATGCTATCCACTAGATCACTCACTACTCCCCTCCTTTCTCATGCCCTTCTGGAGACTATGAAGCAATAGCAATCGTAGCCTCTTAAGGATCAGCCCAATGCAATCTCCTCTCCTATGCAAACTGACCCACTAGGCAAATGGTCTGACCAGTTTGATCTTCCAAACTGAGTTCTTTCTCTTCCAAACTTTCTCTTCCAAACTGATTGACCGCTAAATTGCATTTTTTCTGTGTTAGATTTGACGAAGACAAGACCGCTTCTCAGTTCTTCCAAGGTCTTCTCATCTTGCTGCGGGAAGGTCTTTTATTCTTTCTTGCAAGCTCCTTATTTTCTCTTTAAATCTCAGTTCTCTTCGACAGTCCTTTCAGAGACTCTTCTACTTGCACTCTTCTACAAGCAAGCATGTGTTAAGCATATAGCTAGCATAATTGTTTCGATCTCGTTTCTCTCTCATTCGCTAGAGTTCTTTCCTTCCAAATCTTAGGCAAACGGTGCTATAAAGTGTATTTCTAGGCGGGACCTAAGTCCACTAAATGCGAAGCACTATTGGGCTCCTCGAAAAACATCCATTAAGAACTTAGCTTTGGATAAGATCTGAAAAGAAACATCCATACTAACCAAAACAAAAATTAAGACAAGAGTTGATGAGAGTTGAGCTACCGCAGCCTACCTATATATAAAGAGATAGGAGCTCGGCATGTTCGTCGGCTCTCGGAATGAATAGGCTCTCTACATGAATCTCTACAAAGCGCCTCTAATCCCTCTTTAGTACGCATTCTTTTCTCGCTCCGCACCACCATGCCTCGGACTCAGCAGCCTTTGTTTTGTGGATGGGACCCGGCTCTTGTTCTCTGCCTTGGATTGGACACCGCCCTCTATTCTGTCTCGCACCGCTCCATGGGTGAATCGACTTGGTCTCGCCGTTAGACTTGAACTCTCGTTCGCTGACCAGGGATGAGTGAGCTCGTGATATGAGGCTTCGGATTGAAGGGTGGATTCCCGCACCTCAACTCCCGGATTCCGGAGCCGTCAAAGAAGGACGAAGCCGCTCCTCTAACCTGCCTTCTGATCCTGCCTTCTGATCCTCGTATTAGACGAGTCTTGTAAGGAGTGAATCGCTCATCTCATTCCGAATTCAATAAGGTCGGCTCGCAATCGCACTGTCTATGGTTGGCTCGCTCGCTAACAGCTCTGATCTTCCTAGGGACGAGTGGGGAGGAGAATTATTCCCACTACCAAGGGAGGTCTGCCGCTACCTGAGTTCGGTACTTGAGACCTATCATGGGCCAAAGCTGCCAAAGCTAGTCACTCCACCGTTCAGTCTGGCGAGTCCTATCTCATTCATTGCTTTTATGGGAGTCTTCGGTCTCCCTTCTCTGTCCTATATAGTTCAAAGTCAAGCGGTAGGCGAAGGACGGGATTCTGTCCCCTATTTGCAAGTGAGGTCGGCGATCTGGCACACTACAAGAATGGATTGGCACTACTCTGATTGGCTCTTGAATAGGACACTCTTCTTAAGTCCGGGACGGGTAACTGAGCCAAATCACCGATCGGCGAACCTCTAACCTATGTCCGGACGAGCCAGACTATCTGAGGAACCCTCCCTCACTTCAATTGCTTGACTTCGGGTCCCTACCTTACTTCACTGAATTGGGAAAGAATCAAATAAGAACTGAAGAAGCGAGCTCGTGCAAATAGGGCTCTTGCGTCCGCGAGCGCTACTCCACTCCTACTATATAGAATAATTGTCATCGGCATTCATTCAAGTAAAGGAAAGCCGGCCAGGCATGACTTGAACTCTTGTCGGCTGCGCTTCGATCCCCGACCGGAAGACTTTCATTGGAAGGTTTGCTTGCAAAGAAGTAGCATAGCTCAACGAAGCCCTTAGACTACTGCCTGAGCCCAGGTCTAGCGGGAGTGCCGAGCTAAACTCAGATCTTGTTTGTCTTCTTGCTCACCTGACCGAACCAATAGTAGGCGGCAGAGCCTCCTAACGATGCCCGGTAGAGCCTGACTCAGCCATCCGAACCTGTTCATTCAGAATGATCTTCCGTAGCCAGAGCCTGATAACTCACTCTTCTCATTCTTCACTCCTTGAAGAGCTATATTATATTACTTGATTGGCTCACCTACGCCAGCCCTAGAAGAGGGAATATCACCTCTGTTTCCCGAGTAGTGAACTTGAACGAAGACTTGAACTCTGACTTGCTCTCTTATTACTTGCTCAGACGATAACTCCTATCCCGTCCAGAATAAATTGAACCAAAAACCCAACTATGATATTATAGAATGAAACTGATCCTCGTGCACCCTTATCTCCGCTTCCCCGAGTGCCTTTCTTTCTTCTTTCTTTATCTTAGGCACGTCTCTACCGTCTGAAAGGCAGGATTCGAACTGGAGATTGAGATCAAAGACTGGAGTTCAGGTCGAGCGGAGAAGATTCTTCAACTAGGGAAATGGATATAGAAGGAATCGAACCCGTGCATGGTGGATTCATGATTTTCTCTTTTCACACGCATCCGCGTAGTGGGTCTCATAGAGCCTCTTAACTCAGCCTTTGACGTCGCAGCCATTTACTGTCCCCACCCCAACTTAGCCTTTCCTATGCTCGTCGTCTCTCTTTCGCATTAGTCTCTGCCGTCCGATCTTTCGCATTAGTCTCCGCCACGTTCCACTCTTCATGCTCTCATATAAAGCAATAGGCGGTCCTTCCATGGATTGAGTGAGGGATTGAGTTCCCTCAGGTGGTCCTTCCATGGATGCTACTCTTCCCGTCCAACTACCAGAGTTTAAACTCCTCCTCTAGAGGCATGCTCTCTCTTCGGATCAGGCAAGAAGACCGTAGGAGAGGCTATCTTAGAAGACCCACTACGAGGCGGAGGAGGCGAGGCTTCTCTGCGGGAATTGCCCCCAGGAGCTGCTATTCCGAGTTGAGTGAATCTCTGCTGCTTGAGAGCGACTGCCCTCTGCTTCTCTCTCTTATTATTCTAAGCTCCGCACCTTTCTTCCGAACTCAATCAACTCACTCGAACCTACTCTTGGACGATTAGCCGCGTACGTTGGTCAAGCCTACCCGAAACCTTTCTATTCTCTTATTCAAAATATATAAAGTCATGAATCAACTGAGCTTGCCTTCGCAGACGATGATCTACTCGCTTCGGACTCACTCCCTTCCCTTTGAATTGAGGCGTCGTTATCACTAGAACTTGACTAAGAAGGTCTTGAGACCCGTTCTGAGCTCGTAGTCGCATAGCTCGCTCGCTCCCGCTCCTGTCATTCGCTCCGGATTGACCTCACCCCAGCCTACTTAGGTGCCTGCTCCTTCCGTCTATTTTGTTCGTACGGAGGAATCTTTCCCGTGG
Organism: Kaempferia galanga; assembly: GCA_037974795.1. Classification (NCBI taxonomy): domain Eukaryota; kingdom Viridiplantae; phylum Streptophyta; class Magnoliopsida; order Zingiberales; family Zingiberaceae; genus Kaempferia; species Kaempferia galanga. The sequence goes on from JBBPFP010000079.1 coordinate 1,525,329, forward strand.
ACCATTAATTAATTGATTGATTCGTCTCTTCGTTCCATTTCTTTCGTCTGCCAGAGCCTCCTCTGACTCACCTACTGTCAAGATTCTTAGGGAAGAAGGCGGGCACCGAGGAAGTAGATAGGCTGACCTCAGCCCTGGTCGTAGCCGAGCTCCCCTCTCAGCAAGGAAGGTAAGCATGGGTCTCCTACTCGCTTCACCATTTCATATAATCAAAGGTCGGGTCGAATAAGGGGACGAATTCATTCCACTTGTCCGGTCGGCTCTATCTGAAGATGATTAAGGTCTGCTTGCTCGGCTCGCGAAGATGTCCGCGAGAAGTTCAAAGGATCGGATTCCAAGTGAAAAGATGGGATTTCTCTCTAATAAGAGATGTCCGCGAGATCGGAAAAGATCAAATTCTTCCGCTGTTGGAAGAGCTAGCAAAGACTCTTTCTTGGAACAGTCAAGCTCACTCCTCCTTTTCTTTTCCTTTGGACAGTAGCCTATCCTCTACTCTAATAAAAGAAAGTGAGGCTTCGCTCCTCGTAAAGAAGTGAGGCTTCGCACCTCGTTCTTCAGTCCTCGTCTTACTTATCTCAATTATTCAGTTACCACCTCGTGTGACTTTTCTTGAAGTGAGGTCCGCCTTCTATAGTACGCAATCGGAATAAACTAACTTTTCTTCTATCAGTGAGATGCGCAATCTACTCTTTTCTTTTCTGGAAGTGAGCTCGCCCTCGTGTGTGACTCTTACTTAAGTGCATTTGCTTACTTATCCTATCCTTCCTTATTTGCTTTGCTTACTTATTAGGAATTTGCTTACTCTTCTCGTGTGACTCTTAGACCTCGGACCTCGTGTCTTAGACCTCGTGTGACTCTGTACTTAGAAGCTTACTATATTTGTAAGTGAGTAAGGGAGCCAATTCTAGTCTTCCAGTCCGCATAGTACGCAGCTTATCTCTGTCATTGAGTAAGGCAGGAATTCTGTAACGCAGGAATTCTCTGTCAGTGAGTAAGGGAGCAGGAAGTGAGTAAGGCAGGAATTCTCATTCTCTGGAAGTGCGCTCTTGTTAAGTACTCGTACTCAATTCTTTTCCCTCTTTTCTTTGCCCTGCTTCTCTGATTCTCTCAGTGAGTTCCGGTCCACGATCACAGTTCCTCACTTCAGTACGCATTGATTGTTGCGTAACTCTCTAGCAATGAGTCTCTTTTCTAGCAATCAGTCTCTTTTCTAGCAATCAGTCTCTACTCTCTTTTCTAGCAATCAGTCTCTAACTCTAAGCAACGGAAGAAATAGGGAGAGCATTCAGTCGGCTATGAGTACTACAGAAGTCGGCTCGTCTTAGTTGATTTAGGATGGTAGTAGAATTCCATCGCATAGGCTGGTACCGGGCGGGTCTCGCCTTGGGGTTGCAAAGATCGCGCTTAGCCCGTCGTTATCACTCGGACCTTCGTTCTATCCTAACTTGGTTGCCTGCTTCGTTCGCACCTCGCCTCCTATCTCGTACTGCCATGAGCACCCTCCTTATACGCGAAGAGCCCTCACGAAGCTCTACGAAGAGATTAGTTGACTATGAAAAATTGACAACAATAACAGCAAAGTTGAGCAAAGCGAAATCAAAGCAAACAAACCCGAGTTGACTAAAACAAACTGAGAAGAGAGACAAGAGAACTATTATCTTATCCTTATATAGCTTGACTCTATTCATATAGCTTCACTCCGGACTGAGCAAATAAGAAGAAGAGTTCGAGTAGCTGACCTGGGCCCTCTCTGCGTCTTCCCTAGTTGACTCGTCGGCCTTGAACTCATCTCTTCAACCGGGCACGCCTATTTTATCAGCCTGGGACAAGACAACCCTCTTCTCTATCACTCACCGATCAGTCCGGGTCTAGTGCTTCAGTCCCACTCCTACTCGCACTCGCTTCTTCAGTCCCACTCCTACTATCAATAGCCCGCACCGACCGACCCGAATTCATGACTTGTGACTCCGCTCCGACCGAACCGACCAGACCTTAGATTGAGTGCTCCCCGACCTCCACTCACCTCGCTCTCTGATTCGGATGAGTATGCCTCTCGCCCAACGAAGAGTCATGATCTAGCACCGAGCTTGAGTTTCGTGCGGATAAAGAAAGACTCCTCAGCCTCTACTCCTGGGCTGGGTGTGGGGAGAGCCTCTCCTCTGGGTGCTATGCCAGTAATAGGTTAGCCTCCGTACCTTGGGAAAGCCCACCTTCTCTGCCGCTGTTTGCAGGATAGCTTCGATTGCTTGACTCTGCCGCACTACGTTTGACTTTGCCGCTCCTATCCTCGCTTGATTCAACTTCCCCTGCCCTCGCTTATTGTTGGTCCAGGCATGACTTGAACTCTTCCTTTCGTGATTGCAAAGATCGTTTTTGTTTGACTTTGCCGCTCCTATCCTCGGTTCCCACCCAACTCTCGCTCATCTAACCTCTGATCTTGTCGGCTTAGCCTTACTTTAACCTTTTTGGACCTTCCTAGACTCCCATCAGCGGGCGAGCTTGGATGATCCTATTACCCTTCCCTTCACTCGCTTTGCACCTTTCGCTGATCTTTTCGGATTCGTCTGCTCCACTAGTCTTTCGTCTGCCCTCTCCTCACTATCTCATTCTGATTGCACGAGAGAGGCCGTAGCGATCTCTTTCACCTACAATATACGATCTCGCTGAGAGTCCTTATCCGCCTTGGATAGCATGCCCCGGCAAAGAGACCTCAGATTCACTGCCTTACGTGAAGGTTCAGTAGGATTGCTTTGATTTCGCTTTAAGCGGATTGCAAAGATTTCGCTTCGCTTCCCAGGGATGAGTGAGCTCGTGATGAGGCTCAGGAGAGGCTCCTATCCTTGTCCATGACTGGTGTTAGGTATTGATGTGTTTCTTTTTGTGTGTTATCAGTTGAAAGTGTTGTTAGAATAAGGGTTAGGATTGAGTGTTTGATGGCTACCAATTTGTGCATTTGTGTGTGTTTTTGGGTTTATAAATGCCATATGTGCATTTTGTGGTCCAAATTTGGGGATCAATATGGGATAAATAGAAAGATACGGCTGAAATTGGATGTGCACGCCTAAAAGGAAGCGGTAGTCATAGTCACGCACTTACCGACCCTCTCGGATCATAAGGTGTAGCCTGCCCCTCCACAGTGGGAGAACAGTAGCGACTTTTGTTTCCTTTTGTTTCATACTCGCATGTGTCACGCATCACGTATCTATCTTTGACTGCACTGCATATAGAATAGATCTTTCACTCTCATCTCTCTCCTCAAATCCTATTCCTACCACTTTAATATTTATCACTCGTACGGACAGCGAACAGAAGGGCCGAGGGTAGATCTTTCTACGTTTTTCATAGCCATGAACTTGACTACTATGGAAAGTCATCGGTCCCAGAGCGTAGTCTTTCAAACGGGCCTAAACTAAATAGAGTACAGGAACCGGCCGGTCTTCTTTCTTATAAGCTTAGTCTAACATTAGCAGATCGAAGTGCAAGAGCAGGGCCTGGTGTTAACTGCGACCTATAGTTGATCAAGGTTGCTTTTAGTTCTCTCTTTCTTATAAGTAATGGATAGAGATTCATGCCCTAGCGGGGTTCTTTGAATAGCTATCTTTCGTCTCGAGACTAGGTTTGATGGTCTTCTTCTCTTGGCGTTCGTCCAAGGTTAGCGATAGGGAGATATGTACGATCTTGAGTAGTTTTGAATAAAAAAATGCCCCAAGACGAGAGAAATATCTGGTGTCACTCTCCTTTACAGTCGCCCCTTGCCTTGCTTTTGTCTATCTTTTCTGAAAGGCGGGTCTTCCGGCTCGCCGCCACTAGGCAGTCATCTTTGATCCACGACCTTTCCGATCCCGAAAGAGAAAGGAACGAGTGATAACGTACGAGTGAATGGAAACATGAACGACTGTTGCCGTCGCTTCTTCCCGTCGTACCTCTTTCAATTCCTTCCTCAGACTCCTAAAAGTCGAGCGTATCAGCTTCCTTCGTTCCATTGAAGTCTAACCCTCTCCCGCTCCTTTCCTTCGTTCCTCGTACTAAGGTTAAGGTCGAGCTACTCGGTTCTCTCTAACCTTCGAGTCAAATGTTCGTTCTTTCTGAACCCGTTGCTCTAGCGACATACAGAAAGAGCAACAAGTCTCTCTCAGGTACCAGTTAGGGGAAGGGTACTACTATTTGACTTATATAATCTAAATTAGCTTAAGAAGTCATATGCGGGTAAGGAAAGCACAGCAACAACTATCTCTTTCAAGAGGAATTCAAGATCTTTCTTACACCTCTCTTTGAATGAACTCAGAATCCCTTACGCGTACTTATACTTATAGGAATGAACTCGGATGAACCATGGAATCAATATCTTAATCTCCAGCAGCCGTCTATCTTCATGGCTTAAACCAAACCTTAGCTGTTCATGGCATAGCTTCTCGTGAAAGGAATATGAATTAAAAGAGGAACGGAAGAGTTCACGTCACTATGTTCGTCCGTCGCTCCTTCCCTCACTTTGTTCGGCCCTGTTGCTGCAAAGCGACGTCGACGTGGAGAGCGAATGCGAGAGGGGCGACGTGATAACGACTTAACCCCAGATCAATAGGTCTTCAGCCAAGATAAATACACTTCAGCCAAGTATAAATATAAAGAGGAGAAATCGGTCAGAGCCTGACCTTATGAACTCTTTCCATTCACGACTGCGGTACCTGCTTCTAATAAAGAGTATAGTAATGAGTCCCTACCTTCTTTCCATTCTGCATCCTTTCTGAGTCGTTCATGGTACTTATAACTCTTTCGCTTCCTCTCCTGAGTCCGGTCCCTCCCTCTCCGAGCACAACTCGTCCCTCTCGCAGTAGCTCGTCTCCTTTCCTAGAACTTGATCTTTGTAGCTGAAATAGAAATAGTAGCTGAAATCTCTTATCAAAGTAGCATAGCATATAATACCGCTCCGAACTCCCGAATAGTCATATATTAATGTAATGACGCCCCGAAGCGGTTGCGTTAAGAGCCTATTCCTTTCCGTCATACCCTCCGCTAGTAGTACCTGTTGAATAGTACCTGTTGAATAGTACCTGTTGAAAGCTGTCCTGGGCGTGAGCTCTCCGATCTTTCTTATATTATAGTACTTTTATAATATTAGAGTACTTTTTTCCCATGGGTAGATTAAGAGGAGTACGCGTGCACACTAGAAACTCATATTAATATTAGCGCTTGTGCCCGTGCCCTTACGAGTACTGATTGATAATAAGAAGATAGGCACATAAGATAAGGCAAGGAAGAGGTTAACTCTGGCAGGCGGGTTTAAAGCACCGAAGTGCTATTCCTGTTCGGTGCCCTTAAGTTCAAGTTCTTTGTAGCGACGTGGCATCCAAACATACCTACGTCGTTCATCTTTCCAGTATTATTCACACGTCGCTTTGCTCGTTCCTCTCCTTGAGTCAGTCGAGTCCATCTTACGATGCCCATTCACTCTTTCCATGTTAGACTCTTGCCCGCGGACGGCCCAGCTTTGCAAAGCTCAGTTGATGAATTCAGGTGCGAAGATATGGTGCTCGGAGCGGGTGAAGGAAGCATGGGGCCCGGGCCAACCAATTAGGAATCATTGTTAGAGTGAGCGGAGCGAGTGAACGAAGCTCGTGAAATGGAATTATAGAGCCGACTTTCATGCCGATTACTATAATTATATTATAGAAGTGGAGTTGCGGGCGGACCGACCAACCTTAGTGCTTTGCAAGAAGTCGCTTCTCTTTGCACACGGAACGAGGATCAGTTTCAAGTTCAAATCTCGTGTCACTACTTTTATCAATGAGAAGAGTCGGTCGGTGCTACGCGACTCCTCTCTGACTACGGGTCCTATGCCTATATAGATAGATGGATAGATGGATAGTGCTAGATGATGGATGGATAGTCCTAGGGGCCTTATATGGAGAAGATAGGCAGCTACCTCTGTAGGATATATCAGCTTCCCGGTTCAGGTTCTAGTCGGTCGAGAAAGGGGCTCAGAATAGTTATAGGAGATCGAAGCGTTGGATGACAGGATAAGTGGGAGGCAGAGTTATAGTGGGCTGCCTTCTCCGTGGTAGGTGCGGAGCGAATGAGTGAATCAATTGCTGTCCTACTGAACAAGGAAAGGAGTCTCATGCAGTCCGACGTAAGAGCAGAAGCAGTCCGATATAGGGTCACAATAGCGCTCGGAAAGAGGGGCGGAGCGCTCGAGCTATAAGCGAAGAGGGGCGAGTGATAATGTACGAGTTCATGGCGACATTCACGACTCTTGCCGGCGAGTGAGAATATAATGACGCGGCGGGTTTGGATGGTAAAGATAGGGCTAGATTCATAGACTTCGCTCGGTTCCTTTAGGAAGAATGAAGAATGCTCACTTGCCAGTCGCGCAACTAGGCTTCGTCTACCGCTTCACTAGGATTGCTTCGATGGAAAGATGCGCTGCTTGCTACAGCTGCAGATGGAAAGAGAGATGCTTTGCTTCCTTTATTCTTTTTCTTGTCTTCGTCCCGTCAAGCTTTATTATGACTCTTGTCTTCGTCCCGTCAATAAAGATTAAAAAGCCTCCGGGGCAAAGACCAAAGAAGACGTTAGCACCTTTTTGCGGAGCACCTGTTGTTAATGATAATACGCCGGCAGCTGCTTCAATTCCGGTCTGTTAGGGTCTTTCTGTCGGGACTCAATCTTTCTTATCTGAATCTCTCTCCTTATTTAAATAAAAAACAAAAACTGGGTTTCGAGTTTGACTAAAATCATAAGATTTTTCCTTCCTCCGAAAACTCAAATTAAATAAGGGTTTTGAGTTGATAAGTTCATTCCCTGTCCGTTTAGGCCAGAGTCCGAAAACTCAACTCAAATTAAAACAGGGTTTTCTGTTTTGCTTGGAAAGAAAAGAGTGATTGGCAATGAATATGAGTTTCTCAGTTGCTAGCCCACGGGTAGAGTGAATGGCGCAACGCGTAAACGTAAAAGAGAAAAGGCAGCTGCAGCAGTTTATCCGGTCTCATCTGGTTTTTGTTCGCCGGGACAATTAGACAATTAATATAAGTAGGCGCTTCTGACATTCCAAAGCTGGTGCCCTTGAGCGCCAGCAACAGTCGTTAATGGATGGCCATGAACTCGTACGTACCTCTCGCTCGAGCAACTCATAACTTCGTACCAGTAGCGTACTCAAAAGAAAACCTTAACCATTCACTCTTGCTCTGACCGATGAAGCCTCCTTATCGGGGGGCTTAGTCTTTCTTTCACTTCTCTTTTCCCGTACTTTCGTTAACTTTTGAGCTTTCATGAAAGGATCTTAAGTAAGCGAGAGCAACGAGTGACAACAGTATACGACGTCGCGCGCTTACTTCAGTTGGTCTAGTTCGCTGCTTCGAGGCGGATGAATCTTTGCTATCTACGAACGTCAAAAGATGTGGTGTGGTATCGGTATCTTACTTATTACTTATATACGATATTTTTTAGATTATGAAAAGAAAAAGCCTACCTCGTCCCATCTATGAAATAAGTGGAAGGAAGACATCCGATTCGGAAACATTATCCGAAGAATCTAAAGAATCTGGTTGAGCAAAAGAAAGCGACTAAGCAAAAAAAACCGGTTCAGCGGTTAGACTCTGAACTACTTCATGAATCGATTACCGATTGGAGACATCAACCGATGAGAAGACAACCTCTGATTAAGTGACCTAATTGATAGAGAAAGAATTCCTGGGAAAGAATGAAAGATCCGTGATAACTAACTACACTCTTGGGGGTCTACTCGCTATCTACCCCACGGAAACAAGTCTAAGGTATATACTACCCTCCCCGGCTAAGCGACAAGAGTGGTATCCTCTACAGCATACTCTGCGTCGCCAAACTCTGAGGATAAAATCATAATCATAGACTGTAGTAGCGGAAGTCGTATCAAGATACCTGACTGAAGGAGTTAGAGTGCATTTCCTAAAAAGGAAGATTCAATAGAACTAAGGAAGATTTGGAATCCATTTTAGGTACTATTCTGAAAGCCTGTCATTTGATTCCAAAAACAATAAAAAGGATAAAAGGTAAAGAGACCCTCTCCTTATCAGTCGAGCCTATCTTGTCGATACTTATTTTCAAGTTTAAAAATCAAGTCTAATCAACTTATTTGAAACTTGAAAAAGAAAGTCTCATCAATCTTGGTCGCTCGTACCTTTAGGTCGATCCCTCCGGCCCTCTCTTTCCTCTCCGCTTCGTCCCTCTCCTTACTAATAGTCAGCTACAATGTCTTTATATCCTTACCCTGCAGCTTAGCTTTTGTTTTACCTTATATCCAGTAATTAGTGGTTATGAACGCGTTAGAGAGTGTTAGGGACGACTGAGAAGGACGTGGTTCCTTGGAGTTCTTCCCCCCATACGCTGTCCTAATAAAAAGGGCATCGATAAAGGCATATGGATTTTGTCCGGCTTTTCGCCCAAGTCCGCAACTGGGATTCAAAGGTTAAGAAGGAAGTTCCACGTAGGCTTGATCGGATGTTAGGCTTGGAGCAAGAAGGACAGGAGCTGGCATATTAGTAATGTTCGGGCAAGCAGGTCTGGTAACGAAAGGAGGTCTCTTGAACAAGGCAGGAGTTTACCTAGGTCAGATCCGCGGCTACTAAGGTCAGGTCTCAAAGAGTCAGCTGGTAAAGAAGATGACTGGGGGCCGGTTCTGGGAGGAAAGGGTTCTTACACCCCCGTAAACCAAGTCTCAAGTGGGTTTTCGCTCGGGTCTAGTTTCGATTGTCAATTTACTACCAGAGAAGAGAGCTCTAAATGAGAAGAGAGGCGAGAGCCGGTCAGGACGAACTGAGTCTGATCTTTCTGCCCTCCCAAGTAGTGTCGGCTCAACCGCTGCAGTCGAAATAATAGAGTCTTCGAGCGTCCTATCCGGAACTCCTAAGAATAAGAGTGAACCAGCTCTTTCACGGGAACCAGTTAATCTTAGTCTCTTATCCCTACCTAAATGGGGCCTTCCAAGCAAAGGAAAGGTTCTTGTCCCCTTCCAAGCAAAGGTTCTTGTCCTTCCTTCAAGCGGATTCTTGCTTTCTAAAAGTTCTATCAAAGTGCTAATCGAGCTATCCTTACCTTCTAATCGAGCTTGAATCAGAGATAATCAATTTCAAATCAATATCTCTCTCTCGTTCCTCTTTGGTGGTGTAAGTGAGCTGTCCTGGTCTCCAAGTCAGTCGATCATACTTTAATCCATGAACGACTGCTTGAGTTTCGTTCATTAGTTCTTGCTCGGGCTCCCTTGATCCAACACGGACATGCCCTTGACTATCTTTAAGACTTCTGATAATGAATCTGAGACTTTAGAATCAAGATCTCTGGAGAAAGCAAGTTAGCCGCATCAGACGACCCAGAGATCTTGATTTAGAATAAAGATCTCTCCCTCTCCCAAGCGGAGCATGGGTCAAGTGAATGGAAGGAGTGAATAAAAAGAAAGCGTAGAATGAACTTTCCTGCCATAAAAAGATCCTTACGATGGCCGACTTACAACTACCTCACTCGAAATAAAGAGTCTCTCAGCCCTTATCAGTCGTCCTTTCTTAATATTAACCCTCACGGTCGAGAAACACTTTATATGAAATATAAGCAGTGGCAATCCAATCCATACGAGTTCATATGAGGTCGAGTACACTCACTTAGCTTCTACAAACCAGTAGTTTGATAAACTTCGTACCGTACTTATCAAGGACCGAGCATAGCGACGGGCCAAGTTCAACTAATGAACGATCTCATCCGTCTCCGACTCCGAGGGTTCCAACTCACTCTTTACATTCAATGCTTCTCCAGAGATCTTTATTCTAAAGACTCTCCCTTCCATTGTAAGTGGTTCAACTGGACCGCATAAATAGTTCGAACTCATAAACTTTCCTTTCGCAAGGATAAAGCATTCGCTCCTTTCTTGTGTTTGGAGCGGTCAAGAGTGAAAGTATCGAAGGAGAGAGATTGATTTAATATATGTTTACAGATCGAAGGGGTCGACCTCTTCCCGTCCGGGTGGGTTTGGGCAATAGCAATAGCAACTGACCCGCTTTTACTCTCACCGTCGGATAGTCGTGAATTAGAGGAGTGAATGGAAAGCTCTTGATCTTCTCTTTGAATTCACTCTTTTCTTACCATGAACGACTGTTCGGATAGCCATGAACTCTTTAGGTCGAGCACGGAAAGAAAGTAGTCTCTCTCCCGTATCCTGTAAGCTCAGTCTTTCTGAACCCTGCCGGTATTCTTCCTTGAGTTGAGTTCTGAATGAGATTAAATATATGCTTACATAAGGTGATTAAATATATGCGTATCGAATATTGTATGAGTATTATATTCATGCGAGAGGGAGAGGGGCGACTGATAATGATAAGGGGAGGGGCGACGGAAAGGAGCGTTAAGACAGGAACGAGCGACAGCAACTCTGAATCCTCCACTCTCTATTCTTTGAGTTCGCATTCAATATAGCGGTAGGTTTATCCGCTCCATTTGGATTAGAACCAGTCCAGACTCTACATTATAGTAGAGGAAGAGGTAGCATCGTCATCATTCATCAGTCAGACCCCTTACATCATTTCTAAGACATCCATCCCATCCATACACGGGGGTTTCCAATGGAAGTTGGCGCGAAGGGCGGTAACCGACCTCATAGTCATAGCATAGTACGCTGAATTAAGTTTAGTGGAGTTCACTCTTTTCTCCCGGCAAGGCAATCGTCCAATTCATAGCATGTGAGATGCTCTTTGATTCCTATATCTAAGTTAGTGGCTTCTGCTCCGCTGAGTGCCCAAAACAAAGCGATTGCTGCCCCTTTCAAGTTCCTCGCTTGACAGCCGTCTGCTTAGTAGTTGATGCCCTTCGCCCCGCTTAGGTTTCAGTCCGAGACCTCAGGATTGTATTCAACTGAATCCCTTCTCTCAGTGGAATGAATTATAAGGCTCAGATCCAGGACATGGTCAATCAGATTAGCCTTGCCCCCCTTTCCGAACAGAAAGAAAGGCCTATCATGACGCAAACGCAAATCAAGCCCTGGCTAAACTCAAAGAAAAGACACATCAGGCCATCTAATCTACGCTTGAATCTCTGCCTGATAAGAGGTTTGATAAAATGGGAAGAGTGAGACTCGTCAACCTGACATATGTCAAAAAAGACCTTCCAGGACGAGGACTTCGAAGGTGAGGAATAACTCAATTCATGCCAAGACTGAGAATAACTAGCCCAGCATCGCGGACCTAGCCTCCGAACCAAAGAATCTCCACTATAACTCATAGCACTCGTTAGATAGCTCAGAAGAGAGAGGCAGAGTACTAAACCAATCAAGGAAGGGCGTCCAGATCCACTCTTGCTAAATAACAGGTCTGATGCTTGCTCGGTCATGCTCATCTAAGATTCCCACTTTCTAGCCCAGGTCCTCAATGGCGCACTAATACAACTCGCTATTGCAAAAAGCAGTAGCACTACTCTCTCCCTCTAGTCTAGGCCTTCCCCACTCATAAATTGCCTCCCAAGAATCAAAGTGGCATTCTTAAGACACTGAGGAAGCACCTAAGCCGGCATCATACACATTTGATTAAGACATGGCTAAATATAAGCGCAGACCCGCTCATTCAACTATCTACGCAAGAATGCTGATGCGAATGCACATAGTATATCCATCCTCTTCTCCCCACTCAGTCGCCTTGTAGCCATACTTCTACACTCCTTCGCCTTATCCGATTTCCATGCCACCTAAATCAAGTCGCTAACAAGTGGAGGTTCCTCACTAATCTTACTCCCACTGGACAAGAGGATCATCATTTTTTGTGGTTCACTATTGGAGCGCTAGTGAACCGATTCACGGGCTTAAGTTCTTCGTTCCAAGCGGACTTTTCCGTGGGATTGGAACTGGAGCGTTTACTTCATTTAAGCCCAATAAAGTTCTTCGTTCCAAAAGGGAGTCAGTCCCTTTGACTACTTCGGCTCGCGTCGTTCCTCGCACCTTCCTTCTTTGCTGACATAAATGCACTCTGGCATCAGTCAACTACCACACCTCCTCTTTAATACAATCAATAACTAAAGCTAGCTCCCAAGTCCATACTGAACCTGCTCCCCTTTCCTCTTGTTGAATCAATTCCATTTGCGGCAGCTTAAGTCTACTTTTCGTAGAGTGCCATGGAGCAGAACGAGAAGAATCACATGCAACAACTATCTTATAAGAATCAAAAGAAGAAGAATAAAAAGAGACTCTTGTCTTTACATCCGCTTTTCAGTCTCAGGCATATCGGCTTTCTTTTTTCAGTCCATGGTTCTGACTCAAGTGGTTTAAGTAAAGTCAGAGGCACATCCATACATCGAAGGTGCGGAGCAGATGTGCTCAGTCTACGGTTCAAATCGTTGTTCCCATCGCAGCACTCTCATGGTTTGGAATCAAAGATCGACCAATGAAGGTGCAGAGCAGTAGAGGCATGCCGACACAGAGCCGAGAGGAATAAAAGGACGCTTGAGTAATGGGACCGGGATCGGGGTTAAGACATACGTACCAATAGTAAGTAGATGCGGGAGACCGAGGCGAAGCGTCAGTTGGGAGATGTTGAAAGTCACTCACTCCCTCATTGGAACGAAATGCCACTATCGAACATCCCACTATCGCTATCGAAGAGAACAATAACAATAGCAATAGAAATCGAAATCAGAATAGAGCGAGTGCGCCATCGAAAGATCACGAAGCAATCAATCAATAAATCTATATAAGATCAGGGTAGCATCTCGGAAGAGGAAATATAAAGATAGCATCTCGGATCTAGGAAGAGAAATAGCAAGAATAGAGATGCCGGCACTCGTCCATCTCGGACTATCAATCTTGTTCTTTATGCGGGATCCAATTTCTACAGGGGAGGTCGAAGTGAATTAGGCCCGCGATAGCGACAAGAGTACGGGCCAGAGATGCGTGCAAGCCAGAAGTAAATCATTCAACTGAACGAACTGAGACCAAAGGGCCCACCTAGGTCTACTACCTTGCAAGGCCTTCACTCTATATAATCTAAGTGCTTCCTTCTCAGGAACTAGATTAAGAACATTCGACTTCTCCAGTTCCAGCTTCACAATCATCAAGCCCGGGCAGAGAGTAGATTCCTTATTTGATGACACTCCCTCCAGTGGAGGATAAGGTTAATGCTAATGCTTGTGACCGACACGCGATGGTCAGAACTGGAATAGGCCGGCGAGCAGATCTTATATAAGACACCGCTCATGGACCCCGCAGCTGTCCTGAATGGAAGGCACAATGGGGAATGAAAGGCAGCCCTTTCAAAAAAGAAGAAGAATCCCTTTTCACACCAGCTGCTACCCAAGATCTGAATTCAAAGAATAGGCCGGCGATACCTGACTGATTTGTACGGCGGAGTCCCATTTCGCGGAGCACCCTCCTTGCCGCTCCATATTTGGACTCTTCTTTCTGTGTACGTATCAAAGAGTGGGCCTAGTTAGAGCATTCCTTTCCTTCGACTTGACTTAACGGGTCCTAAGTAAACTTTCTGTCCTCTTTAGCACTTGTAAGAGTAGTGAAAAGAGTGAGACTGAAGCCAGGCCCTCGCGCCCCCTAGTAGCTGCTCCGCCTAGCCTATCGGATCAGTGGGACCTCTAATACAATACCATTGAATCACAGATCTGATGAACAAAACAAGTGCCACTATCAGAAAGCTCCTTGCTTCTGCGCTATATGGGTCGCTCCGCACCTCGCACTTCCGATAACTTCCCTGGCTCTCGGTCCTTTCTAATGGGTTTAGCGGGCTCTGTACGCCTCACAAACAAAAGAGTATAGCAAGCTAGGTTATTTATTTACTCTTTCTATTCGTTCCTGGGCATCTTCTTCCGATCCTGAAGGTCAGGGATTCGATCTAGTGGACCCGGCTAGGCGCTCATAACTTCCCGGGGAGCGATTCTTCTCAGGTTGTAGGCTAGGCTCCTCATCTCATACCAGGGCTCATCCATATCTTCCGTATGTATAGCTCTGAAGGCAATGCCAGCTACGAGGACCGCTCGCTCTGTCCCTTGACCTCTTTCTTTTCCTAATCATCTGAAGGGATTGGTCTGCCCCATCAGGACTTGCTCTTGCTCGATAAGCTTTTGAATCTGTCTCCTTTCTTCTGAAGTGAAGATGATCCCAGACTTTCAAACAAACTAGATCTAATAAAGAGGACTTGAACTGGAATTGGATTGCTGACTCACTTAAAGGGGAAGGATCGAACTGAGGCTGAACCTAACCATCGACTGATTTCTGTTGTCGGAACGAAGACTAAAGGCAGAAGATCTGCTCCATTAACTCTCGAATCGCGGAAATTCTCAAATGGGCTACCGCACCTTCATTACTCATCTCTCACTCCTCTCTCTCGTCAAAACGATAGGCGCGAAGAAAAAACGCGGGAGCACTTGGGGATGCTATGAAACCTATTCTTGGTCTCAAGTTCTAGTCGTACGGGAATGGGATCGACTACGCTGGGGAAGAGAATTCGTAGAGCCGAAAGCAGTGAGGAGCGAACGCGTCTGACGTGCTAAGTACGATCATTCCTCGCCATTCCTCCCATCGAAGACCTGACCGCGTCACGGGTCGAAATCAAGATCGTCGTTGTCACTATTAGTGCGTTTTCGCCAACTCCAAAGTCTAACGCTTCAGTTCTTTCGGTTAGCTTTCACGCTAGTTCTTTTCTTAGCCCTGGGAGCCGCCCTGGTCGGGTCTTCCCAGGGCTACGGGTGGGTTTAGTCCAACTTCGCGTTTCACTCGCACCTATCTTTCCCATAAAGAAAGAAGAGAAGAAATGAACTCGTAGACCATTTAAATGTTCCGCCCACGAAAGAAGACAAATGAGATCTTCCTTTGCGTAACTGAACCCCGCCTATTCTGTCTGAGCCCCGACTATTGGAGCGATGGAGCGAAGTGAACTCACTTTATTTGGACCCGTTGGAGCTGGAGCGAGTGAAATGTTTTAGAGTTTAACGACGATAGACCCGACCAGGGGGGGCGGTGGATTGGTATTAAGGGCCAGTAGGAGGGGCGGAGAGTAATAGAAACCTGGGCGGCGAAGCTGGAGCTATAGTTCAGAAGTCACTGGAGCTATAGTGCTGGAGCGCTAGTGCGGGACTTGGCTTCATGATACACGTACAGCACTAGCAACCACTTGTAATAAGAGTGGCTTTTTCTGACACTTGCTAAGATCTGTAATAAGAGTGCCTTTATTCAATTAAAAGAATATAGCTGATTCCATTAAAAGAATATAGCTTAGCTGGGGGGAGTGACTTAGGTGAAGATACCTTTTTATTCGTACTTGTTTACGAGTACCCCTCCGCTATGTGGGAACCCTTGGCCTAGAGTGCTAGCCGGAGAGTAGAGAGCATAGAGCTTGGCCCACGCAGTAGAGAGCTTAGAGCTTAGGGCCATGCAGTAGAGAGGGGAGCAGGCCTACCCTGGCCTGGTAAGATAATTGAGGTCGGGAGAGGGGACCGACTACCTCTTTCGTTAGCGGTCATGACACCTGGATCCGTGTTGTGCTAGAGGTCGCTCCATAGCTCTCATTGGAGTGTGGGCAGTATCTATCCGACTGAGTTCTCGTTGTCTTCCCCGTTTTCCTCTACTATTCCACCTGCGCGGTAACCATCTATCCCTCCTGTTGTTCTGGACCTGGATACCTTGGAAGTATATCCCCTGTGCCCCTTGTGTGATGGAATAGCAATAGCAAGCAGTCTTGGAGTGCTCGTTGGATCCCTTTTTTCCGTATCCCCGCAAAGATACACTTACCTGCTCCGCTCATCCGATTTTTGAATAGTAGACTGACTGAAACAAAGAAAAGTAACCCGCACAGCCCTCGTGGTACAACTGACTTCTCGTACTTGCGTCCTTTAGACCGGAACGCCATAGTACTCTCGTGGGAGACCTCCATCTAACCTTCGTTATCCCCGCAGCATATAGAGAAATTAGGTAGGTCCAGCTGCGTTGCGCAGAGGGAGACTCGGGTTATCGTAGCAGAAAGCCCGGAGAGAGAAATCGTGTCCAAGGTATGCTTCCTCTCCGCCTTGTCTGGCATCCGTTAAGCGTCCAGCTTCTGAGCTGACTCCCAGTAATATAATTACGAGGATGCGTACAAGGGCTGTGAATAGGAGACAAAAGTCAACCTGAGATGAGCTCTTCATGCCAAATCGAGCTATATGCTTAAGACATAGCATGCTTCAAGCACAGATAAGGAAGGGGATAATAAAGTCGTGCACTCTTCCCTTCTCCTCAGGTAGCGCCTAGTCAGGAAGAGCTTATGCTTAATTGTCTGGTCTCCTCTTAAGCTCACGAACTCTCTATCTAGTCATAGTCAGGTAAGTGCGAATGATGGAAGAAAGATAGAAGCATTGCAAGTTTCAAACCTAAGTGCGAATGCGGGAAGGAGTCTAGTTGAAATTAAACCGATTATGACCAGCCTCATCCGTACCTATCATTTGAGTTGAGGCAGACCGACCAGGGTTGCCAATTCCTACACTCTCCCCTCATTCTGACTTGGCACACATAACTTAATTAGAATTCCCCTCCCGCACCTGAGTCTGAAACCAGAGTATGGAGCAGACTGCTATCTTAGTGTTCCCATCCCATTCCGGTCGAAGATAATGGATTTCCTCCCAGGAGAGCCAAAGCAGAAAGTCGTAGTCCATCTCTAGTCAGGGGAACTATTAGTGTGTACGAGTCTTCCGCTTCCATCCTCCGTAGCAGGCTAAATCCAGTCCCTGAAAGCAGACCCGCTAGTGGAAAAATATCTGTATTCTGCTCCGATTCGAAGTTGGCAAAGAAAGAGACTCTTACCCATTCCGCTCCTCTTTGCCTAGCATGCACCTTTGAGCCCAATGAAGAGCTGAATTGATAGAAAGGAAATCCAGTAGAATTGAATGCTCCATGGTATCGCAAGAGCAAAGAAAAGGCTGGACACCTGCTCCCCCACCTGACCTCTTCTCCCCTTACACTTACGATCGAGGTCGATTATAGGAGCCTTCCGGTCTACAGAAACTTCCCTATTTCTCTATCTTGACTTGCGAGTTACTGTTGCACATCCACTACAGTGCCGATCCTTATTCCAGTTCAGAAGAACCCAGAGACTAGCAATAGGCTCGCCCTCTGGGCTTCTCGTAGTCGCGGGCCACTATTTCCTTGCACTCTTTATCAGGGTAGTCCTGACTCCTTGTAGGCTGCATCAAGTTAAAGTAACCAGCCAAGTCAATTCATTAGCGAGTAGAATAGTTCCCACTCCGAGTACCCTTTAACCCTGCCAGAGCCAGCCTCTCCGACTCTGATTCTTGTTCTGGAGTCCTCCGTCTCAGCCCTAGCCCTACAGTCGAGCAGGGAGAACAGATTCTATATATGAAAATGAGATCCGAGCAATGAGTAGTTCAATCAAGTCATTCTTTCTCTCATCTCTGATCATTGACTTTCACCTTTCCTCTTTATGCTTAACATTTTGCTCTTTTTCAATTCTGGCTACGGATATGCATTTTAGGTGCTATAAGGGGCACCAGACAGTAGAAGCCAGTACATCTCCTCTCTACAAGCGTGTGGAAGAAGCGCTTTCATTCACTTGCTACAAAAGCAAGTAGGGGCCACCCCACCACGTGCTACCTCTAGATAAATTGAAGAAAGGGCATACCGATGAGAAAAACACTTGAAAGCGCATATCTCATATGCCTTTCCTATAAAGTCAATTCAGGTCAAGCCAGAGACCTCCCCTACGTTCAACTATCCCACGGAGGCTATTCTGGCAATGCTATTATCCCATCCCACCCACTGAGGCAACTCAGGCAATACAGGACAGGTGGCAATAGCAATATAATAAATATAAAGACAGAGGTATAGGCAGTACTGGTATAGGCTCCGGCATGGTGTATAATAGGCGATCTCAGTCCGTCCTTCGCCCCTTCTCCTAAGCCAGTCTCTACTACGAAAGCATACTAAAGCTAATCCATCCCTGATAGCATACTAAAGCTAATCCATCCCTGTAATGTAATAAAATAAGCCCTTGTAGTGGTGGAGCCAAGCACTGGAAAATCTTCCATTCAAGTAAAGTATTCGATCGGACCACCACGTCGGAGAGACTTCTCACCTCTTGTCAAGCGATCGTCCTCCACTTGGCCCTCTGTGCCACCATTGTTCGCGCATGATCTTTGACTATCTTTCTCTTCTCTACCTGGATGTACTCAGAGATGCAAGATTGACTAATCGACCACCTATCTGACCTAACTGATTCCATTTCCTATCGCATTGAGTGAGTTCGACCACGTACTTAGGCCTTCATTTGTGTTTGTCGCTACTTATTATGTTATGTCGTTATCACCGCTCCTTTACATCACGATAGTTCGTACCTTCGCCACCTTATATATTTATTATAATATAGTCAGTAGGCTTTCCTTCTCTTACTTGAGAGTTACGTGAGAGGCACCCGAGGAAGACCAAGCAGTAGAAGTAGTACCAATAGAAGCTAGCCTAGACCCTCGTACTCAAATCCATCCTCCAATAAGAGAGACTCCTCTAAGCTAAGAAGAACTTAAGCACGCAAAGAACTTAAATCAGAGTCGGACTTATAAGGAGATATTGGACTTGATCTATAGAATATCAATTTGCCATCCTTAGTTTTGTCCAAAGAGCTCACTCTACTCTTTTATCTTAATGTGAATCAGAGACAGCTATAGTCGAAGGGAACCACCAATGAAAGAAAAGAAGGACAGCTATAGTCGAAGGGAACCAATGAAAAGAAGTGGGGACTCGGCTCGGAATGCGATCTCGGTAGGTCTCTTGGCCCATCCCATATATTTCGTACGGTCTCTTGACCCATAGCATAAGAATGGTTTTTTTAGTAAATAGCGACAGAACGCGTAGAGATGAAATGATAGTGGAATTCTCATATACACATACCGCAGTTCAGCAGTCCCTGATACCACGGAGAATGAAGTTCAGCAGTCCCTGGCTGGGGAAATAGTAAGCCTTGGAATTGGAAGCCAGAGCCAGATTATTAACAGTTCGCTTGCTTACTCTTGTTCTTTGAAGAGGTGGTGGATTCGCTTCTTCTCTTCTGTAGGTCGATTCTACACCTCGGAACTAAAGCAAAGAGTACGCCACGAAGGAAGGGAAGACGTGGACGATAGCCATTCACTCACGTCGCTGTCGCCTATTACTGAATTAAGGGCGAGCCCTTTCTTATCGTAAATACTTCTCTCGCTTACGCTTACTATTGAGCTCTCCGCCTCTCTCGCTTACGCGAGAGCTCTCTCGCCCCTCTCCCGTTGGTCGAGCCTATCTTGCTCGGATGGGGATATATATGTAATTAGTGTCGTACTGGAATATGTTGTTAGTGCCGTACCTCTTGGAACTCTATCTATCTAATTTCATTCACTTTCACCCTGTTATATTAAGTCGGAGCTCTCCATCTCCAGAACAAGAGTCTTAACGTCGCCCCTAACTTAAGTTAAGTTATCACTCGGGCCATAGGGAGAGGGTTGGAGTGAATTCAAAGAGTGAATGGCTTTAGGAAAATGACTATAGTACTTATAGTATAGGAGGAATCAAATAGTATGAATTGCTAGTAGGACAGGAAAGGACAGGACTTCCAGGCATAGTGTTCGTCGGAGGGACAAGAAGAGAGGGCAGGCATAGTCTCGGAGGGACAGGGCAGGCATAGTTCCAGGCTGAGTCAAAGGCTCTTCAAGGGATAAAACATCTTGACTAATGGACGAAACATATTTACGAAACCGGAACCATGACTAATTCCAATTAATGGACGAAACATGTTTACGACACCGTAGACCAAGCAGGATGTAGCGCAGCTTGGTAGCGCGTTTGTTTTGGGTACAAAATGTCACGGGTTCCAATCCCGTCATCCCTACCTATTACTTCGTCTCTGAGTAATAAGAGGGATCAATTGAGATCAATTAAACTTGGCCATACCTAACCTTTCGTTTTTATCATATTCTATATTCTAGTATAGTATAGGCATTCAAGATATATTGGAGTAGTTAAAAAAGAATCTTTTTACTTTAAGTCTGCTTTTTGGATAAGAAAGCGCTCAACGTTCAGTTCGGTAGAACGTGGGTCTCCAAAACCGGTTCAAATCCTACAGAGCGTGATTCTGTTCTTGTTTTGTTAGGTTCAAATTTATACGGATAAAATAGAAAAGCAATCTTAATTTGACCCCCTGCGGATTAAAGAAAGGAGGAGGTCAAAAAAACTAGGTGTTAATTAATTAAAGGTCCAACTGATCACCACGTCTGTATTGTCAATATGCAGTTACGAATAATCCGGCCAAAGTAATAGGAATTAGACCTAAGACTATTCCAAATAGAAAAACTTCAATCATTTCAATTTATTTTAAAAAGGGGAAAAAGAGAAGGTAATATCTATCCTTAAATATTAATACATATCGCCCATAAATCTCAATAAGCAAGAATTGGAAATTTACACAGTTAAAGAACTAGAGAATAGATGGAATACTGTACAAAAATGGGCTTTTCTTTTTAGAAATTATTCATTCAATTTATTGAAAATAAGTCGTATCTTGCTCAGACCAATAAAGATTTCAGAGGTTATAGTAAAAGCCACTAGTAGAAACCCGAAATAACTAGTTGGCTTCCGATGTCTCATTTCCTCTCCAACTAACGTTACTCTAACAGATAGCTCGATGTTCTCTCAGACGCTCGTAGATCTTATTAAGTTTTTTGGAAGCTGTTTTAGATATGAACGCGACTACATACGTAATTCTGTCTTTCGGTAAGGTCTTGGTAATATTAAGTAGACACAGTCTCCTTCAGGTAGTGATCTCGGGCCGTTACGAGATAACTCTAGATACTAGGAAGGCAGTTAGCCAACCTTTATAGAGTCGTTTTTTCAGTTAGCTGATATGGCTAAGGCTGAAATGCTGGTAGTCCCTTGTCTTATGAGTGAATCTCTTAGAAAGTACGATTAGAAAGAGGATAGCCATTCACTTCCAGCTCTAAAGCTAGGGCTATACCAGTTCGCCAAGAGCTTTCCCGGAATGAATAAGTAAAAAAGGACGGATTCGATTCCCCCCGCTTGCGTTACAGAGTTTTATAGATGTCCTTGAAGCCTCTTCCATTGCTAGAACAGCAAGGTCAGTATGCGATAGTTCTAGTACATGTACATAGGCCTCAAGTAGGAATTGAATCTGCCTGGAGCGAGCCCTTTTACTAGGATAGATCCTACCGACGGATTGTCGCCCACAGGACGGCTGCTCACCTGCAACTCCACGGCAGGCTTATCACCGATCACACAGCCAAATCACATTACTGGCCCAAGCAATAAGTCAGACAAGGAGAAGGCGCTGTAAGCGGTGAAGGAGCAGTAGAATCAGTCCTTACTCTTTCGAATAAGCAAGCTTTACGCCCCTGGATCAGAACAGAAACTATGGTTTTCCTTAAAAAAGATCTGCCGAGCCAGCGTTTTTAGGCTCTTTAGCGGGATAACTTAGGGTAATCAAAGAAACCTGCTTGCTAGTCTTAGTGCTACAGAATTCCCTGCTCGTGGAAGGTTTGAAGGAAGAATGCGCAGTTAGAAAGGTCACTATCATCTCTGATTCGGCATATCCGGTCTTAGCAGCAAATCCTTCCTCCGAAGATGGACAGCATCCGCTCTTTGACACATCGTATCCCGTAATGGGCATGGTATCCCCGCAGAGAGAAAGACTGGCTTGGTATTTGTACCCTTCCTCTTAAGGGGGAAGAGTATAAAGAGTGCCCTCCTTTTTGTGTTTGAGTCTTTCCTATTGTCACTGTAAGCGATCTAGTATCAATCCTAAGGCCAGTTCTATTCTCAGCTATCTAGTTTAAGTGCCGGTTTCCAACCATTCAATAGGAGTTTTCTTCAAGCCAGTAGCAGAAATATCCGCTTTGATAGACGCAGGAGAAGAGGCAGCAGAACCTTCAAGCAAGTCCAATTCTGTGATAAAGGCAGTTCTCTTCGATGGGCGAGACGAAGACGGTCCCTTTCCGCTTCATTTTCTCAACTCCACTCTCGTGGCACTGGCCGTAACATCAAGATCTTAAACTCACAGTTAAGGTGGAAGGCGCACTTCCCTCTTTAATTGCGTTTGCGGGGCTTCTTCCCTCGGACACTTTGGTGGGTGGAGTCCAATCCACAATGGCCTGCACTTTCCTCCCATCCATTCTAACCTGGCCTTTGCTAATCAAATGCCCAAAGTATATAATTCCTGTCGGGCAAAGTCACTCACACTTTTCCATCTTTACATATAGCTTGTGCTCCCTTAACCTAGTGAGCACTTTCCTAAGGTGGGACAAGTGATCCTCTAGGGACTCACTATAGACAACAATGTCATCAAGATAAAGAACAAGAAAGCTATCCAATTAGTTATAAGTTCTTAAAATAAATCACTCATCAAATTACAGAAGGTCATTTGTTAGCCCAAATGGCATGACAAGGAACTCGTAAAGCCATATCTGGTAACAGAAGTGGTTTTAGGCTCGTCTACTTCTGCAATTCTGACTTTCCAATAGCCCTCCCGAACCGCATAAAAGGAAATGATTTGTGAACCAGTTCCAGATAAAGAGAAAGAATCTTGAATAGAAGAAGTGCGATCGATCTCTCTGCATCGTAATAAAAAAAATAGGCATACGAATCTGCGTAATCAAGGATCTGAATCCACTGAGGCATCCCTATTCCCTTCCTAAGAAACGGGCCGAGGGGAATGTCTTCTAGTGAAGGGAGTCTTTTCAGCTTCAATCGACTGAAAGCACTTCCTTCCGCGCCTACCTCTCTTGGTTGCCTGCTTTTAGGGCCGCTTTAGGGCTAGCCACACCAACTCTAGTTCTCTTGCCCGTTTGTCGGGCCGGAACTGAGCTTCTCAGTAAGAGAATAGTCAGCTTCATTTCATCAAACAAACGAGACTCGGAAAGAGTGGCGTTAAAGAGGACTGGGGAGCCTCTCGACCGATCTCACAGATGGTTAGGTTGCAATTGCCAGATAGCTCATTTCCTTTCCTCAGCGTGGTCTGGACCTTTCCTGCGCTTGCTTTCACAGGCTCAAAATCGAATTTAGGCCCTTTACGACTTAGCCCTTCTTGCCCTATTCTCGACTATCCAACCTAAGAACTCTATTCGCTCGCCTGGAGATTGTTAGACCGTTTAACTTGTTATGAGCGCGTATTACTACTAATCTTATAACTTCATGGCACTGGCTCGGAAGCACCCGGGAAGGACATAGAGAGTGCAACTGTATGGATGACAACTCGCATTAGGACCGACATCGAAAGCTATTTCAATTGGAACTGCAACTGGAATTCAAATCCCCAGCAGAAGGAATTGAGTAGGATGTAAGAGAAAGAACTCGAACTGACTGCAAGGGAACTAGCTCGAAACGATAAGCAGGAGCTTACCTTATAGCCCTAGAATAAGCTGATGCTCCTTTGGCCCTTTGCTTTAGATAGTGAGAGCCTTTGTGAGGACGGAATAATATCCAAGGTCTTACCTCCCATCCATGGATCCTATTCGCTCGGCTGGATATCGAATGTAAAGCCTTACTACTGGAGGTGAACTCCCAATGGCTGCAAGTAGCGCAATGGAACTCACACTCGCTAGAAAGAGCATATCTGGTAATAGATAAGTCTATATCCCTTATGTTGCCTGATCCTGCGTAAAAACTTGCTTTCTTCTTTAAAAAAGTTTAGAAAAGTACACCAATGAATTCGGGGACTAGCCCGTTGGAACCGTGAAGGAAGCTGAACCATTTTGATGGAGAGAAGTAATCTGGTGGAAGGGGCCCGCCTCACCACTCCCCTTCCCCTTTCTCACGGAAGCAACCCAATCATGGAAAAACTAACCATGAGAAAGGCCTACCGTTCAGTACGTGAAAGAATTTCCCTTTCACTGTCTGACTTTGGTCCCTCTCTAGCCAAAACCACGGCATTCAAGCCAAACCCAGGAAGCAGTTTCCCCTTCTTTCCTTTCTTAAACGGATGGACCCTCTACTCTACCGGTAGATGTAAGACCAAGCCGGTTAGTAGGTGCTGCTGGCTAACTATGTGCCTCTCTTTCTTATTTTAGGAATAAAATTAGATGATAAGAGTTCCGTTTTTACTATTGCATTTCTCTTTCTTTCTCAATATCCCAATTCTAGCCTTCGTTAACTTCTCCCAGACTACTGGGAGCGGGAAAAAAGGCTCAAGTTTAGCCCTGAACTCCTTCAATATAGGACTAACTGCCATCGAAGAATCGACATTTTCTTTTATAATTGCCTCCCTCTCTACTCTAAAGGGAAAGAGGTCAGTCAATAGCATCTTCTTAGAATTCATTGTGACGATCCCAACTCTATATGAGTGCTTGGACGAGGAAGTCTCCTATTCTGAATGAGGTAAGGGTGGGTTCGACCGAAGCAACCTTTCTCTTATTATACGAAACCACTCGCCATGGATGGTACGATTCCAAGAGACAAAAGCATATTCGGTTAGCTACTTAGGATGAACCACACGGAGGCGATCTCGAACCCCCATGAATCTTTTTTGCACGAGCTTCTGTAAGAGCTGAGTCAATAGCTGCGGAGTGAAGGGATGCAGATGAAATGGATCTTCTTTGCTCTGATTCTATTCTTGATAACCTGAAACCAGGAAAGAGTCAAGGATCTTGAAAAGGTTGACTCCTGACACCAGGTATATGGTGTTACCAATTAGGTAATGTCGCATCTTCTGTGCTGCGAACATGAGAGCAAGGCATTCCTGGTTATACCGGTGTTCTGCGGCAGTAAGTGAAGGCAGTCGGTAGCCCGATCGAAGTCCAAAAACTCAGGATTCTTAGACTGCGTCCGATGATGTTTTCGAGCTCAATTTCATCGAGCCTTCTTCCTTTATGGGGAAATCCATACTGAGTGGGAGATCTTATTCTATAATTTCAATAATAATATAAAAACAAAAGTGAACTTCCTATTATATTAGTAGTATAGTGGATCAAGAAAGCTCCGCCAAAAGTAGCTTTATGAAAGCCGGTCACCGCTAGCCCAAGATAGGTCTCTGACAGAAGAAGTCGAGTCAAGGTAAAGTTAGAAAGTGAACGAAGTCAGGGAATGAAACTCGGATATAGAAAGTGTCCAATGCTTATTATCCGATCAGGGGAGGAAAGAACATATAAGATAGATCGATCTTAGTCCACCCAAGATAAGGCTAAGGGGAGTGAGTCAAAGCAGTAGGACGTTCTCGGTTCAGTGTGCCAAGCCGCTTTCAAGCATTCATTCCAGCGAGCCTCTGTCCTTTATAAGGATAAGGCAATCCAGTCTCCTCTCTCTTGAGTTCGCCGCTCCCATTTCTTTTTGTTGTCTTTAGTCTTCTGGGCTGAGTGGTTCTCTTTTACCATTCTCCCTTTCCCCCTTGGGTATTGGGTCTCCCCGGGTCTTGACTTTTAGCATAATATCTTAACACAGCGCTTTCGTTGCGCATGGCTGCTCTGTTCTGGACAACCTCGCAACTTCTTTCGAGAGAAGCACTACCGTCATGCCTTTTTGGGCCGTTAAAGCGAACCATTCCTCTCTTTCGTATACGAGCTGTGAGTAGCTGTCTCGTCCGCTCGTGTGACTACGTATTTCTGTTTATATAATCTCTTTCTTTCCTTAGCCGGAGCAGTGAGCGTCCCTAGTCTACCGAGGGGGTGGAAGAATGATACAGATGCTGCTTCTTAGAGATCCCCTAAAGGAGTAGCGAAGCGCTCTTCTGGTGAATTGCCTTTGACTAGTGTTTTTAAGCGGATTTGGAGTCAAAATTGGACCTAGTAAGAGCGTTCCTGAAGTGCCTATGGGAAGAGTTAGATTGTGCTGAGTATGGCACTGAAGCCAAGTCCACTACAGGGCAGGAGCAGGCGTAGAAGATGAAGGTCGAGTTCCGCTGACGCGCCTTGTCCTTGTCCCTCTATTTTATTATCGACCCTGCGAAAGAGTGAGCAATGAAGGAAGCCATCCAAGTCCTCGCTTACTCCCCTTCCTTGTTTTCGTTTTACTCAGAACAGAGTCCAAGTCAATAGTAGAGCGAAAGCCAGTCAATTGCTAAATTTAGGAGCGAAGCGATTCTAAAGACATTAGTCAGGCAAGGAAGATTAGAGGAGAGAAGAAAGAGATCTTAGTTCACTCTAAAGCTAGTTAAGAAGTCACTCTTCGAATACTGGTATGGTCAAAATCAATAAAGTTGAGGAAACGGCCGGGCCTCAATGCCGATTGTCCTCCTAGCCGTCTATTGAAATCGTGCCAGTTTGAGGAAAGCCCGTGTTTTTGGCATCAATCATCAAAAGGGATTCTGTAACAGCAGCTTCTGATTCTATTCCTGAAAAGAGCGCTAATGCCGCTCTTCTGCATATTGGCTAAGCGCTAAATTCCATGCTTCCATGCTTGAAAAATCTCTCTTGGCCCAAGGTGCGTAGCGTTCATAGGAAAGGGGTTGTCAAGACAGTCAGAACTGCAGGTGTCAAGACAGTTATCTCAGTTTTATGAGTTATCCACGTTATATTCGTTATCAAAGGTAGGACAGCCAGTAAGCTGTTTCGAAAGCTAGTTAGATGAGACAAGACAAAGACTGTTATCCACAGTTAGTACAGCGAGTCAGGCGCAGGGAAGGTCTGGTGCTAAGCCTTTCTCTAGAATCCTTGGAACCTTAGAATCCCTCCTGCCTTAGGAAAGAAAACTGCTATCCCTGCTTGATAAAGTGTTTTAAACTCACTTGCTTAGAAGACTCCAGGCTCTCATGCTGGAACTTCAACTCAAACCGCAGAGAAAGGAAGGAAAAAGCCTATACAAAACCGCATGGAAGCAAACTCTTTCTAGGCCTTCAACAGGCTCGAAAGCATGTAGGAATGAGAGATTCTACCTCAGGCCTTAGCAGCATTCCTTTACAACAATGGGGAATGGAACTAGAACTCTAACTGGAATAGGATCTAAAACCCAAGGTGCGAAGCGTCTCTCTTAACCCAATAACCTTCTTGCTTACCTTCTTAGGCAGCTTCTTTTTTAAATTAGATGACTTCCTCTAACCGCCTGACGGGATCAACAACCTTCCTTACTTTAGCTCTAGAACGAGGGCTGTCTTATGCTATAACTTTACAATCTCTATCACTAGAACAGTCCTACAATGCTGTCTTCCTATGAGGTTTAGGTTTAGGCTCGGAGAAAGAGTTTCCTCTCCCTAGAATTCAAGATGAAGGAAGTTGGATGAATCTCCTGTTTAGCTAAGTCAGTATATGATGCTCGAAATCACTGATAGCCAAGGCCGAAGTATAAGAATATAGGTGGGGAGACCCCCGGGGGCTTATCTTCTTTTCTTTAGCATCTCCCGTAACGGAGAAGGGACCATTTCCTTTGCTTCGAATCAATCCTATCCTCAGTAAGGGCCTAATGCCAGTCTTCGAGGCAAGCGAATCAATCGTATCAACCTTTACCAGCTTCTGGTTCTAGACTTCAAATTCGTCTTTGGAATTGAAATGGAATGCCTCTTTCAGAGGAAAACGTTTATTAGCGATATAAGATAAGAATACGAACTTCTCGCTCAATAAGACTAAGCCCCCTTCATTTAGATTCCTGCTCCTGCTTCTTGTCTTAGACAATCTCTCTGTCAACAATCACCAAGTTGAAACTTACGAGATGAAAGCGGCTTTGGTGTGCTTGGTCTTCTCTTCCTCGCTCGATGGCAGAGTCCCCGCTAATCGTAGATCGTGAAATAGGCTTACTTACTCTTTGGAGAGTAGCCAACTTATCAAAAGGCAGACATTGCCTAAACTGAGACTCTTTTTCTTTAGGCTTACGGCCAGTCAGCAACTCCATCACCTCGTGGTCAAAGAAATGAACCCTCTACTTTCTTAGGTAGATCACAGTTGCTTCTGCTTGACTCTCTTTTCCTAGGGACAATCTCATCATTTAACTGAAACTCGAAGTGGGAAGAAGAAAATGAGCAGTTTGCTTGCAATCATATATACGATAGAGAAAGTTCCGCCAGTCTTGAAGAACAAGGTTGGTTTAGTTTCGAGACTCAAGTCCGGTTCGGTTCATTAGTCTTCCTAGTCTAAATATAGTCTATTATTTCTTAATAGTCTATGAGCAACCGGGAATCCTCTACATGAAGGGCTTAGTTGACAGGAGACAGAGTCATTCCAACCAGTACCAATGCTTTCGATTGATTGAATATATGCTCACGATCCAGTCAAGAATAGAATTCTAGTACTAGTAGCAAACTGAAGGAACTTACTCTTATCAAAGGGAGGACGGGTTCTATTAAGAATAATAAAAAGATTCCTGGGATCGATTTCAACTCGGAGATAGCCGGGTCTATAGCTTTGTGAACAGCATCGGATGACATAGCAAAGGTAGCCGCAAGAGAGCTACTATGTCTTAAGCCCGAAACTCATCCTTCTAGTCTACCTACGTTATTCTTTTCTTTTGGAACGTAAAAACTGCTGTCAGATGCGGATTCAATCAATAGTTACGCCTTCACCTGATTCAACAAGGGAGAGTTTCCCACCAATCCTTCTTGATCAGTTTTATTGACATAAAGATGCTTTCTCACTCTAGCTAGGGATAAGAACTGGCTTTCCATTTCTGTCAATCGATGAGAACTTCTTTTTATCCGTTCCCTAGGCGGTCGTCCCACTCTTAAATAAGCACTACTGTTAGCGAAGCTAGCTTTAGGATAATGAGTCGATAGACTAGTTTTGGGATAGAGTGTTCTGTCAATAAGCTAGTTTTCACAGCTCCATCAATAGGAAGGGAGGTTCTTGCTTACTCGCTCGGGCAGGGGGCGGTTTCGTATATAAGGATCACGGTTGCATGACGGAGTGATCTTTCTCGTCATCTCTATCATTTCGTTTCCCCCAGCTGAAAAACGGATGCACGCGCTAGCGCGCTCCTATTAGTCAAGCTTTGATTTGAAGCAGGGGCCCGAGAGAATGAGGTTCAAGACCTGTCTAGAGTGAACCGGCAGTGTGGTAAGCGCAGAGTGAGCACATGGCAGATAGAAGACCGGGGCAAGATCTATGGCTTCAGCTGCGGCTAAGCGAACTACCTATTCTATATCTTCTTGAGAAGTTAATATGAGAGAAAAAGCTTGAACATAGTGGGAGGCTGGCCTTCTCTCTTCCCAATTCTCCCAATGAGACCTCTTTCACTCACTTAGTGGACGACCCAGAGGACTAACATAAAGCCCCGCCTCATCCCGATCTCCCTGAAAAGAGGGTGAAGGAGCGGAGAAAGAGGGGTCGGGGTCGGAGGTGAGACATACTTATCGGGAAGGCAACCGGTGTGCCGATTTCTTGGCAAACTTTGGCCAAGGGTGTCCGCTAGGTCTTACAGAGTCTTCCTCCTACTGATCTTGAGCCACTGCTTGAAGCTGATAAATTAGGCCGTCATGTGCTGAGAGCTTAAACCGGTCGATGTTAGGTTCTTACGTACAAAAAAAACACTTCTTCCTCACGTGGTCCTTCTGCAGCTACTGCTAACAGTAGTACACTACATCTTCAACTCATGATGTTAGCACCTTGCATCTGACCCTCTTCGCTTTCGCTCGATAAAGAACCTCTCGCTTTCGCGTATATAGATGGATGCGTCCCTCTCCCTATCGCTTAACTTTAATTCTTCCAGACTCTCTTCGCTTCCGCTCATCTGTCCCGTGTCCGTTTACGGAGAACTCAAAGCGCTTAGACCTTAGCCGTGGAGTATTGACCTATTCTTGCCCCTGGGGCGGCGGGCGAGCTTTCTGAGCCCCCACTTACGAGCAGCGAGAGCCTGAGCCTACCTTCGCACACCTCCGTTCGATTCAAGCACGAGCAAGCTTCCCATTCCTTGAAGCCGACCGAGAATCCGAACCCCGCTTCTCTCTTTCTTTCGAAAGGTTTCGATAGAATGAGCTTTTTTGTGGTCGAACCTCGTGAACCGGGCGTGCGTGCTGAGAGTCTCAGCCAATCCCTCTATTTAGCTCCCTCATGTTTAGGTTTAGATGGCTCGACAGACAAGGACCATGATCAGTCAAAAATGACCACGCACTCATTATCTTAAGCGTGTTCTTTCGGATTGGAAAAGACTCCTCCCCAGTAGTGGTTCTATTCCTTCTTACTTATCCGGAACAATTTCAAATCATCTCAATGACCGCTTTTCTACTACCTCGTCCATTGGTGTGTCACCACCTCCCACCTATCCCACCCGTCTCGCTTCTCTTACGGCCCTTTTCCTCGATGAGTTTAAGGTTTCCCCTAGGAAAAACCTCTCTTTTTCCGTTATTGTAGATTACAAGGGAATAGGACTCCCGAACAAGACCCTTGGCCCGCACATGGCTCTTTTATTCTTCTTTTGATTTGAGGGGTGTGTGAAACAAACGAATAAAAGAACCTTAGCCGAAGATCTTCCTTTATGCGCGGTTTTCCTAGTATCGTTAGCCCTCTTTTCTTAAGTTGGCCAGATATTCATTATCCTTAGGGTGGAGCTATATAGCCTAGGCGAAGAGCTTTGCATCTACATTCTCTTTTTTCGGGGAAGGATGCACTCCTATCAAGCAGGGCTGGGAAGTAACTACTCGAAAGCCGGACATCTCGAAGGGATGTGCCCAGAGAAGATAAGATATGAGCGAGTATGGGAGAATCCTGGTAAGGAAACAAACATACCCTTTAGCTAAGGGAGGATGAAAGGGGAGTGATTTAGGTTAGCGAGGATAGTGACTTGGACGAGAATCCCTCATCTGATTGGATCAGTTTTCTGTGCAATTCGATTCATCTTGACCGGATCACATAGCGTTAGCGGAGCGGTAGACGCTGGTAATATTGAATTTGTCTTTGGCTGATAATTACTTATTATAAACGGAGTCTTATTCTTCTGAGTGTGGGGTAAGGGTAACCTTATGAAAGCGATAAGGACGAATCTTAATCTGAGAATATGGCTTTCGTAGGGCAAGACTGGGGAAGAAGACCCATAGGGGAGGGGCGTATCATTCCTTTCTTTAAAACGGATTTTCGAATTGAGCGATGAGTTGATTGAAGACGCTAGTCATACCACCGCGGTTAGTAATAGACTTGGTGGTAACGACCAGATTCTGTTTAGGAAAAATAGCTTTTTTCTTTATCGTAGAGTAAGCAAGAAGCTACCTTTCTCCGGTAAGCTGACCAAGGAAGATAGAATTTTGGGCTCTTATCTAAGCGATAGGGAGAGGGGTCGAAGACAAAAAGCGGCTGCAAGGTTCTTTCAGAAAGAAAAGAGATCGAGCAAAGCGAGAGAGAGGGTGGAATAAATTAAGCGTGAGCCGAAAGGAAAGAGTAAATGGCCAGTGGATAGTCGTAAATTGCTACGCAATTTAGCTCTTTCATTTACGACTGTTGCTGTGGTTCAGAAAGAAAGAGATAGTGGGGGCAGAAATCGACAAAGCTAGCTATAACTTAGCCAAGAGTAGGTCGAATCGGTCTCAAGCCTTTCCCCGAAATTCAAGTAGAATCCTGCTGCGGTAGGCTTGTTGAAACTGCCATAGCGTATTCCGCAAGGCTACGAAGAGGAAGATTCCGCTACGCAGCGAACAGTCTTTAGTACAGTACCGCTTCACCTATGGGCGAAGTTAGTCATGCTGTAGGGTGGTTAAAGAACCAATCCCGAGCCCGATGATCGAATGTTATCCCGCTCCTGCTGCATTCCTGATATATATTATTCCTGATATATATTATTTATATAATGATGAAAAGTCGTTCAGAGCTCTTTTCTTTTATCATTTCTTTCTGACCCTCTCGCCTCTTCGCCTTTCTTTATTGCTCAAAGCCTCTGAGCCTATCGGCTCAGCTCTTCATTCTTCACAACTGTAATACTCCCTTTCTTTGGTCGACTAGCCCTAACTCCTTAACGAGCGAATGTCTTTTCTTTTAGAACCTCTGCCTTTAGCATCGTTCCGTTCCCCGCCGAACCCTATTAAGTGAAACTACGATCCTAGTTTTGTTAGCCGAGTAGCTGCATTCCTTGCCTATCGAGAAAGAGACATGTCCATGTCACTTTGCCAGAATCAGGTGTAGATGATCAAACTTCTGCCGCGGACTGGATGGCAACACATTTTTCGGGTTTGAATTTAGGTCATCATGTTTATGATGCACCTCCAGGAATAAGACCTCCTTACCTTTTCGCCGATGCTATAGGCGTTGCTTGGTCTAAATTTATGTAAGCTTGTTTAGTTCTTTTTTCCCAAAAATAAGAAGTAATTTGATTTGATTAGACTGATTAGATGATGAGAAGTTGAAAACTCAATCTAGTCAGGGGTACTTGGCTGCTTTAGCCAAAGGGGAACTTTTTGTCTATTATGAACTCGGATCATCTCTTTTTTGCCTTGGGGTTGGTGAATGTCCAAATCCCGTACTCTATCTTGGCTAATGAGATCTATCTTGGCTAATGAGATCGGATAGTTGACTTGGGACCGTGACTGGGAAAATCCCTCTCCCCTGCCTTTAGTTTTTCTGTTGAAGTCAGTACAGCCAAAGAGCTTTGATTGGGTACGCCATCCTTCCGGACAAGACCTTGTTGGAGAGGTTCGCATTTGAACCAAGACTAAACCGGAGCCGTAGAATCTGCTGAGAGAGAATCGGATATCAGATGCTAGATAAGATCCTTGACCGAACCGAAGCTAAAGAGTTCAAGATTAGGGGTTGAACCGATAGGGATAAGAATAGCCTCTCTGCCGTGCTTTTATAAATTCTATACAATCAGATGAGCTCCGAGATCCTAAGCAAACGCACTATCAGATAAGCTCCTAAGAAGGGAAAGATAGATGCGAAGTCGAAAAGAGTGCTCGACTGACTAACTGATGAACCCAGTCCGAGAAAGCTATAAAATTCCCATTCCCAAGCCCAGGAGCAGCAGAAACGATATCTAAGGGAAAGGGCAGCTGAAGAACGGGCAAGGGCAGCTTCAACTCGGATTAATTAAGTTCCGTACTCAGACAGACTCCCGCGTATCCTTGTCAGTCGTCCCTTTCCCTGCAGCCCGTTCGAGCTACAATTTCAATCTCTCATACCTCTCCCGCAACTGAGCTAGCAACAGGAACAGATTAAACCAAGGAGCCGGATCTTCCTTCTGTTGTTGCACTAAAGCAGTTCGTAGCGCAATGTATATAATGAATAGTCCCGGTAGAGCTGCTCTTCATCTCCTTTCTTTTCTGGTTCGGTTGGCCAAGAAGAGTGTTTTTCTGCCGCTTCACCCGTTTATGTTGTTTAATCACCCGAAACCAGATGTATGTTGTGCCGAGAAATTGAAACCATCACTTCCGGTGCTCCGCCAGCAGCTGCAGCTTCATATCCGGTGAAGAAAAGACGGAGATAGTAGCAATAAACTCTGTACCTTCCGCTCCAAACAAATACGGATAATAATGAACTCTTGAAACATGAGCCAGGAGCTGCTTTAGGCTACTTTAACTCTGGATCTTTCCTTTGAGTCTTTCCCTACCTCTTTAAGGTATGACAGAAAGGGACGAGCAGAGCGACGTGGAGAGCGCACAAATTAAGAATGATTGGAGCTTATAAGCTACATGTGACAAAATTCCTAATTTGGTTCATCCATCATGCCTTCATGACAGAAATCCTCCACGTAATGAGAGAGTGTAAGCAGCTTCTCATGCAAAGACGATCCATATTGACTTTAATAGGGGTTTAGTAGTGGTTGCGTTCGGTCTTCATTCTTTTAGAGTTCGATCAGTCATCCCTCCTTTTGTTAGTAATGATAAAGTTCAATCTACAACTCTCTTTCTTAAGGTGCAGAGCCGGCAGCTGCATATTCTGAGTCTTTTCCCGAACGAGTACAACTCAGTTTCACCATTCACTGATATAGCCAATAGCTTTAGTAGTTCTAGGCATATTGAAATAGCTGCCGGCTGAGTCTAATCTTGCTAATGAAATTCACTAACACCCTCTTTCTTAAGATCGGACTGACTTCAAGGTACGAGCGATAGCGACGTGCGACGTGGAGCATTCAACGAGAACATTTGCTTATACGGGACTATAAACTCAAATAGAAGGCCCGTTCTTCTGCTGCCCGTGCCCTTTTCTCCCCTTGCACCCCGAAGAGTCATATATGGCGTACGCGGAGTGGCTAGTTTCAGGCTACTTATAATGAACAGTTGGAATGCCCTCTGTTAACCGCGTCGTTATCACTCGCACCTCTTCTCTTCCGCTCTTGGACTTATGAGTACTCTTATAGTAATGAACTTTCACCTATCACTTCTCACTTAATGAATCCCGGTAGATGACTCAAAGGAAAGATTCCACTATCAAACCTAACAGGACTTCCTCAAGCTCAAGGGACGAGCGTAAGCGACGTCTGAATAGAAGGAAGGGACGAGCGGCAGCGACGTTCAAATCTCGGATGCCTACAGACTCTTTGTGTAGCTCCGAGAAAAGGTACTCTGACTATTGGGAGAAGTATAGCTGAGTGCTGCAGCTACTGACTCGTACGGGAATTTGAGGGATGAATACGTCCCTTTTGCGTACTCATACCCGATCCTTTTCACAGAAGGATAGGAGCCGAGAAGGCAATGCTGCGAACATCAAAGGCTGCTGCTTGGTTTCATTCTGTCCCGTACGATTACTCTTTGGCTTCAACTGGTTATGAGCCTGGAACTGAACCTGTTGTGATAGGTGTCAGTTCTTCAGATCGGACTCATAAGAGGCTTTTCTGAATATCTATCTTCCGGCCTATTAAGTGAGTTCGAGATCGAAAGAGTGCCTTCGAGAGACTAGACTGATAGTGACAGTAGGTGCGCCTTCAGTTGAGGAGATAACAAGCAGTGGTTATTCGCTTGTTCCGGTTCTGAATAGGCTACGCACCTTGACTTCAGTTGCTTTCTTTTCTCACCTTTTTTTGAGTTCCAACAAAGTGCATGTGTTGTTGGTTAATATGATAGTTTCGATAGGCTTACGAACTGATACTAGTTGATAAGTAGGACAACGCCAACAAAGAGAAATGAAAGGGCTTCGAACGATGGCTCGACCGAAAAGTTAGGGCCGAGTGCAAAATACTCGACGGGATCGACCGGAGAGTTCATGGCCATTCGGATAGTCGTAAATTGCGTAGCAAAGGCCTAAAGTAGTTCATTACAGGGCATCTGACGATGGCTCTCCCGGGAGAGCCTATGAAGAACTACTCTTTTAACTATTCTTTACGTCGCCACTTCCCCAACTTACTAAATTAAGGGCAGCTCTCCGCCCCAAGCAGATTACAGTAAT
>JBBPFP010000079.1:1562942-1578319 GCA_037974795.1 Kaempferia galanga
ACCGGCGACGCGGGACCGCAGTCCACTATTGCGAAGCACTCTTGGGCAGAACTTTCTCGATCAACTGGAATGAAAGAACGTGGTCCTCTGGATAGATCTTTCTCTCTACATTAAAGAACTCATCGAATAATCCTCTGCTCTTGCTCGACCTACTGAGCTATCCTTCGCTTTTCCATCCTGTAGGTGCATTTGTTTTCGTTTTTCATTCATTTCTACTTCTCTCTATTATAGACTATACTATAGTTGAGTTGTAGTATTTGTGTCTATAAAGTAGTCAAAAATGGAACCAGTAAGCGTAAGGATAATGATATGGACTGTGAATGATTCTATAATATATATTCTTTGCGAAAGCAATCAATAGCTCTTTCGGAGGTTCAATCAATTAGTTTTAGAATTTGTCTTCTCAAAGAAAGAGGTAAGAGGATTTCAATAAAGTGGAGCTGGTTCCTTTATTTAAGCTAACATCGAGCGCCCCCTCTCTATTCGGTCTAGCGGTTTCTCACTCCGCCCCTGCATTCCCGGTTAAGAGTTCTTTTGCTGCTGACCCTCTCTTTTCTTTCTTTTCTTCGCTTTGCTCCTTCTGCATCTCTTTCATTTCATTGCCCCTCATAGGCCTTGAACGAGCTCCTACTGCTCGTTACGAGTGAATAGCTCTCTTCGCCAGGAGAGAGGAATGGATTGGGATCCTGGTCTTGCTATTGGGAGACTCTTCCTTTGATCTCTCTTCTGCAGCATAGCTTTCAAGAGTGTTTTCTCTTCCTAAGGCCATAAGGATAGGATCGAGCACACGTGCGAGAGGGTCTCATTCCGACTATGAGTAGCTTCCCTCAGGCAGAGAGGTAGGGAGAAAGAGCTGGCTTTGTAGATTCACCCGAGAAAGATCTATCCGCATCCAGTCCGATAGCTTTCCTAAAAAGAAAGATCACCCACCTCCCCTTCACATAAGCGGGGTAGAGGAATTGGTCGACTCATCAGGCTGAAGACTGCCACGGGAAGTTCAACGCAGGAGTCGCTCTTGAGACTGTTATCAAAGTTATTGCCAGGAACTATCTTTGAAGCAAAAGATCATTTTTGATTTATCGCTTTCAAATAGAATCATGCTCTATATTCATTATCTACCAAGATGAAGAGCTCATTCTGCCAATCACGATAAGCGGGATTTGATCTCCTTTCAAGTACTATTACAAGCCCCTATAACCAGGGAGTTTGACTATAATGAAAAAACTCTTATCTTTCTTCTTCATCAGCGATAGGCATTCCCTGCCCTAACCTTTCTGTTCTAAGAAGCCCTAGACGGGTAGCACCACATAACAGCGATGACCACATAACGGAAATGGCTTATGAAATCCCATTGAAGAAGTGAGAACAATAGAGCAAGAGTCTGAGGGAGATAAGATAATACATACCCGCAGTCCTTTGAAAGCTTAAGATTCGGCTTGAGAATCGGTATCGTTCCCTGCCTCTGCTTTTTTATAGCGGAGAGAGAGAATAGCTTTCTCCACTAATACTAATGAATGAATATACTTTTGATAGGACTGCGAGCTCTCTTCTTTCTGATCTTTCTTCTTCGAAGGAGCAAAGCGAAGTCTGATTCCTCTCAGAAAGCCCGAGCTAGACTGGCGAAGTGTCTTTTAATAAGAAAGAGTTCGTTGAGGAAAGCAAAAGATAAGTTTTCTATTAATATACTTTCTTTATCCGAACCAATAAATTCTATAAAGGAAAGAAGCTCATATCTGAGTGCATGCAAGTGAAGTGAAGTGGAGGTGCGAAGTGGGAAGCCAATTAATATGAGACCTTAGCTACTTATCTTTTATCTTCAACAGCTAATTGGCACTACTGAGACCTGGGATTGGACTGCGTGCTCTTCCCTTTGCTTTGCGAAAGAAGAGAATTAAGGCAAGTGGCAGATCACGGGCATTCACATCGCCTTAGCCAGCCAGTGAATCAATTAACTCGTCCACGGGCGGGAACAAAGGCTTTCAAGGGACGAGCGAGAGCGACGTCTGATTAAAAAGAAGGGCCGACTATAAGGGCTTCTTTAGATGGCTCGTGTTTTTGGTATCGGAAGATATAAGATGTGTATCGTATATATGCATAACACATGCATTAAGTTTACTTCAGATCTGTATCAGCTATATGCGTAACACATGCATCAACTTGACCTTACCTTTAAGTAGAGTCTGTTGCTGTAGGCTCCGCTCCTTCACTAAAGCTACTGGGGCTCCTGTTATAAGGGATATTCAGCAGCTGCTGCAGTTTGAGTTGAGTCCAGGACTTATGTCATTTTTAATCAGTAGAGAACGTTACAGCTCACAATAGCTCAGTTCTGTGGTTATGACTTCTTTTCTTTCATCCCACTTTCAGGTAAAAGGCTCCTGGCTATTCACACTCTCCCGAAGATTACAATCAGTGGTGCCCAAGCCCAACTACTTGTTATTTAGCAGAATTAAAATCCTCTTGCTCGGGTTCTTTGATATCGAATCGCTTTTCTGAGGTTTTTTATGATCCATGGGTCGCATTCAAAACGAGATCGATGGAGCTTTCTTCTTGTTTTTTCATTTCTCTTCTGTATGCAAGTCTATTCACTACTGCTGCTTGGGCTGAGTGCTACTAATGAGTTTGAGTTTGCTCTTGAGTTTAGAGAATTCAAATTCATAGAAAACGAAATGCACTCCCAGTTATCAGGCATTATAAATTAAATTTCAGTTAACGTTATCTGCCCGTGTTAGCCCAATTTCTCTTCTCACTTCCCTCTTTTCATTTGCACACTACGAAAGATCTGCCCGTAGGCTCTACCCCGCACCAGCTTATATATGTATTAAGTGCAAGTACAACTCACTCTTAATCTTGCCTTGAACTCCTCTCTCCCGTCTAGTGACTCAATTAAGGAATGAATGGATGACCAATCTCATTATAAATTAAAAAAAGAGTTGTTGATCTTCCTGACCAATTGATCACCTCCTCGTATACATAAAATTTTATCATATGCCGGCTAGGGTAAGCCAAACGCACCTAAACAAAAACATAGAAAGAATGGGTCTTCTCCTAGTGCCTAGTGGGGCAAATCTCCTTTTCAATGAGGTGGGTAGGTCGAATAGGCTCACTCAGCCTGGGAACAATCTCTTTCAGTAAGAATCATTTCTGTTTGTTGAGGAACTAAACCATTAGTGATGGTGCAAAGCACTATGTAGACTTCATCCGAAGCGCTCTCTGCTTATCTCTTTTTAAGAAGCTATTCCTTTACTCTACCCTGGGAAAGGTATCGAGAGGAAGGCTATTAAGGCCATTCCCTTGTGGGCTTGTCCTCAGTGGGTTCGGCCTTGAAAGAGACAGGCGAACAGGGATAGGAATGATCCGAGTTGGTACGGTTCACCGAAGATGGTTTAGCATGCATGATTCGTTCACATGGGTCTTTTCGTGCGTGCATTCCAACATTTGTTACGGTTCCTTCGCTCCACCGAACTCATTATATAATGATAACTCGCATCGCACCAGTCCGAATACTCTAACCCGGAATGGCATTATTAACCCGTCATTAAACCCCTTCTTATACTTTCGCGGGCTGGGGTCAAGCACAGAATGCGCGAGATAAAAGAGGGTAAAAAGCACGATTTGCTGATCCGTGAAGCGTCCAAGAATGGGAAAAGCTAAGATAAGTGCGAGTTCTCACTCATCCACCGAGAAAGCGCTCAGCTGCGGGGAAAGGAAGAAAGGACTCTTCGGAGAGGAAAGGTACGGGAAGTTGAAGAGTAAGGTACATTATATATATATATATATTTGTATTAGTTGGTGCCCTTCCAAATGGAGAGATTCCCTGATACTGATGGATCGCATTGTATTGTATGATGATGATCGCTTTCTTTATTCAATGACTTTAGCACGAGCGAATGCGATCGGTAAAGGCTGGAAGTAATGGGACGATCGGTAAAGGCTGGAAGTAATGGGACGAGCGAATGCCATCGAATCAAAGTTCCAGACCACATGAAAGGCAATGCAATGAAATGCCAGAAAATGCCACCATCTTCAGGAGCCCCTAAGTCATAAGCAGAAAGGGCCTAGAACGCCGGGAATCAAAAGAGGATCACGCATCCCCTCCTGAAGCACCAAGGGAAGAATCGACCTAAACCCGGACGAAGCTCGAAAACGACCCGGGTGAGCTAAGGATTCCCTTCCAGGCCTTTACTATTGTCACGCATTTGATCGAATCAAGTTGACCAATCATACAGAGCACATGATAAATGGAACGCAATGAATGACAATGGAAGCGAGAGCAAGCGAAAGCGATGGACGAGCCCCTGCTGCAGCCGAAAGACCGAGGGAGACGCTCGAGCGGGGAGAGGCCTCCATAACCCTCTAGCTGAAGACGTCGAGCCTAGTATCGATCGTCATACCCAAGCATGGGACAATGTCCCCAATTGTGGTGGAGAATGGGAAGACCAACACAACCAGATCGGGAAAGTGCCTCAGTCTGATCCAACTAATGAACTGGCTGAATTAACGCATAAGCCGGCGTAAATAAATCCTCCTCTCTTGAGAAGGAGGATTCCCACTTCCATAGTCGCAGGCATAGCTATGAGGCCTCTTGCTTTTCCACACCGCCCATCTCTTTCTTCCATTCTTGTCGCATAGTTTTTTGTCTTCTTATTCAATATCTCTATTGATAGACGGGAGCACTTGAATGCCATTCTTCTTTGTTCTGGCCGTCAAGTCTCGTCTTTTGGGGGGATGAAGGATGTCATTGCGCATGAGATCATGCTATTCATTAAACTGAGACCTTCCAATGGTCAAAGCCATTCCTGCCTAGACAAGATCGTAGCATCCCTTCCTCAATCCAGTGTAATAGCCACAGCCCCCTGCCTCCTCTCCGCCGGAGAAAGAGTTGTCTCTTCTCTAGAGCGAAAGACCACTGCTATCCTGGAACGAATGATAGAAACCAAGAGACTGAAGCCTGCGTACCTTGTGTGTGATGGGAGGTGAGGCTCTTCAAGGAAGTATCCTTGGGGAAGGCCGGGCAGTCGAGAGATTGAGATTATGGAAGGCGTCATTATCATTCGCTCCTGGGAAAGGAGGTTGAGCTTTCGAGTTCCGAATCCATATTAGGACCGGGCAGACTGGCTGGTAGCTTGATAAAGGACTACTGGGCTAATCCGTATTCATAGACCCATCGGCCTCGAAAGAGTGAACTGAACCGCTCGAACAAGCACGAGGAGCGAAGACAAATCACTCTCGAGTCAGGACTGAGGCGATAGAAAAAGCACTTCTTGCGCGTATAGACGAGAGCACTCAACTCAACGCTTTAGCTGTAGGGATTATAGGATAGACTGAGTCAGTGGTTAGAGCGTAGGGCTGACCCTCCCATTTGTGCATATTAGACGGCTCTCCAGAGCATCCAGTTCAAGCATTGAGGATGGAAAGCTGCGTTCGGAAATCTTTCCTGGGGCCTGAAGCGCCGGCTATGACACTACAAAAAGATTCTTTCCCCACCTTTCACTTGTACGAACTCATAGTCATACTCATTGTAAGTTCGCACCTTACCTCGCTTTCCTTGTGTGAAGGGGTGATCCCGTTCCCTACCTTTATTCTTTCATTTCACTCCCGGCATCTTCTGATCCCTACCTTTATTCTATTCTTTAACTCTCGTACTTTAGTTACCTTTATTATAGAACTCCCGTACTTTAGTTACCTTTAGTCAATCCAACTGAGGGCTGCCCTTTTCCCAGGCGGTACCTTGTTCCGGGTCCTTGCTTTTCTCGATCAAGATTAATTCCTGATAAAAAGTGTTCTCCACAACTAAGTGAATTAGAATTGAATCATTTCGAATGCCTGTGTTAAGCATTAGGAACCTCTTTTTCCTTATCTCTGATCTCACTAACGAAGAGTTAACCAATGAGCTTGAATTCGAGATCTTACGGCTCCAGGGCACTTACTTAAGTACTTCACGGGACCATT
The DNA here is from genome assembly GCA_037974795.1 of Kaempferia galanga. Lineage (NCBI taxonomy): Eukaryota > Viridiplantae > Streptophyta > Magnoliopsida > Zingiberales > Zingiberaceae > Kaempferia > Kaempferia galanga. The sequence goes on from JBBPFP010000079.1 coordinate 1,568,892, forward strand.
CCGGACCACTACTGTGAAGCTCTTTGGGTAGTCTCGATCTCGAATTCAAGAACACAGTCTTCTCTATGAATGATTCCATTCTATATACACCATTCAATGAATCTGAAGAGGAGCGGGCTAGAAGTCAACTCAACCCACAAGGGTGAAGCGATCTAGAATTCAATAGTTCAGCTATAGCGGTGAGGTATATCGGTGAGGAAGATGAAGATCTCACATTGAATTCAATAGTTCAGCTATATAAGAAAGGTTACTAAAGGAAAGGTTCATCAGAAAAGATATGCGTTCCAGGAATGAAGAAAAGATATGCGTTCCAGGAATGAAATTCAAATAAGTGTTCAGGGATGCCGAATTAAAAGAAGTTCAAGTGGAAGAGCGGTATGCGTTCAAGGAAGAAAAGGTATGCGTTCAAAGATAAAAAATACAAGAACATATATTGGACCGCAAGCAAGAACATATATTGGATTGGACCGCAAGCTAAGATGATTCGTATCTTATAAGAAAGTTCATAAGAAAGTTCAGTTATCAACAGCAAAGTTCTCAAAGTCATGAGATGAGTCCCTTATTCAAAGTAATGAGCCGAGTCCTCAAAGTAATGAGCCCTTATTCTTGAACAACCTATGAGTCTGCAAACCCTCTCCTATTAAACCGACCTCTTGGAAGCGATAGGATAGATAGTTGTAATGCAAGTATAACTTCGAAGTCTTCCTGTTCCAGTAGATCTTAAGGAAGTGTTCCGGTAGATCTTTCTACGAAAAAAGCTCTTTCGGGTTTTTCATCGGACGATCGGACGGGTTTCATCGGACCTGATCGGAACTCTCTCCTGTAAGTCTTTCTCTAGAGCATATGTTTCGTTCTCCCCTAGTCGGGTCTCACGAGTGGCGCATATAATAGGAATAGGTCTGGTCTGATCCGAGGGCTTCAGTAGTCACCTTTCTTCAAACAGCTCTCTGAGTGCTTCGCTCCTCTTCTTGAGTATTCAAACAGCTCTCTGAGTGCTTCGCTCCTCTTCTTAAATTAAAGAACTTCTTAAAGCGAGAGTTCCAACTTCTTAAAGCGAGAGGAAGACAAGCATTCGAACCTATCTATCACTGCCTACATCACTCTTGTTGAGCCTACATCACTTGAGCCTACATCCCTCTTGTTGTGAGCCTACATCTCTCTTGTTGACAAGAAGCGTGTCCAGTCCATCCTTTCCTCTCAACGGAACTCCACTCTTTCTTTAAAGAGAGACCCTGCTCTTCCTTATCGGTAAAGAGACCCTGTTCTTCCTTATCGGTCCACTCATTGGAAAGAGGTCGGATTCCTATCTCCCCCCGCCATCCAATGCCCGAACTGACTCGTAAGATTGACCTGATCGGCCTTCCCAAAGCTTGACCCTTCCGTTCGGAACCAGTTCATTCACTTGATGCAAAGAATCGAGTAAATGGCCCCCGTCGGCTCTCCGGCTAAGCTTCCATAATAGAATAGAGAATAGCCTGCTTCTATAATAGAATAGAGAATAGCCCTTTCCACCCCTTTCAAACATAACTTAGTCTACCACGGTTCAAACATAACTTAGTCTACCACGTATAAGTGCACCCAAAAGAGAGAGTCCTCTATAGTTATAGTCAAGTAGAGGACATCCACGCTCATCTTGAATGGATTCCAAACCCAACTAGCCAATTAGACTAGTTGTTCTCCCCAAACCCAACTAGCCAATTAGACTATAGGCTCTCCATGGAGGGAAAGCAGCTCCCACTCTCCTACAAATACAAAAAGCAAAGAAAAGCCAACTTCTGAGAACCCAAAAACCTTACTATAGAAGAGGGGGCACTTCTACTTCCTTCTGATTGAACCCTGGCACTTCTACTTCCTTCTGATTCCATGCTAAAGTCTGTGCGCTTGACAGTATCCGAAGCGAGAAAGCTATTGTTAATGAGAAAGCTATTGTTCCTCCCTCGTGCCAGAAGAAAGTGTTCCTCCCTCGTGCCAGACCACTTCTATTCCCTCGTGCCAGACCAGACCACTTCTACTTCTATTATAATTCATCGGTCATCGGCATTCATTCAAGTAAAGGAAAGCCGGAGAACGAATCTCTTCCAGGTCCCTCTTGTTGAACTTCTCTCTTTTCTTTCAGTTAGTGATTTCAAAGAGAAGCGGCTTTCAAAGCAAGCCCTGAAGCTCGCAATGAGGATAGGCGGTTCTTTCTCGTTCTCGGAGCACCGAGGTCTATCTTCTCACTCTTCTAACTGATCCTCAAACTTGGGTGCTTGCATTCTGATGCTAAAACGAACTTGGGTGCTTGCATTCGGATCCTCAAACTTGGGTGCTTGCATTCGGATCGTCCGAGTTAGTGTGCATTCTATAGTGCTTCAGTGGGCTAGTGCTTTTCAGTAGGCAAGTGCTTTTCAGTAGGCAAGTGCTTTTCAGTAGGCTAGAGATGGGGTCACTCACTGACACTGATATGAATAGAATAGGCGGTCCTCAGATGAATAGTTGCATGCCCGAACCTTCGCTGATTCGACTGACCCGGGCCGACCCTTTCGATTTATTCAATATGACCCCTATCCCCGAACTTTATGTTCTATGAATATGAATCGACTGACCAGGGACTGAGAGGACTGATCATATCTTAGGTGTCTCTGACTCTACGCACCTACTGTGAAGATTCTGAGTTCTTCTAGGCGCTAGACCAAATCTCACCCGTGCATGGTGGATTCATGAATTTCTCTTTTCACACGCATCCGCATATCTTCTCCACCGACCTGAACTCTGATAATTGGCGCAGCGCATAGGTACGGATTTCTCACCTATCCTTTATATTATATATTATTAAACTATAATAAAGAAGCTAATTGAATAAAGAAGCTAATTGAACCCTACCCTACCATTGGTAGGCGTGCTTTTCGTGCTTATCTTAGGAGAGGAAAGACGAGCCGGTGGTGAGAAGAGCTCCGTACAAGAACCTAGGATCATTCCTTAGTGGATGGCAAAGATTTCGGATTTCGCGCAGCATCTGTAGTTAGTTTGCAGTTTGCTTCAATTGCTTCCATTGCGGACTTTTCGGATTGCTTTGATCGCGCTGTCGCATAGCTCAACTTTGCCCTTTCTATTAAAATAAGAAAGATGAAGCATCTGAGTTCTTAGCCCACGATCCGAGTGGTCTTACCTCTGCCTCGACTTGGCATCACAGAGCTGAGTAGGCATAGCTGCTTATCTCCCCCGGTCCCAGCATCTCGCTATGGCAGGCGTAGCACCGACCCCACTCACACGAGTTCGCTGACCTGAATTAAAAAATTCTCTTACTTGATGGTTCGGTTCCGACGCCGAGTCATTCCCTCTCCCCCAACTTAGCCTCTTTAAGCTCGTCTTTCCTCGCCTGACATGAATCATGGTCCTCTCGTTCTACATGAATGTGGAATGTTCACTCGCACCTTGCCTGACTTATGGTCCTTCTATCCGCGTCCTCTTGATGGTTGGCTCCTTCCACATTCCTATTTTACCCAAGATTCCGCTTCGCATTCAATGGAAGGCCGGTGGGCAGACAAAGATTGAATCGGGGAGTATGAGGCACTTCCTCACGAGCTTGCTTCGGATTGGCACGGATAAAGAGCTTAGTTGACTGGCACGCATAAAGAGAAAGAGTACTTGACGATCCCATGTCGAATAGGGCCACTCTGCCTCTCCTCTTTGATCTCGATCTGCCGAGCCAGCCCCTTCGCTCCTTCTCTTGAGCAGGCAGGGACGGGTGACTTCGTAGCCATGTCTGACCGCGTAGTGGGACTGCATTCCCTTTGCTAGGCTTATGAGCCCGTTCCATTTATATTAGTTCTGTCGGCTGCGCAACTTTCACTCTTTGATTGGGAGCCTTCGCGGAGTCACTCAATCAAGGTCTTCGGATTTGCCAAGATTGAGCATAGCTCTTATTTGCTTTGCCCTCACTCAACTCATTCTTATTGGCTATTTCACCGAACCAATCCAATCTCATATTTTAACTCCACCTCCCTCCTCAGAACCGAACAAAAGAAACTCGAGTCTTGGTCGCCCGGTCAACCCATTCCTGAATTGAATGAAATGAGCCTAAGCATCGCTCCCACTGAGCTCGAGCTCCTATCCTTGATCTTTATATATATATATTGCGCAACTACTAGAGCAAAAGAGAGACCCCGGGCTTTGCTTTTCATGAATCTATGGTTCACGGCTCACGAACTGGTCGATAGGTAGGCTCATTCACTGGTCTCCACTCACCGAGTCCTCTACCTATGCTTCCTCTTCTTCTGCCCTCTGCCATCAGCCTGGCCTACCTACCATGGGAACTCCGCCTCTACCGCTCCGTGGGTTGCGTGCCTTCGCTGACTCGACTGATGGAAGTGAATCCCAGGCATGTTGGTCGTCTTACCCGGGACAGACACTCGAACTGGTGTCAACAACCGAACTATCTTTGATCTCTTAACCAACTTTACTTGACCCCTATTTTTGAACAAAACTAGTGCTTTTCCGGACTCGAAATATCTCAAATTTGACTTCCTTTCAGAGAGAGAGTGGTTTTCACCCTATATCGGACTCGAAATCGAACTTTTTTTAGTGCTTCGTAGAGTGATACTGGTTTTATAGCTATATAAGCTTACTTACTTCAGTTGGATAGCTTGACTATACTCTTTCTCTTATTCGGATGAGCTGCCATCGATAGGGACACAAGAACGTAGCACTAGCCTCCGAGTTGCGTCACTGCTGCTCGCTCCTACTCCTCAGTCCCGAGCCGAGGTACGAGTAAAGAATTTCAATACAATAGATATAGAATAGAAACTGGAATCGAACCCGTGCATCATCAAAATCTTTCTCTTTTGGGACCAATGAACAAGGATTTCTCTTTTCACTGCTCCTCTGCCCTCGCTTTAGTGCTCCGCATCTGAGCTCGCTAACTAAACTGATCTTCCTTGGCTCAGCCCTAGCTCTCTCTTTCTTCACTTCATTCTGAGAGTGTATTCGACCTTTCCTTAGAGTCACTTTTCGACCATGACAATGCAGATCATGCCATGCACTCAGTGAGGGACCTAGCACTTGGCTCTCTCTCTACCGAAGCTTTTTGCCCTCTTATCTCTCACTGCACCGGTTGCTTTTTTGCCCTCTTATCTCTCACTGCACCGGGCCAGACTGACTCTGATCTATCAAGTCTCTCGCTCCCAGGGAACTTAGCCGAAGCCTTACCGGTCTCATCCCCATCATTCCCGAGTGGCTTCTCTTCTCTGATCTTTCGGTCGCTCCTCTGCAGTCGCTTGTCAGGAAAAAGTCTCTCCCTTAGGTTAGGTCCTTTCCGACATCTGCCTCAGCTATTCTGAGCGGTACGCGAACCTTGCTCTTCCCTATATCCCTATGGTCGCCTCCTCTCTTTCTCTTTTCCGGACTACAACTACATTCTACATTATTGAATATTCACGTCACATAGTTCGTCCCTCGCCTGACATGCGGTCCAGTCCTTCCTGACATGAGGAACAGTCGACCTTGAACTCGTAGCACCTATGTCCCGTCCAAGGCAAGAGATAGAGATAGGAGGAGCACTCTCAAGAGGTCCCGGTTCTAGTTAATCAGGCTCTGGGCAAGGGAAAGAAGGAGGGTAGACCGGCATGCGATCGACGAGGGCCGAGTGAGAAGGGGCTGGAAGCTATCAACTCATATTTGACTGCTGCGTATAGCCTGAAACTGCCGACCTCTTTGGAAAGACGGACTGCAATCAAGAGTAAGGAAAGAACTCTTAAGAGACCCTCTGCCCTGAGCTATCTAGGGCTTTTTTCCAGTTCAGTTAGCAGTCTACCTCCACCTTTTCAGCTTAGCCACTCCCTAGCCTAGGAGCTTTCAGCTAAGCATTGGGGAAGAGAAGGAGTTCAACCAAACTTCTCACAGTAGGGGAAGCCTGTTCAGTCGCCCCTCTTATAAAGCACAGATCGGTATGAGAAATGTCGTACTAAATGCGCAAGCGGATAAGATGTCACGTACTGGCGCTGCTACAATCTCAAGTTTGACAGTAAGCTGAAGGCTTTTCGAGTGCTTGAAATGTCTTCACTTAGTCCAAGGCCTTCGTCTTCCCTCACTAGCCATTTATCTAGATGCTCTCTTAAGAGTAATATGCCGATCCTCATTACTAGCTCTGACTACTAGTCCTCTGCTAATGACTGCAACCCTTCCGAAGGAGGGCATTCTATTCTATATATCATACCAGTTCGCTGAATGTATCGTTGAATTCCGTACCTGTAGCGTACTCAAAATCTCACTTATCACCATTCACTTCCGGATAGGAGCCGGCAGATCAGACAGGACAACGGACGGGACGACTTCAAACTAACAATAGTAGGAACTATTCAAATAATCTATGCAGCTTCGACCTCTCTCGGTCAACGGAATGGAATTTTTAAAAGGAGAATAGCCTATTCTTCTCTATCTCACATGGGTTTTACAATTATAGGAATTGGTTCCATAACCGGAATCGGGCTCAATGGTGCTATTTTACAAATACTCTCTCATGGATTTATTGGTGCTGCACTTTTTTTCTTGACGGGATAGACTTGTGATAGAATAGGTCTTCTTTATCTCGACGAAATGGGGGGGTCTCGATCCCAATGCCAAAACTTTTGACCATCTTCAGTAGTTTTTCAATGGCTTCTCTTGCATTGCCGGGAATGAGTGGTTTTGTTGCGGAATCTGAATAAGAATAATGAGTTTTTTGAATAATGACTAGTAAAAGATTGATTTGAATGTAAAAAATACTAATGACTTTTGTAATGGCAATAGGAATGATATTAACTCCTATTTATTTATTATCTATGTTACGTCAGATGTTCTATGGATACAAGTTATTTCATGTTACAAATTCCAATTTTGTGGATTCTGGACCACGAGAACTATTTGTTTCAATCTGTATCTTTCTACCCTTGGTATTTATCCCGATTTTATTCTCTCGTTATCAGTTGATAGGGTACAAGCTATATTATCTAATTCTTTTTATCGATAGTCTTTCATTAAAAATACGGAAATCGAATTTGTGTTTGTCTTTTGATTTTCCGCTTTTAAACGCCGAACAATGCAAAAGAATTAAATGAATTCAAAATCCCAATTTTAATCAGATAAATTTGGAGTGATAACCCTTTTCACAAGGAATGGTTCTAAGGGTTCTAAAAAACTTGCACAAAGAAAGAACTTTCACTATTCACTATATATAAATATGGGTATGGGATGATGTTTTGTTCTTAAATTCGTTCTCTTTACGTCGCTGTGCTCGTTCTCTTTACGTCGCTGTGCTCGTTCCTTTATGTAGTTTATTCAATTATTTAGTATTTTAGATGTTAATGTGAATGAACCATAACTATGTAAACCCATCCCTAACCCTAATAGTCAAAGATTGATTCCAAAATAGCATATGAAAATGATAAAGAATCCCATAGATGCCAAGAGTGCTGAATTAGTACCCTGCACACTTTGATTTGTTCTAGTTCATGCTTTGATTTGTTCTAGTTATTTTGATTTGTAAATCAATTGCGAATATGATCCAGCCCAACGGGGTCCCAACTCCCATACGACCCCGATGCTTCATAAGCCTGCTCCACTAATCATTCCTATGGTTAAAAAGGGAAACCCTAAACTAATGACACGATAACTCCAATAATCCGAGTTAATTGATATTGATAATCATTTCGAGTGTGGAGTTAATTGATATTGATAATCATTTCGAAATGAAAGAAAAGAAGTTTCATATAATCTATCCTCTGGAGCATACGAGGATTCGTTTGCCGTCTGAGGCTCCTACTCAAATCTCACCTCTTTCTACCGCATCACAACTCCATTTCTGTTGCGGAGTAAATGAGCCTGTCCCTAGCCCTAGTTCTTCTTTCAGGTCCTTGGCTTGTGAGGGAGTAAATGAGCCTGTGGTATTTCCCTAGTGATTTTCTCAGGTCCTTGGCTTGTCATATGAGTCTGAATTTCATATTGAATTTCCAGATGTGAAAAGAAGTATAGTATAAAGATCTTCATATACCAAACGTTCGCTAATTAGAATTAGTACAGCGTCTTCCAAATGGTAACCTTCCAAGCTACTAATCTCTTTTTTCCTATTCCCCGCCGCACCGTCCGCTATCATTTCTCCCTTATGTCTGCTTTTACCTCGCGAAACCGCAGCAACAGTCTCATATCTTCAGAATGGTATTACGTATATAGAGGGAAGACACTTTGAACTTGAATTCCATTTGATCGACCCTCCGAGCTTCGCATATTGTGGACTGCGGTCCCTCCGGTCTCCGGAGCTGGAATGAAAGCTCATTCGTTCACCCCTGGTAGGCATCATAAGATGCTGCCATATGCGTAACAAATGCCTTCAGGGTCAGAGGAGCGAGTGAAATGACGCGCGAGACCTAAAGGGGAGAGGAGCTAGTGATGTGATAAAGTATTTGTATTCGACGCGCGAGACTCACTAAGTTTTGAGTCCTTGCTTAGCACCTCGAGATCCTTACACTTTAAGGCACTTAGTTCTGAGTTCAACAGTTCTTTCCCAGAACTCAACTTACGGGTCTTGACGCGGATGCAAGCGTCCCTGCTTGTGGGACTGGGTCTGGGTATAAAAGAAAAGTAGCTCGAATAAGAGGGACTCTTCAAAAGAACTTCTCTTATGCTGAGTGGGGAATTCTCAAAGGAAGCTATGCCTATCAAAGACCCTAGGAGCGGAATTAAGATATTCAGCTGCAGCTCCTGGGCTTGGGTATGAGTTTTTCTTTTCTTGCCCGTTAAATAGTATTCCGAGTTCTAAAACCTGAAACAATTTCTTTAGTTCGCGAAAGGGACGAAAAAGAGTGCTCGAGCAATAAGCGAGAGGGACGAAAAAGAGTGCTCGACCAGCGGGAGAGGGACGTAGGGGTGACGTGTGAATAGAAGAAATTCACTCTGAGGTGAGATTGCACGCTCTTAGGTTGCACGGGATTCTCTAGTAGTTCGGTGAAGAAAAACTCTTTCAACTGGACAAAGAGCAAAAGCAGCAACTGGAAGCGACTCGTAAGTGCACCTCATCTAAAATGAACTCACGTCACCCCGTCTCCACTTAGCAGCTTCCCTCGTAGTCGCTTCGCAGCAACAGGTCGTGAATCTTGGAATTAACTCTACCGTTCGTCACTTCGTTCGGCCGTTATCACTCGGCCTAGGGTAAAGAGCTTTTGAAACGCAAGCTTATATGGAAACAAATGCTTTTGAAAACGCAAGCTTATACGGAAACAAATGAGTCTCCTACCCCGGGTTCAGAAAGAGCTGCTACTGACTTTAATGAGTCTCCTACCTCGGGTTCAGAAAGAGCTGCTACTGACTTTAATAGATGCTACGGTTTCTCGGGACAAGATTACGGGCAAAACCTACGGCGGATCCTTCCTAGAATTACATCTTCATTATCTAAGCGTACGTCTTTCTTTATTGCTCCT
>JBBPFP010000079.1:1601921-1622938 GCA_037974795.1 Kaempferia galanga
GAAGTGCAGAGGTCCTCAAAAGAGGAAAACTGTTGGACCAACACACCACCAACGGGGCGGAGGAGGCTCTGGAAATCTGACGAAAGGGGGGGAGACAAGCTTAGACGTAGCTAGAAGCAGAAACGCTTCTAATGCGACCGAGAGGTCCGCGAAAGGCGGTCTACAAACCTTAGGCGTAACTCACAAAAGCGCTTGGATCATAGGGGCTTGGAGTCGGATAAATCCTTGTCCTAGTAGTTTGTGAAATTAGGATTACCTCATACCATGTTGGCGGTAATGCCCAGCGTTAGTGAGACTTTAAATTAAAGGGGAAATATATATGAAAACCCCAGAATAGTAGAGATCCTCATAACGTTGGGTATTAGGTCTACCATCTTTTAAGGGACCGAATTTGATTACGAGTTTCCCATCCAGTGGAGGGCTGGATGGGGCGCTCATGCTAAACTGCTTGAACCTCCAAAAGCAATCCGAGCAACAAAAATTATTTTATTGGTTTTTGGTTTTTGTTGCTCGGAGCTTTTGGGGGCTCCACGCCGATAGAAGGAAAGGGCGGCCCCAAATTACTTTCGATACAGACATGACTTGACTTGCTTGGATGAATTGATACCGACTCAATAGCTACAGGATGCACAATGAATTGGTTTTTGGGAACACAAACGAAGAGCAGTGACTGGTTACCAGTCACTGGAACGCTCGCACAATGGTACGCATGCACCGGTGTTAAACAAGTTTAGCTAAGCCAAAGGACCGCTGCCACACCCATCAAGGGGATCCGGCAGCGGAAACAGCACCCCTCACTTAGGGGTGAACACTTCCTCAAGGGCTGACAGGGAAACCCACAACCCCCTCGACCTCGACAGCGAACGGGGGGACAGGGGAACCTATCAACCTTGGCTTGGCTAGCAGCAACACCGGTTGAACACATACCTGACATAGGCACTCTTTGTTTTGTTCTCAAAAACCATTTTTTTGCACCGGAGCGAACGAGTGACCGAACGACTGAACGACCGGTAGGGAGTGAAGGAGTGAGGGAACGAGTGAGCGGAGGTCTCTCTATTCAGTGTCGGCCAGTATACGCTGTCGCGGATTGGGCTTGGGGGGAGAGTAGGCAGCCCCCCTGAAAAGTGATGTGTATATAATTAGGTCTTGTATGCAAAGGTCTTGTATGCAAGATGCACTTATTTGGGTATGCGAGGATAGGGATCGGAACGTTACCCCCCTTGCATCCCCCTCGGGGGGAGATTCAATGAGTTCCCTAATCCGTTCCTCAATCCAAGGATCTTATTCGGCCCCTAAACGGGGCTCCTCTCTGATAAGGCATGAAATCCCAGATAGTCAAATGGAAGCATTGGACTTGTTCTATGCTGTTTTGGATCGCACCTATAGAGTGCAGGTGGGAGAATATCCTCTCATTACTAATGGAGATATATACCGATTTAAAGAACAGCTGAATTCGTTCAGTAACAAAGGTATTCACGATATTCCCTATGACAAGCTGTACGATCCTATAATGGAACCCCTAATTCAATCGTCCTTGGCTCAATATCTGCACATGAAGAAACATAACATTACATTCCAGGAATACGATAATCCATACACACAGACTCATCCAATGGCATTCCATCCTAATCAGATTAGGTTTGCATTCATAGAGAACTTAATAGCTAAAAAAGCGTCCCTCACACTAGGGGCATTCATGGCTATTGCAGGTAGAGCTCGCCCTTATTTAGTAATTTCTCACTCGCCCCTTATTTAGTAATTTAGGCTCGACCATAAGGGAGAGGGACGATTGAAAGGATGGTTAGTAGAGAAGAGAATGTGATCTTTATTCAGTTCGTATCATTAAAGACTGTCAGGATCTAGTATGAGCGGGACCCAATAAGGCTGGGCACTATAGGTCACGATGCACTGCATGACCTGCCCGAGTCGGCAATCCGGCTGCTTTGAAAAATCCATACAAGAATTAATGGTAGCTACGGAGTGAAAGCAAAAACTAAATTCTCTCTCTTTCGAGGGATGCTCTAGTAAAGTTGATTAACTCGCGTTCAAGATGAGAAGAAGATTTGCGTGACAGACCTTTCGATGAGAAGAAGATGCTGATAGAGATAGGTTAAATCCCCTCTACTTCTTTCTTCCCCAATTTAGTAAGTTCTAGGGCAGCTCTTCGCCCCTTGTAGCTGGCAAAGAATTCAATTCACGAAGAGCCAGAGCCTCTTAACTCTGATGGGAGAGCTTCTTAGCAAGCCTTCTCCTATCTTGTGTCTGTCCCGGGCTGTGATAGATAAGAGGGCATAGTTCCCGAGTCTAGTTCACCGTGAGGTAGGTGCGAGGTGGCCAGGTGAGGCTTGACACGTGGAAATGACTATGACTATGATCAGTGATGCGGAGCTGGTGGAGATTGAAGATGCAGAGCTTTCTTTTTATAGATAAGGCACCATGGAGCCGCTCTTTTACATTAGCTCCTCGCGAGCGCTCCCTACTTGAATGAACTCGTGCAATCAAAGCAAAGAACTTTAAGCTTAAATTGATATTGAGTTCCATCGGTTCGAATCCGACCACCTTATTGAATAAAAGAATGCCCTTATAGGCAGGCAAGTCACCCACGTAGCGGCAAAGGAGCGAAAAAGCACCACCCATTAAGCAGAGCTCAGATGCGGGCAAAGTTGAGCTATTGAGTAAGCAAAGCGTGATCTCTGCAGTCCATCTGGCTTTGCAATCAACTCAGGTTGTGAGTGCGTGTGCATAGATCATCAAAAGTGCGTGCATAGTCACTCTCCGATCGAAGGTGCGTCTCTGATCGAAGTTAGGCTAGGTAGTCATTTCCCACTCCGCGCTTGCTTCCTTCCACTACAATCCCACTACGCGGTACCATTGATTGACCGACCGCTTCACCTATTAATGCCACGGGAGCGACTACTGAGTGATAACGACGCCCAGGCAAAGACAAAAGAATCAAAAGCAAGAGAAGCAAGAGCGCCCGACCTCCTTCATCCTTCATTCATAAATTGATCATTGGCTGCGGCTGCTATTCTCGGTTCTTGTTAGTATAGAGCCTCTTTGAGTACCTGAATTTCAGTTCTGATCTAGTGCTTGTTAGTTACAAGGGCAAGGTTCTAGTGCTTCTTAGTTGCCTACGTTCTAGTGCTTCTTAGTCGCCCACCTAGTCTTGACTTCCAAATGAGCCCACCTAGCTCGTGAAACGTAGTGGAACGAGCCCACCGCTTAATTCTTTCTCAAAGACTGATTGCGTTGCTGCTTAGAGTTAGAGACGGATTGCGCAGACTTGAGCCTTCCGCTCCGCTTCACGAGTCTGATTCTTGCTCTGACCTGGGAGGAGAGGAAAGCTATTATCTTTTCTTTATATTATATCTACGAAGCCTACTACGCGGACTTAATGGTGGAGACACTCTGGTCAGCGAAGGCAAGCTAAGTAGACTATCTGCTCGGTCGGGGAGCTCACTCCTCATTCACCAAGCGAGGGCAGGGGAAGTTGAATCAAGCGAGGTGCGAAGAAAAAGGGTAAAGGAGCTATGCGACCACCTCGTAGAAGCACAGCACGCCTAGCCCAGCAATGGGAATGCATCGGGAGTGATTCTACCAAGCCCTGCTTTGCTCAGTCGAAGCATAGGTCAGCCGAATCCGAAGATGGAGTTGGTAATCCAACCGTTCAGTTAGCGAGCTCAGATGGGGAGCGGTCAGACGCGGGATCTCAGGCTCCTCAGAGTTCATTCCGGTGAGTGAGGCACGAGGGGAAGAATAAAGAAGAGATCTCGAGCACGTGGACGGATTTCTCCTTTGTCTGATCTACCATTGAATCTCACGAAGCTCTGATCGACTGCGGTTGGACAGGCAGGAGAGATAAGGTCAGCTCACGAGCCCTCGAATGAATGCAAATGCGAAGGGCAGACTCCTCTCCCCGTCCCTGCGAAAGAGAATGAATCCCCTGGAAGCCTCATTTGAGAGTGTGGAACGAGCCCACCTATGAAAGAAAGATAAGAAAGAATGGATCGATCTCGATCGCAAAGGGACGAACTCAACTATGTGACGTGAAGCTCGAGTGCAAAGGTTCCCAGGAGGCCCTCTGATTGATCTAAGCTCTGCGTCAGCCACTATAGTTCTAACTCAACTCCAGCCCTAGTCGAGAGAGCCCGCTTTCTGCCATCAGCCAAGACAGCAGAGTCAGCAAGCACTTCTTGCCCGTGCGTCTCTTCAGTTTCTTCAAGAGAGGGTGGCATGGGGAAATTGCCTTTTATACCAACTGAATCTCTCTTCTCTTATTCATCCAAACTTCTTTGCAACCCTCGCGATCTCTGCAATCCAGCGAGGAGCCTTCTTCTCTCTTGCCCGGTTCGGGGAGCAATGATCGACAGAAAGAAGGTGCGAGGGTGAGTTAAAGGAGTGTGGGCTTCGAGTTCAGTTCCAAAGATATTCGCTTCGGTTCAGCAAAGTTGAGCTATGCGAAGCAGAGTTAAGCGGCAGAGTCAAGGCAGAGGTTCAATGAAAGAGAAGGCTGAGGGGAGCTCTGAGGTCGGCTCTCCTCTCATTTTCAAAGGTAGGATGTAGGATGAAAGAGCTCGTACGCTCACCTGTTGCGAGGGCCAGACATCCCTCTGACGAATCCAAGTTGGGGACAGGGCTGACGAAAGACTAGTGGAGCAGAGTAATCCATGGGAAGGAATCCGAGAGCGAAGAACCTCTCCAGTCAACCGAGCAAGAAGAAAGAATAAGAAGCGGAGAAAGTCAAGTAGACTCCCAGGCGGAAAGCAAGAATCACAGTTTACCAGGCAAAATCACAGTTGAGTTGACCAGCCAGCCCCCTCGCTCGTCCACCCTCTCCGAAGCATGTCCCGAAGTTCCTCGAATAGTTTGAGTGTCTGTGTCTGTCCCGGAGACATTTTGGATGCGCGGAGATTGGATACGTGATCGGGGCACGGGGGATAGGAATTGTTTAAATTCTTGCACTCGTCGGGACTGAGGAGTCGGTTTGGCTCTGCTCCCTCGGTGAGGATGGGTAAGGACTCGGTTTAGGCAGTTCATCCCACGTAGCGGTGCGAGGAGTCGAATCATTCTGGTCAGCTCACTCGAGTGAGAAGGCCCAACCGTGGGAAGGAGATAAGAGCGGACCGACCTCTTGTGTGGGGAAGGATAAAGATCATGCCTATTCAGTTTGGAGGGAAGGAGAACTGAGCGGGGTCAGAAGGAAGGTAGGAGGCATCCCCGGGGTATAATTCAGAAAGAAGTGGAGCTCGCCCACCTAAGAGAAGATCGAGAAGCAAGTCTGAGTGAAAAGCAAGTCGGGAGACAGAGGTGCGAGTGAAACAGAAGCTGTGAATATTAGGTCGGGATGAGCACAACATTACTATGCAAGACAAGACAGGAGCGAGCCCGGACCATCACTCTTTTCTTTGTCCAATCGGGCCGGGGTGTGGGGACTCAGCTATCTCCGCCATGCCATTGGTTGGACGGAGGTCGGGGGTAGAGGAAGTCGAGGAAGTTCGACCAGTGAGGCAGCGACCAGAGATCGAGAGCTCGCAGTCCTAGGCCTAGCACCAGTGGAGAGGCTGAGTTGCATTGCAAGGCGCAAAAACGAGCTCTGTCGGTTTCGGTGACGGAGCTCAAGTTGCTCTCGCCTACGTAGCTATTCTATTATAGGACGCGGTGCCCTATCCAAAGCCAGTGTTAAAAAGCCCACAATGCGGTAAGCGAACGGAAGCTAGAAGGTAAGCGATCCTAGTACCAGAATCAGTCAGAAAGGAAGAGTGCACCATAGAAGGAGCTAGTCTAGAAGAGCCTAGACTAGATGGTATGAATGCAATGCTAAACGATGAGCACCGACTAGATGAATGCAATGCGTGAAAGTTATCTGATCTTCCTACACCTTAGGATGTTATAGTCCTCCCACGGATCGGTGAACTCGATCGGTCAGTTCTTATACTCTGCCAATAAAATAAGTAGCTTCTAAATCAAGATCAACTAAGCCTACCCTCCGATGAAGCAAGAAGTAGCGCTGGACTCTAGAGTCAAAATCCCTATGCCTACTTCTCCTAAGGATTCCAAGGGGACGGAGGCTTAGTTACTAAGCAAAGACTGAAGCGACCTCACTACGGGGTGACTCTATGGAAGTATGAGTCCAAGGTTAGATAGAGTTAAGCGGATAAGTCAAGTACGGGGACAAAGCTACAAAGAAGTATAAGACCCCCCTCTTATCTATAGTTCTATTGCCTCAACTCTCTCAGTCTGGCTGTAGGAAGAAGATCGATCCCCGATCCTGCCCTTTTTACCCGAAGTTCTACCAGGAAAGAGAGGATGGCTGACCCCTCTTTTCTGCTCTTTGAATCCGGTTTCGAGAACAATCATTCTTCGTGTACGCAAGAGGCTATAATACTATTAGCTATTAGAATGGGAGCAGGTCCACAAGTCTCGTCTTTGCATGGCCAGAGTTATTAAATATAATATATAGAGAGTCAGTTCACGGTTGAGAGTCAGTTCACGGTTATGGGAAGATCTCTACATACTTCTCTAGTCGAGCACAAGGGATATGGGGGAAGACCGTCCGCAGCTAGGATTAGGCAAGCTCCGTCCTCCAGCCAATTGAATCGAACCCCATTCGGCGAGACAGATCTAACAAGATGAGACCAATGTCTTTGACTTCTTTGTGTGTAAGATGGTACGTGATAGCATAGTTGTGAGGATCCAAACCAAGGTCTATGACAGCGTGCTTGAAATCCAAGTTCTTTGAGAACATAGTGTAGGATCCCTTGTACTATCGCTAGACTCAGATTGGAGAGAAGCAGACTCAGACTCTTGCTTAGGTGTCGGAGAGGAGGTGCCAGAGAGGAGTATCAGCCAATTCTTTCTGCTAGCGGGTCTATCTTCGGAAGCATTTTTCCTAATTCTTCCAGGGTCTCTCTTCCTAATAGGGTGCCAAGGGGGAAGATGAGCTGCTACTAGATAACTAAGTGGTCTACGCCGCAACTCATAATTCTACCTCGAGTTGTATGATATGAGAAAGCGATAGGAGGGCCAAAGGTCTTTGGTTTTCTCTCCCCTAAGCTAAGGTAGACGTGAATATACTATCTTGCTTGCGAGCAACTTCCCGGAGCGGAGCTCGATCTACTCTTTTCCCGGAGCGGAGGTAGTAAGGAAAACATGAACAAATAAGAACTGACTTTATATATGAAAGTATAGTGTCAATTCCAGACCTACAGATGAAGAATCACTAATCAATAGTGTCAATTCCAGACCTACAGATGAAGAATCTCAATCAAAGGTGCAAGCTCTCCTTCTCCGGATTCACTTCACTTAAGGCGCCTATAACTAGGTGGATTCCTCAACGTGGATGGTAGGTGATGGGCTCGAATACGACTACTTGAACTGTTAGGGGGAGCCTAAGGATCATAACCTGAGAGTTGCTAAGGAAGGGCTTAAGCGCTGCTATCTCAGTGGAAGTGGCAGGCTCAGAATCAGAGTTGGAACTAGAAGTAGTCGTGAGTAGTTTCCGGTCTGCTTCTGCTATCCCTATCTAGCTCGATCTAATCTTTTCTTTATGCCAAAGAAGCTAGAACCCGGATGTGCTCATCTGCCTCTGTGGTTTTTGCCCTCTTCGACTAACCCCAATCTTACTAAGAACGAGGTATGCGATTGAAATGTCTCACGGGAGCTCTTCTCGGAAGCAGGTAGTCTGAGCCTTCTCAGTTCTCAGTTCAATGCCGGGCTTTCGGTTCGAGAAAGAGTCCACACAACGGGAATGCAAGCACCAAGGCACTATGGAGGATCGGGATCGAGAGACCATGGACGCCCTTCTCTCGCATATACGTGTTTCATGGAAGTTTTCACCTGACATAGCATAGTAAGGACGGCTCCTCTGGTAAGAAAGTCAGCACCGAATGAATGGGGGACCTGAACACCGATCACAAGACAAGACCGAGACAGAAGCCTAGCGACAAGTTCCTATCGAATGCCTAGCGAGAGCCTTCCTAAGCCCATTACTCATGAACTAGCGCTCCAGCCCATGATACATGATACATGAACTATAGCTCCTGTGACTCATGAACTAGCGCTCCAGCACTATAGCTCCTGTGACTTCTTCACTATAGCTCCAGCACTATCCGAACGCTCAAACTCAGGATGGAGCTCCTGCTCCTCTCTATTATTTACGCAGAAAGAAGAAGAACTAGCGTTCCATTCATTCCAAGAGTGAACTGATTCACTTTATTTAAGCCAAGTCCATACGAAGGCAGTTGGAACTTTTTTACTACTTTTCCACTTATATGAGTTTAGACTTTTGCACTTTTTCAGTAGGTGGGAGGTGCAGACTGGTCGTCTCATCGGCTGGGGAGATTAGGGATAACGGATAGAGCGAAGGACCGAGCGAGCTCTCTCTTTGGCATTGATATGAACGTCCTTTTCTTTCCGCTCCGCACCGTCTCGGTCTTCCTTTCGGTGCATCGCTTCTGGTGGCATAGAGCTATGAACCGCCAGTACGTCCTATCAAGCATTCCCTATTATACACTAGTTCTTCGTCCCTTGACCAGACTGAGAACTAATGTGCTGCCATCAGTGCGTGAATTCTAACCTTCTCTGCTATTTTTTATCTTAATAAAGCTCCTACGCTTCTCTTCTCTTAAGTCTACAACAAGTGGGAGAGGCAGTCTGCTTGAGTTCGCTCCTGCTCTTCTCTTCTTCTGGATTTGCTTCTTTTCGCTTGTTTGATTTTCTTCTTTTCTTTGGCATACGCGTTGAGTTGCCACCTGCAGCTATTCTAGTGAGAGGTGAGAATTGGCAGGGATCCTCACTGTACCCATAGAGCTCATCAGGGCGAGGTGCGAACAACGAGCAAACGGGCTAACTTTGTGAGCAGCTCTGCGGAGCGGGCAAAGATCGAGTTGGAGCGCTAGTACAGAATTTAGACCCGTGATTCACTGCGTTTGAAACTACTTTCTTTTTTGAGCAAGGAAGGGGGGCCCATATTCCGTCCCAATGATAAAATAGGCTTGGATAGATTTCCTTATTCTTTATGGAAAATAACATTCTTTATAGTACATTCTTGAACAAATATCTAGCCATCATAACTACGGTTCATGGACAGAATTTCCATTTGCGAATTACGGTTCATAATTGGTAAGCGCCGCTATGTTCTTGTTCATATCTGTACGCATTCAATGGCTCTATCCAGCACCATTAGCAAAGACCTAAATTCAATGGCTTCCGTTCGTAACAGTACAGTTCAGATTGAGAAGTTACGCGGATTGCACATTCTGAACACACACTTGATTTCACTTTATTTTATTAAGTTCCGTTCCGTTCTTTGATTGGTTAGATTCCGCACACTTTGATTCGGTTATTCAAAGCAGCATGGTTCGCCACGCCCATAGCCATAGCCAGCAAGGCAGGAAGCAAGTCACCATGTCCCGCCCCTAGCCTAGGGAAGCCAGGCATTCAAGGCATTCTTTCCCGAGCCCCGTTCCCTGCATAACATATCGGTCCATCAGCTAGCATGGTTGTAGCCTCCGTCCCGATCCTAGGAAGTCAAGCCAGTCAAGGCAACCAGTGCGGGTAAGGCCTAGCATTCCAGGCATCCCAGTGCATGTCCATCATCGCAGAGCATGCATCATCGCCTAGTCGTTCTTGCCCCCATAAAGCAATCATCCATTGTATTTCTATAAGTCTAGCAAGGAGTGATCTTAGTTGCGTAAGCTTTCTTGATCTTCTTTGCTCTTTAATAAAGAAAGTCTTTCCTCGTCGTTGGTCCGTTGATCTCGTCTCGTAGTTGATCTCTGCTCGTCCTACTTCTATTTCGAGAAAGATAGCAAAGATTGATCTTAGTTGCGCAAGCTGGATTGATCAGATATGCGGTTAATAATCATTCCCCTTCCTTTCATTATAGTTGGTGTGTCGTCCGTCGTCTCCAATAAGGCTGTCCAAAGCTAGGTCGGGCAGTTAAAGCTAGGCCCAGTTAGAGAATAGCGCAAAGAGTGATCGTGGTTGCCAAAGCTATATTGATCAGACTGGCGGTACAAATGATCTAAAATCATTCCTCGTCGGTAGTCCCTGTCCTAGGGGAGCTCGGCCCTGGAGTAGACTATCACTATCAAGCACGGTTCGGTTAAGTGCCTGCCACGGTTCGGTTAAGTGCCAGCCAAGGTTCGGTTATCATTCCATTCCTGCCAATCCAACTGTCCAGACTAGACTATAACTCCACTGTCCACTCTACCTTTCCAACTACTGTCCCTTTACTTTGCACCGGCTGTCCAACTGGCTCGATCTCGACAACTACTGTCCCTTTGCTTTGACTGTCCTTGATCAGATCAGATATGCCCGGTTGGAACCGACTTAGTACTCATTCAGAACTGTATTAGATCTACCACTTTCTGTATATTCAATCAGTGGGCTCGCTCCTGTGCAAAATTCAGTCAGGCAGGCTCCATAGCCCAGTCTATAACTTCTATGGGTCTGGTGTCCACCCACTGATTGTTCTCATTAAAGATATACTCTCTCTTATAACTCTTCGGAAGAGCCCTTTTTACCATTAAGTCTTTTTTGAAAATGTTCAGTTTTTTCCAATCAATTCTGAAGTTGGCTTCTATGGGTATCATCTCTGTTTTCGCTAGATCTTCTAATTGCGCTTTAAACCACTCTACTGTGACTAAATCTTTTGCTGGCCCTTTATGCTTGATGATATGCCTATTGTCTTCTACTTCTAGCATGTAGCTCTTTGGAGCTAAAAAGATGGCATATTTGACTTTGTTCTCTAGTTTGAACTTCCCTAATTCTGTGGACGAGATGAGATTATCAGGCAGAGTATTTCCTAGGACTACGGAGTCTGTATCGGTATAGTAGCAGTCTGATCTTGAAATGTATGGATACATTTCAATCCGAGCACAAGCTGTGATAGCTGCTGCTATTTGCACTGCAATGTTACTTGGAGGTTGCCAATTGTTGTCACTAACGCCGCTTCTCCTACTATTGGAAATGTAATTGACAATAAAACAACCATCGTCAAGCTTCTCTGCGGATCTAAATTCATCCCTTCTCAAGAAATACCTATATCTCTCTTCATTGCATATTTCAGTCACTGTGCTTTCTGGGTTCATTCCGAACCTTCCATACAGGGAATTCATTAGAATCTTATAAAAGAATGACATGGCCTCTGATCCCATTTTCTTGGCTTCTTCTCTGCTTTTGTAGAGGTTGGAAATGAAGCCTTCGAAAGGACTGCTGCTTGTCTTCTCAAATATATATCCTCTGAGTGGAATGATTTGGTACCCCAACTTACGAGCATATTTCAACTCTTCGCTATAATATACTCCTATGAAATTCCCCGTGGGGAATTTTAATGTTTTATTCGATTCTCTCGATTGCCTGTAAGGCAAGAATGGCTGATTGAGACTTTTGGGACATACTATGTATGCTTCCACAAATCCGTATAACGACTCTAATTCAACATTCTGCAAGTTGCTCCTCCAAACTGGTTGCCCACACGGCATAGAATATTTTTGCATAACGAATGGATATAGGGAATTTACGTCGTAGTAGAATAAATTTTCTCCGAATGGCTTGTAAACATCAGTGTGACCTCCATAGTATCCCCTCCTTATAAAGGAATCTTGATTTCTCGAAAGCAGATACATTGGATACTCATCCATGTCTAAGAAGTTTGACCTAAAGATTCTAACAGCTAGGGATGACAACGTCATGACATTCTCTATATCAATCTGATACCTGGACATACAAAGTCTCTGAACATTTAAGAGAATACCACCCAAAAGAAGTATATCTTGTCGAAGATATTTAATATAGTCCTCCCGAAGAGCCTGCAGATTGGAAAGGTTTACATTATCATGCTCGATGGAACCTTTTGTACCCAATTCTGGACAAAAGGTTTTTGCTAATTTTTCTAAATTGCCCGGAAGCAGTGTCAAGGAATCGTGGAGACGGAAGAGGAGCTTCTTGCCTGAGATAACTTTGACCTCATATAGCTTATGATTTCTCATGAGGGGTATGATTTTGTAGCTTTTGTGATGAATTACAAAGTGCTTCAACAACAAAATCCCATCAAATCGGGCTAAATTGTGGAAGTAAACAGTTCGAACACC
Source organism: Kaempferia galanga (assembly GCA_037974795.1). Classification (NCBI taxonomy): domain Eukaryota; kingdom Viridiplantae; phylum Streptophyta; class Magnoliopsida; order Zingiberales; family Zingiberaceae; genus Kaempferia; species Kaempferia galanga. The sequence continues at coordinate 1,614,017 of JBBPFP010000079.1, forward strand.
TGGATTCTCCTTCACTGCTACTTCTAAATTGGCAATAAAGTTGGATAACATTTTGGAGCTCCTTTCTGCAAAGTTAGGATTGGATTGGATCTTTTCTTCAGAAAAGAAGATATTGATGGCATTTTCCGGGATCGATGAGAGATTGTCACCTGGCTTCACCACTAAGTAACCCGCTGCGTAAGACACGTGAACATCATTGACGAGTACTGTCTCTAAATCGGCTACAACGAAGGGTCTACAGTTCTGTTTTTTAAGTTTGAGGGAAGTGATTACCTTCGGAACCCGAGCGTTTTTACGCTTAAGTGATTTGACATCCGGGAGTTCACCACGGCATACGCCTTGAGACATCACGGACAGAATATCAGTGAAAATATCCAAGGAACTCCTAGTACTACGTCGAGGAAGAGATAATTCAGTACGAGAGTCTTCGTCGTATTTGTAGTAAACGCGAATAAAGGCGCGCTTAATAAAAGCTTTATCGTAGAGCTCTGCGTAATTCATCACTAATTCCTCAATCTTCTTGTAGATATTGAATTTCGGAAGAGTCTCATTATCACGCAATGGAATGGCTTTTCCTAGAGTAGTGGACACTGAAGGGGATAAAGGAAATATCATTTCGTACCCTATATTCACCTTAATATAGTCCGAATCCACATTGTACGCATATTGCTCCAACAATTGAATAAAAGCGAGGGTTAACAAATCACATTCAATAGCATGAGGGTAGGGCTGCTCGTGAAATTCACTTGCAACATAGAAAGAACCGGTGTAAAGGTTTATACACTTAGTAGAACTTATGGAATCTTGTAGACGATGCCAAACTTGAGCATCATAATTGGGCATCGAGGTAAAAGACAGAGCCTCCGAGCTAAAAGAATGAGCCGAATGAGCCTCCGAGCTAAAAGAATGAGCCGCCGAGGTCACTACTTGAGAATCAGAATGAGCCTCCGAGCTAAAAGAATGAGCCGCCGAGGTCACTACTTGAGAATCAGAATGAGGCTCCGAGGTAAAGGAATTAGGCTCCGAGGTAAACGAAAGAGCCGCCGAGCTAAAAGAATGAGCCGAGGTCACTACTTTTGAACCGGAAGACCTATTAAATGACATTTGAGCGCGAATTAAATGACATTTGAGCGCGAAAAGCATAACCAGAAGAAGAAGGGAGATAACGATGCGTACTAGAAAAGAATGAAGGAAATGAAGAAAGATTTAGGAACCTACGAGATATAAACTTGACCACAAAACCGTTAGTACCCCTTCCAATGTCAGCACTTCCCGGGCGAAACGTTACATTTATCATTTTATTCGGAAGGAATGTAGATAATGTCAAGGGTGAAATCCGCTTTACTAATGGTTGAAAGATCTGAACACCGTTTACTAATGGGTGAAAGATCTTCACAACACCGTTAGGACCCCCTCCCCAGGGACCCCTTCCAATGTCAGCACTTTCTTATTAGAATATTTTCTTTGTTGCGAGCAAACAAAAGTATAACTAAGGTATGAGATGCGTTCGGCGTGGGTGTGCGAGTATTTGAGTTGGCCCCGGCCCCAAATTCTTCCTTTGGTCAATTCTCTCCTTGCTTTTGTTTAAGGCCCGTTACCCCCCTATCCCCTTCGGGGGGGACTTCCCCGGCGCAGAACAAACATAAGGACGTATCAGAGTACATAAGGTCTATGGTATCTGTCTATCCTAGATAAGGATAAGTATCTGTTCAAGTGTAAGAAGTAAGTAACTCAACAGCCGAAGAGCTAACGCCCTCCTCTGAAGCCGAAGCCCTACTTCAGCAGGATCGACTTTAGCCCCAACTGATTCTTCTCCTTTAGGAGCAACTGCAACAGCAGCAACTAAGGAAGCAACAGCCTCCACAGAAGCAACTGCACCAGCAACTGCCCCAGCATCAACAGCAGCAACTTCAAAAGCGTACTTAAGGGTTAACTCAAAAGCCGAAGACCCAGCCCTAGTAGGAACTGTCCCAGCCCCAAGTGCTTCTCCTTTGTCACCAACTGCACTATCAGCCCCAGAGGATTCTCCTTTATGGACGTGTTCTACTTTACATAAGGAAGAGTAGCGACAGTAGCTATAGTAACTGCAACAGCAGGAGCCGCCCTAGTCACTTTTCAAGCAACATACGTAACTATAGAGTCTAAAAGAGCAAGGAAGTGTTAAGTATATCGTGATGATGTAAGTATTTCCTTAGTTCCTAGATGTCTGAAAGGAGCACCTAAAAGAGCCCCAGTGGACTCAGTAGTAGCAACAGACGTTCCTAAGGTAGCAGCAGTAAGTAGTGTACTGAAAAGCCTGAGCCGGACTCTACTCTCCTCGAAAGTGTAACTGGTGGACTCTCAAGTGTAACTGCCCCTGTGTGAGCCCTAGCTACGGTAACTTCAATAGCAGTAGCACTAGTGTCACTACTTTTCAAGCAACAGACGTTCCTACTAAAGCCGTACCATCAGTAACTAAAGCAGCAGCCTAAGGAACTAAAATAAGAAGAAATATAATAATATAATAAGAAGAAAGAGCTATAATTCTTGCTTAAAAGCGAAAGATCGCTCATTGACCTACGTAACCCTAGGGGCACGGGATAACAAGAGTTGAGTTCATTACAAGAGGAAGAAAACTGACTTATTAGTCTTTAGGAAAGCGACGTCTAACATGAAGCTTTAGGAAAGCGACGTCTAACATGAAGAAGGAGTGAATAGCGTAACCAGTAGAGACCGCTGAACACGTTCACATATGATCCACTGACTTCCGTTACTAACGGGGAAACCCAACGGAACAACTCAAGGCGTCGTTGCACGAGCTCGCTTTCGTTCAATAGGGGATTCCAGAACTCTCACTAGAGATAGAAGATGAACATCCTTTCTCTGGTCCTAAAACTGCCGGTGACCAAATAACACTGAAACCCCTCAGGGAAGCCCCAACTGAAACTAAAATGACCAATGAAAATGACCAACTTAAACTGAAACCCCAACTGAAACCCACGGATTCTTCCATTCACTCCTAGGGTGCCTAAAGAACACTACGAACCTATCTCCATTTATCTACCTTACAGTACAGTCATTCCTATGGATTTCTCTACCTTACAGGCATTCCTATGGTCTGGATTCAGAGGTAAATTAATATTACTAGAGCAACCCCTCATTCGCAAGTCGAGTAAAGAAACCCAACTACAGCAGCAAAGAAAGACATCTGCCCTCAACTGCAGAAGACCACTACTTGACTTGCTATGCTTACCTTTCTTCCATCTGCAGCAAGCCATTCACTCTTCTGTCACGCATCTGATGATCTTTGACCCTACGAAAGAGCCTCTTCAGATCCTCCTACCCTGTTCCGCTGACGAACCCCAGGAACTCAAACCCACATATATGGTATTACATTCACTCTTTTGTCACGCAGCTGGTGGATTACCTTACTTTCCTGAACTTGCGAGCTTGAATTCAAGATCTTAGGCTGCCGGTTACCTGCTTCGCGGGCCCATTCCGGGCCACTCTGGGCGTTGCTTATTGGGCCGGAGCTTCATCAATAACTTGAATTCCAGAACTAAGTTCAGATAGAGGATTGATATCTTCTACATACCATTTAAAATTCAATGAAACAATATACGAGGACCTTGGGGCATTATTAGGGTTTTCATTTCCCTTATCTTCTATTGAAGATTGAGCCTTCAGGACCGAGAGCCCTCTTGTAGTTTTCTTACTTCTAAGCTCACAAAGCAGCGGCTCAAGTAGGGTAGGTAGTGGCGGTTGTGCAAGCTCTCGGTTCGAGTACGCTCCTCCCTTCAACCTCCCTGTACCCAATTATCCAACTGGACACAATCCGTAAGTTAGACTTTTCAGTTCCACTCTAAATGGGATTCGAGTTCGAGTGAAATTTTAAAAATGAAATTCACGATTTTAAAGATACCATATAGACTTATAACGTAGAGAGCCAGGGAATGGAAAGCTGAAAGCGACAGATGCAAGGTTGAACTCAAACAACAGGAACGGAAGGGATAGGAAGGGACAGGACAACGATCTTTCGTAGTTTTGAATGCAGGGAAAGAACAGAACTCAACTACAGAAGAGGGTATCGAAAGGGCAGGGAAGAGGCAAGGACTTCGAAAGCAAACAACAGATAGGGGATCGAGTGGGTGGAACGAAAGAAAGCAACTACAGAACTGAGGAGGGAAGGGACAGGACAACGAGTGGGTGGAACGACAGGACAGCTTCAAGAGGATTGGGATTGGGAATGGGGAGTTAAGTAGGTTCTGGAGCTGAGTGAGAGTGTTTCTGAAGTTGAGACTTCAGTTTGAGCTTCTCAAAAGGAGAAGTAGCACCTGTGAAGTGAATGGACAGGGACTTCGAAGGTATCGATAGAGAGCAAGGGAATGGAAAAGGGTATTAAAAATGGCATCCGTCACGCAAAACATTAATTTGCAATTAGCAACTTTAACTACTTTAGGATTTCTTAATGAAATCATAAATTAACATGGTAGATTATAATAGAATTGATAGACATGGAAGTCAGAAAAGGGTCGTGTTATCGAGTGAGAGGAAGGGTTTGGGACTTCGAGTTAGGGTTCATGCATTGAGAGCAGAGGGTAGTGTTAAGCATCAAAAGGGCAAGCATTGAATTCAAAGAAAAGAGATTAGGGTTTCACCTGGAGAGAAATAGGCATTTGAACAGGGGTTAAAAGAAAGAAAAGAAGTGGGTTTAACCTGGTCTTAGGTGTCGATTGAGAAGGGGTTGATGTAGATGAGTTTCGAGTAAAATAGCTAAAATAGCTCAGTTGAATATAGTAGAGATAGGGTAGAGAGTGGAATTCGATAGTATAGTTGAGGTTTACCCTTCAAGAGAGTAGAAGACTTCGAAGCCGATAGTCGAGGTAGAGTAGTTTCGGTTTCCCCTTCAAGAGTAGTTGGACTTCAAAGCAATAGGCATTGAGTTGAGAAGAGCCTTTCAGACTTCGCTTCGGGGTCACCAACTAGGCAACCAATCGACTTACGTCTCCCCTTATAATTGATAAGCCTCGCTCCTTACTACTAAAGATTAGGAATGAAGGGATGACCCTTCAATTGACAGGATAGGGTAGGGTTCGGTAGACGGATTAGGGTGCTTTCTATAAGTAGATAGATTTGTGTTGTCATATCATAGAGATGGGATATGGGTATTAGTTTAGGCCTCGCTTCGTGGCTGTCGACTAGAGGGAAGATCGAACCCTTGAATTAGATTTCGTATTGGAAGAGCCTTCTTTCAGACTTCGCCTAGGGGAGGAGAGTTGAACTGGGTTTGATTTAACTATCTTATTTATGTAGTATTATGTAGTTTTATCCCTCGCATCGGGGTAACCTCTCCAGGCCACCCCTCACTCATACAACTGGACTTGAGATTAGGCATCAACGTGTTAGATTCTTTATATAACCCTTTTGCGCCAGCCTTAAAACTTCCTCTAGAGCTTTCTAGGAGTTCCAGTCAGACAAGGCTGAGGTATTTCTTATCAACTGAAATTGATTGGATACGTATAAAATAGTTAAGGAACTCACTTCGCGGCAACCTCTCCAGGCCGCCACTCGTTCAAACAGTTCAGGTAGTGAACTTCGCGGTTGTCGACTAGCCAACCACTCGTTCAAACATATCTTTCCTTCAGGAACAACAGATTCAAGGGGGAAGGAAATCGAGTACGAAAAGATGCAACGACTGACTTCGATCGAAAGGACAGGGATCGAAAGGACAGGGACAGGTACTGACAGCGACAGACGACTGCAGGAAGGAATGCAACGACAGAAAGGGAATCGAGTAAGGAGCTCAGGTAAAAGAAATGACCAAGAAACAACAGAAACAAATGACAGGACGAAAAGACAGCTGGAAGCGACAGACGACTGCACCGAACGAGATCGAAAGAAAGGACAGCTTGACAGATGCAAGGGTACTGAAAGGACAGGTCAGCGACAGATGAAATGAAATGAACAGAAGTAGGACTCAAACAACAGAAACAAAGGTAGAGGGCTCAGGTACAGGACCTCAACTGCAGAAGAGGGAAGAGGGCAGCTCTTCAAGGACTTCGAATGCAAGGGTACAGAACCAAATGACAGGTGCTCGAAAGGAAGACAGGACCTCAACTGCAGAGCTGAGGAGTAAATCCAAAGGGGAATGGGATAGGATCGAAAGGAAAGCTTAGGAAGGGCCTTTCGGGCTCAGGTAGAGGGAATGGACAGGGTAATGGCATAGGGAAGCTTGAACGACAGGAAAGCTGGAACTACATATCGATCGAAAGAAAGGGAAAAGCTGGACAGAAGAGATTCAAAGGAATACTTGAAGCGACAGCGACAGAGGACAGCTTCAAACAACAGGAAAGGAGACCTCTCAACTGCAGATCCAAGGTCTCGAGAGCAAGGGTTGCGGTTTGGGATTCATGTATTTGAGTGATTCCATTTCAGTAGGAGCTGAGGCTTCAAAGAGGGTTGATGAGTTTTTAAGTTGGGATTCCTCGCTTGAGGGAGATGACTTCAGGAGTCAATGCAAGGGAAAGGGGAATTGAGTAAGGTATCGAAAGAAAGGAAAGAAAGAGAGCGAAGCCAACGACAGGAAGGAAAGAAAGGGTTGGGACTGGGGCATCTACTATTGATGAGTAAAGAGTTTAAGGAGAATTCAATTCAAATAAATATCATATATAAATAGACAGATGCAACTTGCCTTGGATAGCTCCAGAGACCTCAACTTCAGGTATCGAAACAAAGTAAGCCACAGATAGAAGGAATAAAGAAATCGACAGATACAAGGTAGCCAGAGAGCAAGGTAGAGATCGAAAAGAAAAGGGATACGAAAGTAGCGACAGGAGCTAGGGATTCAGCCTCAGGGTCTGCAGAGTCTACTGAGTTAGAAGTTCAGACGTCAGTTGGAGATACCAAAGACAGGGAGTGGGAAGCCTTTAGGTCATATAGAAAAAAGAGGATATACCTTCGGTAGAGAGGTGCGAACAAAGAATTGAATAAAAAGATAGCGATTAGAGGTTGAGGCATTTGAGTGAAGGTACAGTAGTTTAGAGTTGAAGGGTCCTTTCAGGCAGAGAAGATAGAGTTCAGGGTTTACTGTAGAGGGGGTGAGGTCAGTTCCTATAGATTAGGGATAGATGTTTACAAGGGGCATAGAAGGTAGCTTAATGGCATGGGGAAGAAAGAAATGAGTAGAATATTATAATTAATAGAGTAGTGCGAAAGGGACTATATTAGATAATATAGAGTAGTGCGAAAGGGACTATATTAGATAATATAGAGTAGTGCCCAATGTACAATATTAGATATAGTAGTGCCATGAACTCTTTGAATGAACTTAATAGAACTCATGAAACAGGGATTGAGTTGAGGGTTTATGGTTTGGAAGTGCATTTATTTGTTTGGCAGTTGTCGTTGGGAGTATGTATAGATTTAGCCTTCTATTCTCTTGATTAGAGATCCTGAAGGCAAATAGAACGGGCTATGATTCAATTCATTATATATATAAAGTAGCTACTCTCTTCAGGGTCTCGTGCTTTTGTTTTCAAAGAAAAACCTTCCGTGGCTGAGGTCTCAGTTGTTTCAGTTGATTTTGAATCTCCTTTAATCAATGAATAAGGAATCCTAGAATCAATTAATTTGGAATCCCTTGGATTGAAAAGGTATACGTTGAGTAGAGATTCAATTAAGTCGTATAAGAAGGGTTCGTCGAGGTCAGAGCCAACGACAGCAGCAACCAATGGGGAAGTCAATGGCTGAGCTAGCACAAACTTGATCTCATATAGCGAGGTTTTCACTGAAATCAGTTTTCCCTCGGGACAAGGTCCAGAAGTTCGACAAATGTTGTATTTCCCGTGTTTTGAGCCTAAACAGAGATTTAGCTAAGGACAAGGTCCAGAAGTTCGACAAAACTTGATCTCCTATAGCGAAGAGTCTTTCATGTCCGTATTTTGCTTTCGTTTCGCTCCAAGGTAGCCTTAGGGAAACCTATGGCTGGATTGAATCTTTGATGCTTTTTTTCAGATAGGAAGATGGTCAACGATTTCAAATGAATGAGAAGAGCATCCGGGAGGGAAGGTCGCCGACAACTACTAAGATAAGAACCTAACAGAACTTTTGAAGCGAGAATGAGAACTGATGATGCGAGTGAGTGGCTCTCTTGCTCTTCCGAAGCTACATGCGTTACATTATATAAAGGAAAGGAGCTCGGCTGCGTCTATAAGATAAGAACCTAACTGAACTTTTGTGATGAATATACTTCACATCATCACATCCGTGTGCTAAATCAGTCATTTTGAGCCCTCTCCCTTTAGGTCGATCCCAGCAAATTCTAGTGTGTCAATTTTGACGTGAATGGCAAGTGCTAGAGCACTTTTCATTTCTCTCTCTCTCTCTAGCCCGTACTCTAGCAAAAGCAACTATTGAGTATAATCACACTTAGTTTTCGTGCGCGCAAGGAATTAAGGGATTAAGGGCGAAGCGCCACTGAGCGGATCCAAGGGTTTGATCGCTTGTGGACGTACGAGAGGTTTAATAAGGGGAGACTACTGTACTACTTTCTGATCCCAGGACAAAGGGATTCATTGAGTGCCGTACTACTAAGATAAGAACCTAACAGAACTTTTGTTGTCAATAATGTGTATGGCATTTTTGTGTGCGGAAGTGGGACCTGTGAGAGAGTATAGTGCAGTGCTCATGGGAGTCGCGGGAAGATAGGCGATCTCAATCCGAGAGGGAAAACTCAAATCTTTTTTCAGAAGCCCGTGCCATCTCTTGTTCTTGCTAAGAGGGGATGGATTGCCACAGCTGATGAAATAGCAGTCCTCTATCAAGCACCGGCAAAGACCAAGAACGGTTACTGATTAACGTCCGACAACAGGAAAGAGAGGACGAGCCTATGATACGATAGCACTCGCAAAGGCAATTGGGTGCTTCCTGCGGTCCCTTCCCTTT
>JBBPFP010000079.1:1656061-1687735 GCA_037974795.1 Kaempferia galanga
GAAGTGGAACTTAACTTCAAGGGGATGTGATGTCTGGTGTGGCGAACCGTCATCACTACTGCAGGAGAGAGCTGCAAAAGAAAGAGCTCATAGGGACGACTGAAAGGAGGTACAGGAAACCAAGCAGCAGTCGGTTCGGGGTGCCTAGAAAGAATATGTAATGGAATCTCTTGAAACAGAGCCGGCAGCTGAGCTAACTAAACGCCTTCGTACCATATGTTAGTGGTGTAGCGTACTTCTGTTAATGAACTCCTCATCTTCCGGCGAACGAATTGAATTAACTGCAGCTGCTCCTGTTCAAGTAAGAGGTTCGGAAAGGGACGAAGACTAAGAGGAAAAGTGACGCTGAGTTCCGCTACAAGAAAGGACTCAAACTCATACCCCCTAGGAGCGGTGGGCAATGCCATGAACGACTGTTGCTGCGGTTACGGTGCGGTCAGTCGAAGAATGAGGGTTCGGGTTCGATTCCCATCCCGGATCCAATCAAAGCGGAGGCGGGTCTTCGGCAGACTCAATGGCGGAGTAGAGGTTAGGATTTCCAATTCAAGTCTGAGGATAGTTGAGGAAAGACTCTTGGTTTAGAGGATCAGTAGAATGAAGTTGCGAGTGAGATGAGGGGAAATGAACTGAGAAGAGTAGCCAGGCCCGAGAATAATTTCTTTCTTAATCAATCTACCATTGATTTGATCTTGCTTCGCCGACCGTGGGAGGGAAAAGGAAGCTTCAGACTGGAGCGAGTGATAGGGAAGCCCTCCACCGCCTCATGCTCATGCTATGATCTAAGGAGTCAAGCCTACAATGTTTGATAAGTGCGGTTGACACGGAACTCTTAAATAAGAATAAGTGTGTGGCTGGCGCAGCTATAATAAGTTCTTCGGTTCTCAGTTGTTTTCAGTTGAATCAGAAAGAAAAGAAAGTTCAGTTCTAGGTTCAAATCCAATAGTAGGTCCGGGGTCTGGCCAGCTAGCTTTGACAGGCGGAGTTGGGGACATGAATGAAGGCTGAGTGCCAGGCAGTTCATCCCACTACGCGGTGGGCTCAAGAAGAGGTGCGGAGTGAAGCTATATAAGAAGTGTGATCTTGTCTCTCAGTTTACTGACGCGGTTTGTTTGCTTTGATTTCGCTTTGCTCAACAACTTTGCTGTTTTGTTTTGTTGTTTTTTGTTTTCAAATCTCACTAGTCACCTAATCGAAGAAGCTTTGGAAAGTCGGTGAGGATGGGATAAGTTTCAGCCAGTAGAGCAGGGGAGTCGCAGAGTCGGCAGTTCATCCCACTACGCGGTACGAAGGACAGAGAGAAAGAAGGAACCCACTACGCGGTATGCATTCAAATGGCAGAAATTGACAGTTGCTCTGATGAAATAGGTGCAGTTGCTCTGATGAAATAGGTGCTACCTGCACGATCATGTCAACTTATGACACTAGCTCTCATGAGCCTGCATGAGATTGGCAGTTTTGAACACGAGATGATAGGTATGCAATGCAATGCGTGAAATTGGCAGTTTTGAACACTTTCTTTAGTATTGAGTAAGGAGATATGCGTGAAATTGTCAAATTCACACTCGGTGAGACATGCGTGAGATTGTCAATACAGACCTGCTTTCATGCCCTCCTTCGGACTCATCCCAGTCCTTTGACCGAGGGAAGATAAACGGGTTTAAGGGAAGACCAAGGGAGGAGAGGTGCACCTAAGCCACCTACCCACTCATCAGGTGTTCAGCTGAATTTGAATGTAAGAAGTGCATCTCAAGCGTGAAAGATTCTTTTAAATTTCATTCAGGAGGAGGAAAGGAAAGAAAAGCACGAGTTCAGGGCAGATAACGTTAACAGAAATTGGATTAGTATGCCAGGACGAATTAGCTTTAGGTCTTCAACTTCAATGGATGCTAGAGACAGGAGAGTTTCTTCGTCCCTGAACTCATATTGAACCCTCAGGTCTACGCCCGGTCTGGCGTTGGTGGAGCTACTTCTGCTCGTACCTCTCTTCAGATTGGTTGATGCACAACTGAAAAAAGAGAATGAAAATTCATAGAAAACTAAATGCACTCCCAGTCTCATAAGAAGACGAAAGCATAGAATGAGAGCAGCGAGACTCTGCAAATAAGAACTTGCGGCTACTTGGCCGCAATGCAATAATGCCAGTACTGTTCTACCATCCCTTAGAAATATCCGCGACTCTGGCCTAGACACATGTCAGCTACTGATTATTGGTCTAGCCACTTGGGCTAGATAGTCTAGGTTCGCAGGCTCATAACTGTAAGTTGAGCTAAGTATTCAAAGAGTCCCACTTGCACCACACTAATTGATGAGAAAGAACGTCGCTAGGTTCGCAGAGCCCACACTGACTTACTATGTATCATCACTAGTTCTTCGGTTGTTGGATATTAGAGCTAAGAATATCAAAATCACCCCTCGTGGCACCCTTTGTTAGGTGCATTTTTTATCTTGAAATAAAGGAAAGGTCGGGATTATACTATACAAAGACACACTATACTATACAATACTGGACAGCACACGAAATAAAGTGCGTTTTAGCGCGTTTTCGACTAGAAAAGTGAGGGTTTCAAATCCCGAAAATTCGATCAAATTCGATAAAATAGGCGATCTCTTCCATGTGAAATGAAAGGGGCAAGCCCCGGTCAGTCGTCGAAGGGGTAATGTCATTCTGTTCTTTTATCCCCTAGGCGCAATTCGTGGGCAACGTAGAGCTCAACAAAGACAGTCTCGGCTCAAAAGAAAGTCAGATCCAAAAAAGAATAAGAATATTGAATATGAGTAGGAAGAAGTGGGCTTTCGTCCTACCTTGCCTTGCTAACGAACTTTTGGTAGCCCTTCTTCCGTCTGCCTCTCTCTAAGTTCATTTCTGATTCAATCGATTCGATTCTCGTTCTCACCCTCGAGTCGGGAGAGACCTTGATAACAGTTCCAGCATCATCCTATTAAGAAGAAGGCTTTGTCTCGTCCCTTCCCATGGTAGGCTAAACCGGAAAGAGAGAGCAGTCATCACATCTGCGCTCTAAGTCAAGCTTTAAAGCAAGAAAGACCTCTTCCCCCGCATCAAGAGGAAGGAGAGTAGAATCCCACAGGTACTTTATTTACTAATTAAAGACGGCCTGCAGTAGATAGAGGTGATCTTTTGTTCTTTCAAGCAGCAATTCCGAGAGACACTGCTAAAGCGAAAAGCGGAAGCAGATATTCCACTATATTAAATATACTTGAGCAAGAAGAGCAGAGCACGACTCGTCCACTCTTTGCTGCCTACTTCTTTTCACAGCTACTGGTTTGACCCTTTCATCTTCTTTCTAACCTCAAGTGCCTACGTGCACGAGTTCTTTGCATAAAAACTTTGTAAGCCTATTATCAAAATGCCCAAGCCAAATCCTCTTCCCGTCCCCATCCCCGGAGCCGGAGGTGACTCGCTAGCCTTTCTTAAAGAAGTGTTTTCTTCCTTCGAGGCTTCTTCCTTTGTGACAGAAAGCTCTACTCTATTGACTGATATTGATTATCCCATTTCAACGTGAAAGTCTATGAAAGAGGTCTTCTTCTATATAATAGAAAGAATATTCTCTCTTTTTTCTTCAATTCCTACCTCGGTCCCCTCTTCTTGTGAGCATGAAAGCAGGAGACTCTTTCTTATTCTTAGTGAAGCTTGCCCCTTAGGGATCATGCACGTGCTTTTTTTAATCAGAAAGAGCCATTTACCCTTGATCCGAGATCCACATCCACTACCTTAGCCTTAGGCCCGAATTCGCAGTTGATTCAACAAGAGCAATCACCCTTTCTGAAAGACGACTTGGGAGCTGGTCTTTCTTCTGACCCTTTAGGTATTCTATTCTTCCCATCTCTCAAACTAGGAATTTTAGCGCTTCATTCGCTCCTTCCTTTTCTGATGTTCTACGCCGGGTTATTTGAATTTGAATATGTTTAAATAACCGAAATCCTTGGAAAAGATTTGCTACTGATGCCATAGCCTAATTTACCTTTCCTTTCGGTTCTAGAGACTAGACTCTACCTAGTTCATTCATTCGTCCTAACAGCAGGAGCTAGGGGAACAGAAAGCATGAGTGATTCATTCTCCGCTCCTTCGATGCGCCCCACGACAGAAAATTATTCTCGCTCACTGCTCCCCATCCCCGGATTCCTATTTTGATTTTGAGCTCGTCCTCAATCAGTTACTCTTGTTTTGTGTTTGTGGTTCAACTCCTTGCAAGGTGACCAGGTAGTTAGGGAGATCGGTGGCATTAGTGGGGTTAAACATACTCATGATCTTGGTATGTAAGTGGGTATTACTCTTTTGCACCAACGGGTCAATAAGCAAACACCTATAGCTACATAGTGGATCGAGTCAGAAGAAGGGGGTGGAAAGTCAATAAATTGTCCATGGCTGGAAGAGTGACTCTTTGTCAATCGGTGCTCCAGGCCATGCCTTCTTATGCTATGCAGACAACCAAAATACCTCGGGCACTTTGTGATTAAATTGAGCGGGGGACACGGAGCTCCGTAAACGAATCCATTTGGTCAATTGGGACACCGTATGCCAGCCTAAAGAGACTGGGGTCTTGGGTTGAAGAATTTGCGTGCTACCAATGAAGCTTTCATGATTAAATTGGCTTGGTTTCTTTCTCCAACTTCAAAACAAAGATATGAAGAGAAGGAAGACAAGACCACACCAAGATCAGTAGTGAGCAATCAATCCTATGCCGATGAGACCGAGAGGCAAGCGCTCTCACTTCCACTCTTCTTCCTCCCTCAGAGCCAAGAAAAGAACTTGAACAAAGAAAGAAGACGGGACTTGAACTTGAACACTTCGAAGAGTTCGGCTGGACGCATGGAAAGGTGTCAGGCCAGGATCGGATTTAGTTCTTTGCGTCACCGCTCCTAGTTACGTAGAAAGCACCGCTGGGGATAGGGGTTAGGGGCATAGTCACGGGCTCTATTCTTCGCTCCCTAACGGCGGGTCTTAGTCGAGGAGATCCTCCAGGATCCAGTTTGAAGCGAAGTCGGACAGTTCGCTTGGTGGGCATTCACAGAAGAGTGAATTAGTTTCTCCCTGCTTCCTCCTCTGTTGGCCTTCTCCGCTTATCTAACCCCGACTCCACTCCTTGAAGTGATGAGGAAGGTAGGCACCGACATAGCTATGCATGATGAGGGCCAAGGCTCTCTTTCCTGCCAGATTCCCCATTAGCAGATAGACAACGAGATCTAGTATAGACCGCCCGGCAGATAGAAGAGCGCAATGACACTCAAGTAGTAGTCGCTGGGCCACATTGCGGTAGGGCAACCACAAATAGAGGTTGGTCCCGCCTCAGATCAGACGAGAGAAAGAAGGCCCGCTTGGATCCTCTAAAAACCTAAACCCCAAGGGCCAGGCACAGTCAATAACCGAAGAGTATAGTTCGCTAGACCTCTCTTGCCCGGTCCAGTAGCACCTCTGGCTTGCTGCTCCACACCTGTGCCCCGTCCGACTTCGTCCTTACTTCATTCGGTCCTGCCGCACGTAGCTCCGCGGGTCTAAATAAAGAGTTCCACTTCTTAGCACAGCTGTAGTAAAGTAAAGTAGGCAAAGTTATAGTGCAGTGCCTTAGCAGTCTTTCATCAATCCATTTTGAGCATTGGTAGGATTCATTGGAGGACATGGTAGGAGGTTCATCTGCTCGGGTGGATTGATGGTCGTTCCACAGGCCCCACCACTCCCTGGCATGCTCTACCCGGGAGTAGGATAGCGGACCTGGGATGCACGCTACCCGGCCCGGGCCCTCAACTCAGATATTAGATATGGGGAAAGCAGAGCGTGGGGGAAAAGACTCTAAGCGAACGAGAGCGAGCGTTCAAGTCTCCATCTTTCCAATGATCAGAGAGTCATTTAATATAGATCTATATAGGCCGAGAGCCTTCAAACTCTCTTTCTCACTCGGCCCTGGTAAGCTATGGACATCGTGGCTAGGTTCCTCGCTTCTGTTGAAATGGATAGAGTCCGGGCATCTGGACTGGTCAGAGTAGCTAGAGCGATCTGAACGCACATAAGAAGACAGATAGTAGCCGCCAGAATAAAGAGAGCTGGTCTCGACGTGTGCAGAAGAAAGATAGTTGGGTCTCGACGATGCTTGATAGTCGGATAGGGCTGAGGTTAGCTATGAATCTTGATTAGGCTAGGCGGTTTAGTGCAAGGAGCGAAGCGAAGTCGAGGAATTGATAGGACGGAGAGCCGAATTGGAGCGAACGAGAAG
Organism: Kaempferia galanga; assembly: GCA_037974795.1. Lineage (NCBI taxonomy): Eukaryota > Viridiplantae > Streptophyta > Magnoliopsida > Zingiberales > Zingiberaceae > Kaempferia > Kaempferia galanga. The sequence goes on from JBBPFP010000079.1 coordinate 1,662,289, forward strand.
TTTAGCGGAGAATGTGATGCCTAGCAGCAGACTATTCTTGGCCGAGAATGTTTGTGATGCTTCCTTTCACTCGACCCCACTACTGGTACTCTTAAGTGAGATCATTCCCCACGTAGCGGTAGGCGAATAGGTGACATGACTAGAAGTAGAAGAGAAAGAAGGGACAGTTCCATGAACGAATCCAACATGTGCGAAGTCGAAGGAGCGAGTGGAATGAACGAGCAAGAGTGAACTACCAATTGAAGCTTGTTCCATGAACGAATCCAACATGTGCGAAGTCGAAGGCAAACAAAGACAAAGCAGATCCATTACTTGTAATTATTTGGCAAAATCTTACAAGTGAATTCATTACTTGCCATTCTTTGACACATGTTCATCCGAACTAGCCAGATCCTTTATGGGACCAACTATCGCATGGAGCTCGCTGATTCGATCTCACTATAGAGCGAGAGAGCTTTAGACTACTTAAGTATCTATCATAAAGCAACCAATTATTGAATGTTGAGCAATAAGATGAGTTCATTTCTAGTTGAGCAATAAGATGAGTTCATTGAATTCAGAAGTAGTGATCGAGGCAACTACTATAGTTGAGCATATATGAGTTCATATAGATATATCTAGAGATCCGATCCCACATAGATATCTAGATGGAATCTCAGTCGAGTTATTGAAGCGAAGTCGGTCAGCCACTCCTCATACAAGGGAAAGACCCAGGAACCTTTAGCCTATCCAAGTCCTCCAGGATTCTTCCACGGGACCATCTCGCCGTCACACTCCACACTGAGCGAGCACAGGGGACAGGCGGAGCTCAGCAGCTAGCAGCAGTTCGGCATTGGTGTCTTGTGTGAATCAGTCATTGGTGGGAGTCGTCTCTTAGGCATGGGACAGAGTTGAATCTCAGATCGACCAGACAAGTGCAGCGCGGCAGAAAGAGAATAGAAGTGGAGCGCGCAGGCCAAACTAAGCATTCAAAGAAAGATCAGTCGGCGAGGGCAGAGAAGATCGAACAATGATTCGAAGTAAGGATCGCAGCATAAAGTGCGAAGCGGGGCTCACTATATGAGGACCGAGAGAGGAGTGGGCCGCAGAGAAGTTCCCATGGCTGCACTACTGGAGCAGAGCCGGGACGAATCCCATCACTGCACTACTGGAGCAGAGCCGGGACGAATAGAGCACAGAGGCGGGACGAATAATAAGAGAGAACATAGCATAGTCTGCTCGCAGGACAACTTTCTATTTAATTTACATAGAGCAAAGATTTTTTTTGAAAGATCAAAGATGGGAATACTGATTTGAATATGAATCTAGAGATAGAGAGATCCCTTCTTTCTTCATATGATAGAGTCAAGGGAGAAATCCGCTTTACTAATGGACGAAACATAGACACCGACACGATTCGAGAAATTAAAATTCGATATGGCTAGTGACCCGGAGCAGCGGATATCGAGACTCTCCCGAACATCGTGATGAGCGAACTCTCATCCCTAAACTCAAATAAAAAGAGACGGCTTGGATATGCATCTCTCCTCAAGTCTTCATGGGCTCAAGTCTTCATGGGAAAGCTGGGTGTAAACGTGTAAACTTCATTTCTTTCTTATTTATCTAAATAAGACCAACTATAACCATGACATTCAATTTCAATCAATCAAAGTATCGGAACTACCGGACAAGGTCCGCCATTAGAATTAGAGTAGAGGAGAACGGGCACAAATGTCAACAATCTGACCCAAGTCGTGAATGTCCTAGTATATTTCACTTTTTCCAAGTCTAACATGGTATTTAGTCTAACATGGTATTTGATTCCTCCCTAACTCCTAGAGCGCTTCTTCCCCTCATGTATAATCTTTCATTTCAGTTCACTTTCAACTCAGATGCGGGAAAGAAAAGAAGTGAGGTGAGGAGAATCTTTAAGTTAACTTTGAACTCAGATGTCAGTTAACTTTGAACTCAGATGCGCGAAAGAAAGAAGTTAGGGACGAGCGATAGCTTAGTGTGACTAAAGGAAGGGACGAGCGATAGCTTAGTGTGACTAAAGGAAGGGACGAAAGATTCAATATTCAATTACTATTACTTGAGTCCTATCTTATGAAAATCACTATTACTTGAGTCCTTATAGGACTTCCTTTAGTGAAATGACTTTAGCTAGTTCCTTTAGTTCAATTCCTTTATCAAAATAGGAGAGGGAAAAATAGAAACACAATGAGTAGTGCTCTTGGTATTCACAAGAGGTGTTCAGTCTCGAAAGGCAAAAGCTCAAGTACGTGACCTCCGCGCGCTGTATCTTTATACATTACACTTCGTACTTGCTTTAGCAATACAGATAGTTGCCGTGTTAAAGTTAAAGAATTGTTGGACGAAATATCTAAAGTATTGAAATATAAAATATATAAAGTATTGAAATGAAACTTATTGACATGCCATTCCAGTCCTTCAACTTATTTACATGCAAGTCCTTCAACTTATTGACATGCCCTGGCTTCCTAAGCTAAGATTGAACTTATTTACATGCCCTAAGCTAAGATTGAACTTATTTACATTTACATGCCCTGGCTTCCTAAGATTTCTTTGCTTCCTAAGATTTATGTTTATAAAGATATAGGGATATCTTGGGTTCCTACTTTCACTCTTGCGTACTTCTCTTTCTCTTCTAGTTCCTTTAGTTCAATTCCTTTAGTCCTCTATTTTCTTTTTATTTTCTTATTCCTCGACTACAGGAGCCGTGAACCAGTTCGTGAGCCGTTCAGTTCAGTCTGAGATCGATCTGGCTGTCCGTGTACAGAGGAGCTCACTCAGACAAGTGAAGCTATGCGATCCCAGGCTTCGGTTAAATTAAATAGGCTAGGCAAGCAGAGTCAAGTCAAGCTTTCTTTCCCTTAGGCTAGGCAAGCAGAGTCAAGCTTTCTTTCCCTTAGGTTCACGTCGCTATTCATTCAAATACAATACAAATACTGTAACAAATTCAGAAGCAGGAACGCTATTCAGAGCTGGAACGAATATCTAATTTAGGAAGAATCCATAGGGCTCAATATAGTCTCATCTGAAGCGAAACATTCATGTCCGACAGAACAGCCTACTTCGGTCAAAGGACAGAACATAAATTCAATCAATATCGAAAAAGCAATGCAATATCGAAAAAGCAATATCAAACAAAACAAATTCAATATAAAAGAGTAGGCGCGGGCAGCTAGTAGCTAGTAGTCGTTGGAACAGCGCATGGAAGGCCTAGGTAAGAGTGGGCACTCTATCTCATCCCTAGGGCACTAGGAGAGTCTCTATCTCTATTATCTTCAGTTCAACTCATTTTAGTTGAAATAAAGTCTACGCTTAGTCTGACTCTCGCTCGACGTTCCATTCATCCTTTCCTATCCTAGTGGAGTTGAGTCCCTTGCTAGGTTCCTTTTTCTTTCTTTCTCTCTTAAGAGTATAAGGGCACGAGCTTCAGAGTATAAGGGCACGAGTCCCTGCTCACTCTTTTTATCCCAGTTGCTCATGCATTGCTGCTAAGGATTGGTCCAGTTTTTTTCCTATCCCAAGGCATCAATCATGCCTAGCCTAGCCTTTAAGCTTTGAGTTCCTACCTAGCCTAGCCTTTAAGCTTTGAGTTCCTAAAGGACAGAGAGTTTCATCTAAGCAGATTGAAGTGTCCACCCTTAACTTAAAGAAAGAAGCCTTCTTTCCCCTGTCCCACTAGTGATTAGCATCTATTGATTAGGATAATGAGTTCCTTTTCTTGCTATTGATTAGCATAATGAGTTCCTTCTTGCTATGGATTAGTTCCTTATGCCTATTGATTAGGATAATGAGTTCTTTCTTTCTTTCTTCCCTCCCGCGTACTTAGCTTGAGCACTATCGCATAGGGAGCAACAGTGGCACTAGTCTTTCGCACTAAGGCAAGAATGGAATGCTTCTCAAACTTTCCTCAGTTCTTAAATCAAGCTTAGGCACTGATAATCATTACTATACTCTAGAAAGAAAGTACTCTACTCTAGAAAGAAAGCAAGCTTAGGCACTGATAATCATTACTCTACTCTAGAATCATGACTCTACTCGATACTCGATCTGTCCTTCAAGTCAAGGAACTCTTAATTCATCCCTTCTCTCATCTCTTTTCCGCTACCACTGCTCACACCGGTAATAATGGAACCCTTCTTTATTCTAATTAGATAGATTGATTGGTTCCTGTTAGATAGATTGATTGGTTCCGGACTGAAAGATCACTATTGATCAGATATCAGTTCGACCACTGCCACTTGCTATAGGAGAACATAAGTTTACCGCAGCACCAGTCTAACATGGTATTTCCCAAAGAAATGCCATTCACTCTACCTGTTTGTGCCGATGAAGTAACAAACCCATCGACGCTTGCAATCGAGCTACGAAAGATCTCTACCCTATTTCTTAATATTAGCTACGAAAGATCTACCCTCTCCTCTTTGAATATATAGGCACCACTAACTAGACTGATATATAGGCACCACTAACTAGACTTATTTGAGAGTCCCGACTTCACACTAAGGGAAAGAATTGAATATTGAGTTGCCGCAGCAAATTAAGTTAGAAAGAATTGAATATTGAGTTGCGGAACCGCGGAGTGGGGGAAAGAGCTCACTGCAGCGGGAGAGTTTGAACGGGCAAGGGTTTCAGATGTTGAGTGAGAAGCATTAGAAGCATTTCATTCCTGTAGTTTTTTTTTCTCCTCTTATTGGAGCTACACAAACAAAGAGTTGCTGCCTCGAATCTATCCAAAGGAGCTACACAAAGAGTTGCTGCCTAGAATGACACTATTGTCTTTCGTTCCTTCTTTCTTTTAATTTGTTGTATTGTAGCTGCTGGCTCCGCGTAAGTTGAAATATCTGGTTATAAGAGTTTGATCCGAGGGAGGCTCTTTGATGAGTTTCCTTGGGTAGCTTCAGTTCTCCTTCAGTGTTTGATGGAGAGGTAGGAGCAGAAGCTAAGTCCTAACTCAAAGACTCTTCGGGAGCTACAGGTACAGATCTAGAGTGAGCCCTCAGCCGGTAATAGATTCTTCGATAAGATAATTATACAGTGAACGAATCCATTTATAAGATAATTATACAGTGAACGAATCAATTTAATGGAAAGGGAAAGTCGTTCAAGTAGTAAGATCCTGGAATTCAAGCTCTAAACAAGCTCACTCAAGTCCAGTCCTGGCGAGATGCTTAACACATCAGATTCTGATGTGCAAATCCTATTCTCTCTCTACTAATCCTATTCTCTCTCTAGTACTAGAGAACACGAAGTTCTTTCATCTTGCATCTTTCCTAGGAGAATCTTTTCTGTTTGTGCTTCTCTTTATCTTGAGTCAGCTAAACATGAATGAAACTAGCTCTGCCTAACGGTATATTTGAGGTTAATCTTCACTCTCCTCTTCCCTATCGAGTATCTAGAATCTGGAGCTAAAAAGAGGTTCCTCTCATCCCTAGGGTACGTCAGAGGATCTGAAGCGTAATGAAACTCAGGCTCAGCTCTGCCTAACGTAATGAAACTCAGGCTCGCCTAACGTAATGAAACTCAGGCTCAGCTCAATAAATGAAATGCCTAACGGTATATTTGAGGAAGAATCCCTAGTGCGCTGAGTCTCTATCATGAAATAAAGTAACAAATTCAGAAGCAGGAACACCAATAAGAGCTGGAACGCTATTCAATATATAATTTAAGAACTGAGCTGGAACGCAATTCATATTCATATTCCGAAAAAACTACTGAGCAGGAACACCAATAAGAGTCTCTTTCATCTGAGAAGCAGGAACACCAATAAGAGTCTCTTTCATCTGCATCCTATAAGAACTAGAAGAACCATCTGCACACTACCCGAACCATCTGCAGCTTAAGCTTAATTCAACTAATTCCACGTAGCGGTGGAGAGCCTTTGATGCAATCCTTGATTGATGACTTTCTTAGTTTTATGCAATCCTTGATTGATGACTATTATACTTTCTTAGTTTGATGCAATCCTTGATCTTATCTTAGCCTATCTTCTTTCTGACCTTTATCTTATCTTAGACTCTTTTCTCTATGAGTTTTATGCAATCCTTGATCTTAGACTCTCTTCTCTTCTTTATGAACTATCTTCTCTTCTTTTCTTTACTTTATGAGGGGCTACTATCTTCTTTTCTTTATTAGTTGAAAGTTTTATGCGCTACTATGAGTTGAAAGTTTTATGGGCTACTATCTTCTTTATCTATCTTTATGAGTAGTTCCCTCTACGAGTTCCCTCTATTGTATCTATCTTTATGAGTAGTTCCTTCTATTGGCATTGGATCAAGCAATAGATTCATCCTTGATTCAAGGAAGAGATTCATCCTTGATCTGGCATGTGTCTATTGGATCAAGCAATAGATTCAATTCAGCCTTGATCTGGCATCTATCTATAACTACTATTTATCTACTTTATCTCTAACTACTATTCTAGTATTTAGCTCCTTTGTTAACTACTGAAGCAATCTTCTCTTCCCCATATCTACTTTTGAACTACTGAAGCAATCTGTCCCACCTTGACTTGAACTTGAACTTGAGTGTTTAGTGCAGCTTGACTTTCACTTGAGTGCATACCAATGAAGCAATGAAGTGAAGTTACTTTAGTGCATACCAATGAAGCAATGAAGTGAAGCAATTGAAGCGCCCCACTAGGAGTTTCTTTCATTCGATCTTGATCACGAGGGAAGAGAATCAGCGTTACACTATTGAGTGTTAAGCATTCTATGAGGCAGCCCTTTTTCACTACTTAAATTGACATCCTACTTTTTTCAGTACTGTTGAGTAAGCCCTAATAAGCCATTTTTTTCAGTACTGTTGAGTAAGCCCTTTTTTCACTACTTAAATTGACATCCTAAAATCCTATTCACTACTTAAATTGACATCCTAAAATCCTAATAGACCCATTTAGCTATCTCTATCTAAAATTTAGCAATTGAGGATTGAAGTCTAACTCAGTCTAGAGCTACTTAGAAGTCTAACTCAGTCTAGAGCTACTTAGAGAGAGAGGCAGCTCGACCCTCACGTCGGATAGATGGATATAAATAGTGAGAGACGTATCGAGCTATAGGAGGCATACGGTTCTTTTGCTTTCTTCGCCCTAAGCCAGGGGAGCCGAGTGCACCAGTCCACAACTGATCTAGCACAACTGATCTAGCTGATCTAGTATGATCTATAAGTTAACTCTTCTGATCTATAAGTTCACTCTTCTGATCTATCTATAAGTTCACTTCCCGGGGAGCCGAGTGCACCACAACTGATACTGATCTAGTATGATCTATAAGTTAACTCTTCTCCCTCCCTTCTGTATAGGCTCTTCTCTCCCTCCCTTCTGTAAATCTGTATAGGCTCTTTTCTCTCTATCCCTTTGTTTAAAGGGCACCTACTCTCCTGCTTGTTTAAGTTTAAAGGCACCTACTCTCCTGCTCAGTTTAAAGGCACCTACTCTCCTGTTCAAATTCATCCCTACCTCAACGCCTATCTATCAAGATCAACTGTAGCCTTGCCTTATTGTAGCCTTGCCTGATCAACTGTAGCCTTGCCTTCTGGTTATGAGCCTACTCGTACTCCTGGTGCACTCCTTGGACCTACGATTCTCACTATCTGGCATTCTATTCTATCTGGCATTCTATTCTGACTTTATAACTATCTTTATCTAACTATCTGGCATTCTGACTATCTCACTATCTTTATCTAACTATCTGGCATTCTGACTTTATAACTATCTTAACTATCTTTATCTGGCATTCTATTCTGACTATCTGGCATTCTCACTATCTTTATCTGGGAGGTAAGAAAGTGTTTCAACCCAGGCTTAGCTTATTGAGTGTGAAATGCCCCACCCCAGGCTTATTGAGTGTAAAATGCCCCACCCCAGGCTTAGGCTTAGCTTATTGAGTGTAATTTCTTCCGGTAATGACCTATAATAGTGGTTTTAAGAGAGGATAGGAGCTGGATATCGATATCAAAGAGTAGCTCTTTCTTGAGTAAGGAGGGTCTCTGAGTAGCTCTTTCTTGAGTAAGGAGGGTCTTTGGTCTCTTTCTTAGAGGCTCTATCCTGAGCTGGATCACACCCCTTCCGGTCGAGCCGTACGGATCTTCTTTCTCTCTCCTACAGTACAGTACTATCCTACAGTACTCTCTCCTTCAGTACTCTCTTCTCTCTCGTCTCCGTTCCATGAAGGAACTACTCTGCACGGGTAAAGCAGAGAATGTGCGATAATGTGCTTTTATCGTGCTCGCACCTCACTCTACTCTCTCCTTATGAATGAATATACTGACTCCTTATGCTTATGAATATACTCTACTCTCTTCTTTCTCTCCTTATGCTTATGAATATACTCTTTTTTTCTTTATGAATAGGAATATCCCGTCTTCACTATCTCGTCACTCTCTCTTTATGAATATCCCGTCTTCACTATTTCGTCCCTCACTGGGGATCCCTTCCTTCCTCTTCCCTATGGTCGAGCCTCGCTCGTAGCTGGAATGAACTCTTTCCCGTCGGGCTCGAGCAGCTGTGAGAGAGTATAGAGTCTGAAGGCACTGTTCGTATAAGTCTGAAGGCACTGTTCGTATAAGTCTGAAGGCACTGTTCATTAATATTAGCATTAGCACGCTATCTATCTAGTTCGGATATTAGCATTAGCACGCTATCTATCTAGTGGTTCTTAGATGCCTAGTGGTTCTTAGATGCAGGCGATCGCACTCTTCTTCATGGCACTCGCTCTATCGGATCGCACTCTTCTTCATGGCACTCGCTCTATCGCACTCTTTTTTGGTCAGTGGCTCTATCGGCTCGCACTCTTTCTTGGTCAGTGGAATCTTCCACCTCTCTTTACCCGTCCATTACCCTTGAGGTCTATAGAGAGAGATCTCGTACCTCCTAAGACAAGACATAGCAGACATAGCAGACCCTTCATTAGTCTATGGAGGGGAATGAACATGGAGCGATAGGAATGGCTACTTTCTCTTTTATGGAGCGATAGGAATGGCTACTTTCTCTTTTCCATAGGTCCCGACGGTCCCTACAGTCCCTACGGCATGTCCCGGTCCAGAGAAAGAGTGTGGAAAGCAGGAAAAGCCCAATAAGAATAAGAGCAGGAAAAGCCCGATGCCCACGGCTCCATTCCATAAATGAGCGAGAACGCCCGACCCCCTCAAATTCCTTTTAGTCGAGCCTATCTATTATACCCTCTCGCATTCCATTGACGATCATGTCTCCGTCATTAGTCCCCGTCGATGATAGAGACTCTCTAGTAGAGGATATTTGGTGAGAGAGACTATCTATATCTAGTGGTGATAGAGACTCTCTAGTAGAGGATATTTGGTAAGGCAGGCTGAGGAAAGTCGATCGGCTTTTACGGTGGATCTCTCTCTTCCACTCCTTTAATGGACTGTTCGATCCGGACTGTGCGTTCACCATCTGTACAGAAAAAGAAAAGATAGAGTTCGGAACAGAAAAGAGTTCGGATTAATCACTATGCATAGAGCGATTGAGCGGAGGCATCCGATCGCATCAAAAGGCCAAGACAGATCGATAGCTACGTGAGTGAGACGCACGATCAAGATCAAGTATAGTGATCAAGTTAAGGGACATCCCCCTCTATCTACTATCTAAAGAAAAAGAAGTTAAAGAAAAAGCGAAAGAAGTTTCTGACTCTCGGCTAGGCAAGTGAGCCAGAAAGGCGCGCCCTATTATGGGTCTCGGTTGGGCCCTCCTATCCCTGCGTGGACTCTCACTCTCTCCTTAGTGTCATTGGCGCTCGGCAGCCCCCTCTGATTCCGTCTATTGTATGGGTTCCCTCTTTCATTAAGACTCATCTCCCACTCATCTCCCCAAGTATTTCATTAAGACAACTCTATTCTATCTCCCCAAGTAGGATTCTACTTGGCTTCAGACTTCCTCTCTATCTTCTCTTGAACTTGAACTAATTAAGGCAACCCGAGGTCACTCTGTATTTATGATCGCCCATGAAGAACACAAAAAGAAGAAAAGAGGGCACTATCACTTACACCAGATAGTGCCAGAGGGCACTATCACTTACACCAGAGAAAAGAGGGCACTATCACTTACACCAGATATAATACTAATGGGAATTGAATCTTTCGATGCGAAAGCAAATAGCAAATAAAAAAAGACTATTCATACTCAAATCTTCCTCCCCTACTCAAACTATTCATACTCAAATCTTCCTCCTAGACGCAAATACTATGAATACTATTTGATTCCTCCTAGACTAAAGTCATACTCAAATCTTCCTCCTAGACTAAAGAAAGGAATTTGGAATTGAGGAATGGAACCTGGCTCTTGCTCTTCTCTTTATCTTTTCTTTTATCTTTCCTGAGTGAACCTAAATTATTGAATGAAAGATGATCTTGGGCATCCATTGCACTTACTAAATGTATTTCTTCGCGGGAACTGACCTTAAAGATCGGGAAATTACTTAACTTAAATTCCACTCGTGGCTAAGCAAATACACTGGGTGCTTTCTCGAAAAACAGTCATTCAATAACTTCGTGTTCTCTAGTACTAGAGATAGAATAGGATTAGCGCAAGAGATAGAATAGGATTAGCGCATAAGAATCTGATGTGTTAAGCATCTCGCCAGGACTGGACTTGAGTGAGCTTCTTTCTAGCTTTCATGAAAGGATCTAGACTACTTGAAACTACTTGAATCTGACTACTTTCCATGAAATTGATTCGTGAACTAAGTCTAATTATCTTATACGTATCAACGTATCATTATCTTATACGTATCAACCAAAGTTAGCATCTCTGGACTTATCCTTTCCCATCTCTGGACTTATCCTTTCCTTTAGGAGCTCCAATGCCGACATCTACTATTCGTATCTTATAATAATAATAAAGTTCGTATCTTATAATAAAGTAAAGTGAAGTTACTTGTATAAGTCAGTGTTCAGTTACTTGTAATTCGTATAATACAGTTCAGTTACTTGCATCAACAGAAAAGTAATAAAAAAGTGTTCGCAGCAGAGAGTGCGAAAGTATACGAATAGAATCAATTCGATCGGAGTATACGAATAGAATCAATTATTAAGCAGCAGTAGCTTACTTCAGAAGTTGCGAAGTCGCTTACTTGAAAGAAGGGATGCCTTCAAGGAAAAGGAATTAAAAGAAGGAAGGGCTTCCGGATCACTGTCTTCCTAGAAGTATATAAAGGAAGTGTTACAAATAGAAATAAAGGAAGTGTTACAAAACAAAAGGAAGTAAGGAAGTGTTCCGGTAGAGAAAGAGTAGCTAAAAGCGATTGAAAGCAAAGATGGGTTTGTTATTTCATCGGACGTCCCTACTTCAACTTAAGAATGAACTCCGCTAACAAGAGAAGAGAAAGAGAAGAGTTAGGAGGGAGGACCCTAAGCTAAGCTAAGGTAGAGCCCATCTTGTAATGCGCTAAGGTAGAGCCCATCTTGTAATGCCGAAGAACAACACTAAGTAATAGTTCAGCGATCTAGAATAGTAATAGTTCAGCGATCTAGAATAGTAATAGTTCAGCGATCTAGAATAGTAATAGTTCAGCGATCTAGAATTCAATAGAATACTTCAGCTATATCGATGAGCAACATGAAGATCAATAATGGAATTGAATAGTTCACAAGAGTTCAGCTATATAATAGAAGAAAGAAAGGTTACTAATAGCTAATAGTAATATAACGAAAGAAAGAAAGGTTCGTAAAGACATCAGAAAAACAAAAAAAACAACAAGAACAGAGCCCATGATCGAACAGACCCAGGAGCAAGGTATAGACAAGCCCAACCAAAGATGCATTCAGGATCGGAATACTAATTATAAAACAAAGATCAAACCAAAGATAGGGTATAGACTCAAATACCTCTACATATTATGTTCACCTTTAGAGGAAAAAAAAATACCTCTACATATTATCTACCCCTAAAGAGGAAAGACCTACCACTCCAACTCCCACTCCACCTCCAGCCATCAAATTCAAAAGAAATAAAGAAGCCATAAATCAGACCCTTAACAAAATGCCTCACCATACAAAGAAGCCATAAATCAGACCCTTAACAAAATGCCACGCACAAAGAAGATAAAAAAGCTCAGTCGATTAAGACCCTAACAGAAATTGGACCCTTTACAGGAACGAAAGAAGAACCAAGAACTCAATAAAAAGGCACGCAACTCATAGCCGTGCCCTCTTTGTCTGCTTTCAAAAGCTTCTCTTTCAGATCCGAAAAGCAAAAAAAAGCCCTTTTTGGGATGCAGATGAAGGCATGCCATGCCCTGAGAGATCTCATCCCTGCCCTAGAAAAGTTCGCTCGAACCCAAACCCCCCTCTTCTGCCCAAGCAGTAGACAGGTCCCAATCCAGTAACTAAGACACCCTACCATCTGATATGCCACGCACAGACACCCTACCATCTGATATGCCACGCACAGACACCCTACCATCTTATCTGAGATGCCAAACAAGACACCATACCATCAGATATGCCACGCACAAACAAGACACCTGATATGCCACGAACAAACACCCTAACTAATTATCTGATATGCCACGCACAAACAAGACAATGCAATGCACCCTACCATATTGATTATCTGATATGCCACGCACAAAGAAGACACCCTTTAGGTTAAACCAACCGGTACCCTTTCGCTTTAGAGTCTCGCACATCTGACAGTTCAACTCATTTGATGCTCAGCTCACTAAATGCATTTATTTGATTCATCTCATGTCCGACGAGGACGAAACTGACTCCCGTTCAATCCCTAGGGTACGTCCGAGTCTCTCTCATCGATACATTCATGTCCGACGGGTAAGGGTCACTTCTAATTCAAGATCTTAGGCTCAAGAGGAACACCAACAACTGAGCTCATCTCATATAGAATTGAGTTAAACAGGAAGAACACACCACACCAATACCAATAAGAGTCTCTCTCATCTGCAGCTAAACTCTAGTCTCTTTTTCAAGAAGGGGCTTGATCTTAGTGGAGGACAAACAAGGCCCTATAGTTGAATGCGAGGTGGACGTAGAAAGGGCCTTCTAGTTGTTGAATGCGAGGTGGACAAGGCCCAATGCAATCAGGGTCGGGTCTTCCAGAGGGATAGTGAATGGCTTCCTTGTAGAATAGAGGAAGTAGCCCCATAGTAGAAAGTGGGCTCGCTGCTCCATCGGTCAATAATAGTGGCTAATGGTCGACTGATTGGAGGTTCAGAAAGCGAAGGGGGAGCCAATAGTGAGCTCGTTCATCATTCTTGTCCCTTTCGTCCAGTGGTGGTTAGGACATCTTTAATGTCGAAGACACGGGTTCGATTCCGCTCGCTGCTCCACTTGTCGGCTGTTGCTCCGCTTTATTTGTTCACTCCGCTCCGTGGGCAGCCTTGTCTGCTCGGTCTGCTATTTGATAGTTATGCAAAGGATCCTATCCCCGATCCGCCTAGGCAAGGGCAGGATCAGAGTTCGAGGCCAGGGAGGAAGTCTCCTCGGCTCTGGTTCACTCACCTGTCCTTCGTTCGTGAGACCTATCATAGTTCAAGCCTTCGCAAGTCACTACCACGTCTGTCTAGTCCTTCCGAGCATTCCTATCTTTCTGGCGCGCTACGATCGAATCACTTCACTTGCCGGCTCTCGCTCACTATCATCTTCTCTCTCCCTATGCTGCTAGAGTTTAATCTGAGCCCATGACTTGACTACTGAGACTTTCTCACTGAGTTTCTTTGTCCGAGATGCTGGCACTACTTCCTTAATAGTATAGGCCACTCTGGTCCTCAACTTCCGGTCCTCACTAGCCTGATTGTCCTGAGACCTATCACTATCAATATGTCCCTACCAATCAATCTATCGACGGTAAGATCTACTTGGTAGTCACGGCTCAGATCTTATTTCAATATTGGAACGAGGAAGGACCAGCGAGCGGGATGAGCGAGCCGACTACTGAAAACTGGGACGGATAACTGAAATGGTTGATCGAAGACGGTTCCGTGGTTCCGAGTCCAAGCTGTTCAAACTAGGCGCCCGCCCTAACCCTAACGAATGAGCTTGGTAGGGAGACCGCTTTCACTTTTTGACCCTCCGCTCCACTTGTCGGATTGTGAATCCACCACTTGTCGGGTTCTTCCTTGTAGGTTGGCTCGCTACAATAGCTGCCTCTGCCGCATGTAGCATTCGCAGCAATTGGCCGCTTCAGACTGTATCTTGTGTTGCTCCGCTTTATTTGTTCACTCCGCTCGGCTTCTCTTTTCCGGTCTAAGCTAACAGTCTCTGTGAGTATATGGTGAAATGGACGGATTGTGAGTATATGGTGATAGGGCCTCTGCTGGTCTTCTAGGCTTCGTAAGCGACTAGCCTGAATAGGAGTGCTTGTAATGAGGGAGTAGGTACCTGGGAGATGGTTCCCAGGACGGATAGGAGCCTGGGGAAGTGGGGTAGGTAGAGTGCCGGAGGTGGAGTGCCAAGTGTAGAAGAGGGAGACTCTTCCGAAGCAAAGATATCTACTGCCCGCGAAACTCCAGATTCTCAATTGGGATCAAACCTATAAGATAGGGCCTGGTGGCTAGACCAAGAGACCAAGGCGGATCAAACTAGACTACGGTGGCTAGACCAAGAGACCAAGGCACGCCCTCTATTGAGCACGGCTCATTCGATCTGATTTACTGGAGACTGAAGTTCTCACTGAGCGGAGCGGCTACTGGCTACTGAAGACTGAAGCTCTTCCTGAGCTACTGGAGACTGAGTGCAGCCTTCTCCTTCCCTGCCTCATCTTTCTCTTTCGGATCAAAATAGTGGACTGCCCCCTGCTCCCCTTTCAGGGCCCTTGGAAAAGAGGCATAGTTCCCGATCCCATGGCAAAGACAGAAGCTCAACTCTAGCCCTTCTCACTGCGCATGGCTCTTCTACTATCCTTCGTGTGGAATCCGCCTATGACTACTGAGCTTAGGCCGTCTTCTTCGTTCCCTCTATTAGCTCATCCGCACTTCGAAGCTCTCTATTCTTCTCTTCTTTTTCAACGACCGAAGCTCCCTACTCTTCTCTTATTATTCAACGACCGGGGGCTTTCACTCTTGCTTTCACTCTTGCCTTGCTTAGGTCTCAGGTGCCTGTGCCAGTCCAGCTTCCATTTCCCTATGCCAGTCCAGCTTATCCCACTGAGTAGATAGCATCCAATCGAGTAGTGCATTCCAGGTTCAGTATAATATCAGCGATAGATTCTATTAAAGAACAAAACAATTGAAGAATGGGAAAGAAGCGATAGCGAGTGGAATGGCCAAGTCTTTATGAAGGCCCGCTCCATCTTATCTTGGGCTAAAGAAAGTTGTCGAAGCAAATTCACTTATCCTTTCCCCCCTTATCTTGCGAAGTCGAAAGAACTATTCTTAGTTAGAAGCGAAGTCGAAAGAACTCTTCTTGATATGATCTCATAAGTGAAAACTCAACCATCCGCTGACCCAGCAAGTGATACGAAGTGGAACGAGCAACACAAGATACAGTCTGAAGCGGAGTTCGA
Source organism: Kaempferia galanga (assembly GCA_037974795.1). NCBI lineage: Eukaryota > Viridiplantae > Streptophyta > Magnoliopsida > Zingiberales > Zingiberaceae > Kaempferia > Kaempferia galanga. Next base: position 1,677,770 of record JBBPFP010000079.1, read on the forward strand.
TCAATACAAGATAGCGATTGTTCGATCAATACAAGAAAAGAGATAGCAGTGGGCCTTAGGGAAGCGAAAGAAGGACAGCTCAGCCGCTAGCAGAAGGAAAGAATGGGGGATGATGGTTCAGAGTGGAGCAAAGCAAGGAAAGTGGGGAAGCGGGGAGCCGGCCTCGGAAACACCGGACTTGGGTTGGGTATAACTAGGCAGTGCTTGGCATGAGGAGCGAATGCAATGACGCAGAGCGACACAAAGTTTGCTCGTCGCGTGCCAATCAATAGTTCTTCACCGTCGGCTTTCGTCGCTCCCTCCTCGGCTTTCCTAACATAGTCGGCTTACCGCTCCGTGGGACTGAGTTGGCTTTCCTCCGACTTCGCCTGAGTGGGCTTTCCTAATGAAGAGTAGGCTTTCCTTCCCTCCTTTTACTATGAGTTGGCTTTCCTCTATTGCGAGAACTGAGTAGCAGTGAGCGCGAGAACTGGTCTAACGAAGAATAGAGAGCTTCGATAGCCAAGGACTGCACTTCGTCGATAGGAAGAGCTTCCCCGTGCGACTTGAGACTTGTCTCATTCGTGCCAACTACTTGTCTCATTCGTGCCAACTACTTGTCTCATTCATTGACTGCGGCTTCGTGTGACTCCAGCTTCGATCACGCTGCAGCAATAGCGCTCAATATTGATCAAAATCAAGATGGAAAAAGAGCTCTTTCTTCTGAAGCTTCGGTAGTCAGGCTCATTTCACATACTACCGCCATGGTATAGACATGTAAAGATTTCCAAAAAGGGCCTCTTTCCTTTTCGCCGGATATCTTCCCTTTTTTTATAATGGGTTGGGCTGGGCCCCATCTTTAGCGCCAATAATCGTCGATAGTAGATCAATTTCAGAGCAAGGAACTAACAGGGAGAATGCAGACAGAAAAGTCTGGGGCGGCTCAATTCCACCAGCCCCACCTCAAGGTTCCTTATCCTACACCCATCGGAGGCCTTCCCTAGCTGTACCAAATCCTAGATTGGAGGTGGCCATCGATCTAGCCCCTTTGTTCATTAGCGAGCACTCACTACTCTAGCACAACACAGCACAGCACACCCGCTGCGTCACTTCTTTCTGACCATTACTAACACTCGAACTCGAACTCCTTTGCCCAACTAAGGCACTTTCATTCAGACCAACCATTTCACTCGACATCTCTTCTCTTTCATAGGGACCTCTGCGCTCATTATTATTATACATTACTCTAGGGACCGAACAAATTCACTGATTCCTAACTCACGCACTCATTCTCTTCTCCTCCTTTCTCTGTCTCTTTCTCATTGCTCTTATCATTGGATAACTATAGTACAGTACTGTAGCAGCTTCCAGCCTTCCTCTAATCTATGCAATCAAGGTCTAATCTTATGAATGAGGTCTATGCAATCACGGTTATATCTTATGAATGAGGCTATCTTCTTGATTCAATAGATATGAATGAGGCTCTCTCTTATGAGGCTCGAGGCTGAGGCTATATCTATGAAAATGATTCAATAGAGATTCATAGGTGAATGATTCAATAGATAATCAATGAATGAGGCTTTTCTTTGAGTTCTCGTTGGTACTGTAGCTCTTGGGAAAGAATAGAGATGAATGAGATGGGAAAGAATATATATGAATGAGGTGCGAAGCAGTGAAACGACATAGAGCGTTCGGACCCGTCTTAGGTCTGTTTACGAGGATTGATTAGGTCTCAAATAGGATATATCTTTGATTAGGAACGAGGAACTTTACTAAGACCCAGTGACGTCGGCTTTCCTTCTTCCATTGATTGGGACTACGACGCTTCATTCCATTCGGACGGAGACTACTTTCGGCTTCATTCCATTCGGACGGAGACTACCGCTCCGCGCTCCTCTTTGCCTGAAAAATTCCTTTGTCGTCTCGCTCCTATCTATAAGGAGAAAGATCCTTGTGTGAGTCATGAGTCATGGTCTCTTGGTGGTCCAAGATCCGGCCCTCATCCGGGCTTGGAGAATAGGGCTCACTGGAAAGAGAACCCCAGTCATTTCGCTCTTCCACTAGAGTAGAGAGGTGAGAGGTCCACGTCGCTGTCGCTCGTCCCTTGACCTCTTCTCATTCCTCTTGCGCTTACTCAACTGAGCTAATTAGGCTGGCTCGGCAGGCAACTAACTGCTTGTGCGTGATAGAGGTCATATCTTATAGAAATGGATAGCGCTCTTTCTTTGGCTCCACTTTAGCTGCCTTCTGCCGCTCCACTTGTCGGCTTCCCTTTGCTCTCTCGCTCGCATTCGATCTGATTGCTTTCCATTCTCTCTTATCTCGCTGACCAGGGATGAGTTTCGCTTCCCAGGCATGAGTTTCGATGGCCTGATCCATAGTAGGCGTGATAAAACTAGCCCTATATTTAATTACTAAATTATATTCAGTAAGAAAACTAGCCCTATAGTTAATTACATGATTAAGTGGCCTTTTAATTAAATGAAGTGAGAAAAGGGCTAGTTTATTACGCTTTTTCTCGTGCCGGCTGCATGGGTCTATATTATCTGTGCGGATTTTTCTATTTTCAGATCCTTACTATTTAATTGATTGATTGATTACTGAAGTGTGAAGACAAATTTCAAGTCCCACTGCGACTATGGGACACGTGCTATTATTTCTTTAGACTCAGAAGAGGAACATTATCTAGATAGATGAGAAGTTGAGATCCAGGATGAAACCGAACAGCTTTCTTCGAGTTACTGTCTCCGCACCTTTCCTCGTATGGGTCTATCTTATAAGATAGCAAGCTCATATAAAACAACTTCTCGTCTACCAACCCTTATAGTTCGAGGGCCTACCAACCCAACCCATAGTTCGAAGGCTTGGAGCGAACGAGAGTGACAAAGACGGACGATCGAAGCCGGGAGAGAGCAGAGAATCAGCGCGAGTATAGGCGAACCCCTCTTCGGCGGAGAAGCTGAGCTGGGAAAGATGCGAAAGGAGCTACAGATCGAGCGACTGTCAGTGCTCTGTTCTCGGAGTAGGTTCTCAATCAGCGATCTTGGTTCAGTTCAATCAATAAGATCTTGGGTCTCTTTCCTTATAATCAATGTAAAGAAAGGGGAGAGTGGAAGCGGCAGTTCACAAGTCTAAGAGAGAAAAGGAGTGGCAATGAAACGAGTGCGAGTGATATGATAGTCATTTCACGAGTGAGAAATTCCTCGGTCCCTAAGAAGAGAAGGCGGAGTCGGCTGATGAGTAATATAGAAAGAGTGAAGTAGATCAGCGGAGTCTCCAGTCCTTGGAGCTCGTAGTCGCATAGCTCGTTCTTGTTCTAACGACTATGAGCCGAGGGTTCTCTATTCGCTGAGAACGTATGAAGCCTGAGTGTCCTATGTTTCTGTAGGATGGAATGAGGTCCTTTCTCTATAGATAGGAATGATTTTCTCTGTAGATTTTCTCTGTAGAATGGAATGAAGTCCTTCTGTAAAGTGGGGGGTCTCAGAGCTTGAACTTATAATGCCGCGATGCCAGACTTACTATAATAAGACGCGGCCATACTAGTCATCTTTCTCGAACTGCGATGCGAGCGCAAGAATTTAGCATCTCTTGTCTTGTTCTCTACTCTCTCGTCTCGTACGGTCACCGCATCTAAAGTAGCCTTGATATGGAAGGGAGTACTATATTTGATATAGGAAAATTCAGTCTAGGCTGGCAAAGAAGAAAAAGATTGACTGAAGGCGACTCTCACTCATATTACCTACCAATAAGAGAAAGGAATGCTAAGGACGCCCCTTTTCTTTTATCCAAGAGCAGTGCAGTTGGTGAATAAAAGAGTTCCGGCTCAAGCCTCTCTTTGAGTGGAACCTTCCCTTCCTCTAATTCCATTAACTTAAGCGCCACGAACTCCTTGCTTAGAATCTGAGGAGAGACCCGTGCTAGCCGAAGACAACCCATATACGATTCCGTGTAATTGCTCCTATTGTAGAGATAGCGAGATAGCCCTCCGGAAACAAGACCATTCAGAGTATAAGCTGCTCCTTATGCGGTTCATTCTTTCTCTTACCCATTCCGGAAGTCAGGATAGCTCCCCAGATCCATCTCATACTTGGGCAAGAAGCATCAAGGGATGAACTACGCACTGCACGCACGGTCAAGGGCAAAAGCAAGGTGCGGAGCGGTATCCTCATTCAATCATGCCAACTGAAAAAGGCAGGACTCTCTCTCTATACAAGTAATTTCCTTTTATCAAGGTGCTACGCGAAGTTCAACCTGATATGAGCTCTACAGCATTTGTCTATCTTTTTCCTCATATCGACAATCCTTGTCAAAAAGTGCTAGCGAGCTGACGAATCTGCTGCCCGATACCCAAAGCAGATTTATCTTTTCATGAAAGAGAACCGCCCCATTCCCTTATATGAGTCTTCCTAGTGCCAAGGACCAGTTCAAGTTGGATAGCCTGCTTCCTATAAAGAAAAGGATCTCGCTAAATAAGGACGCTCCTGTGTACCAACGAGACCTATAAGTTCTTTATATACACTAGTTGGTGAGTGAGATATACACTAGTTGGTGAGTGAGATTGAGGAGAACTGGGTAGACCGGTTTATTCTACCGTGGAGTGGGCATAGGAATGTGATGTCAGCCACTCCGCTCCGTGGGCATAGGCATGCCAGCCAATCAAACCGTTAAGACAGAGAATCCCGAGCAATGGGAATAAGACGGCCAGCTCACTAGGTTCATAGAGTGCAGTCAGCCAAGACGAGAGGCCATCGAACTCGGCGAGCTTCTTTTCCTTTATGCGAATGCCATCCTTACATGCCATGTTACTAATCTATCTCTTGCTTTTCATGCACTCTTCTAGCTAAAAAGCTTGGCCTGTCACTTCGTTCACTCCGACTTCGCAACATTTCCTTTGACATCAATCAGATCTTTGAACAAGCATCGGATAACTCAGAAAAAGTCAAAGCTCGGAGCCGGATCTCTAGTAATTGTATCTCGTCACTCCTACACAATAATATAAAGTGTCAGAATCTCATCGCTTAGGAAGGGGCCGGTGGATTGGATTCAAATTAAGTGGGCTGGCTATGCTCTACTGTCCGGTGTGGCGAGGGGAAGAATCCACTTTCTCTCTAGGAAGGTGCATCTGATCGAAGAGATCTTTCTGTTGAAGAATCTCAGCTTAACCAACTGGACTCAAGCTATCTCGGCCCTTCGTCGTTGAGTTTCTTTGACAGAGGTCTCGGACGGATAGGAGGATCCGTTCTTGCAGGGTTCGGAAGCTAGTTCCCTTGTTTCTGGCTCTCCAGTCCGTGCTTCATTCTGATTATGCCGACCCGGCCTCTGAAGAGAGTCAAAGCAAGACTTCCTCGTCGAAGAGTTTCGGGAAAATTCCTTGTCTCTTCCTTTCCTTTGAGCTCTCGTGCGAACCACTGAATCTTCAAAGAGAGAGACCCTACGAAGAACTACATTTCTATAAGACTTTATATAAGCGTCAAAGCAAACTCGGCAACTAGGTCTGATCCGGGAAAAGGAGCGAACTAAACTAAAGTGACGCGTGCGAAAGCTTCTTAATTCATTCTCGCGGCTGGGCTCCTCATAAAAGTAGTCGTCCGAGACCTAAGGGACGCTTGGATAAAGATCATTTTCGTCTGCTCGCGAAGATCAATCCTGCGGCGTGCAGGGTCTCTTAGCCCTTACGAATAGAGGAGTCTGCACTCAAACTGATTCTCGGGTTCGCTTAGCCTGCTAGAAATGGAATTTGGAGCAGAAGATTAGAGCTGTGTTCGTAACCACTGGAAGGGCAGTAGGGCGGGAGCCACTAAGGGAAGGGCGATTGAGGAGCGAGTGAAACGGAGTGAAACGACGAGCAAATGCAATGTCGCAGAGCGCCCCCCTATGGCTGACCCAGCGAGAGAGCTCGGAGCTGAAGCTCGTTCGACCGGTAGGGACTTGAGCAAGCACTGAAGAGTGAAGAGAAGCGACTGACTATAACTTTCTTGCTCTCAGGTGATATCCGCTTCCTATTCTGAATCGTATGCCTATTCTCTCTGTCGGACCATGAAGGAAAGAGTGGAGTGGCAAGTTCAGCCCCCTCCCCTCATGTTAGGTCCAGCGCGAACAAGAAAGAGTCGCGAAGAAGAGTAAGTAAAGAAGATATAGCTGCCTGCCATAAGCACAAACTAAGCTGGAAGTTCACTCCTCTTGGAGTTTCTTTCTTAATTTTCGCAGTAGCATTCATTCAATGAAGAAAGAAACTCTCTCACATCGCCCTATCCGATCCTGACCTTCCTCTCTGAGAGATTTCTTGCTGCTGAGAAGGGGACAGGAGCCTTCCTCCAACGGGCACTAGCGAATGAATGGAAGGATTCCTTCTGGGGACTGGGGAGGCTCATGGTCACGGGTCATGCCCGCCGCCGTCACTTTAGTTTAGTTCGCTCCTCAACTCGGAGAAACCGGGCGTACTAGGACTTCAACGAATGATAAGATGAAGATTCTTCAACTGTCAACCCGGGCATTCTCTCTTATAGCATTTGCTTCGGAGGATTGAACTGAAGCTGGCGAGGGATGGGAGTGTGATAATCTGGCTCAGCTGGCTCGTACGGGACTCCCTCCTCGTACCGAGAAAGAGGGCTAGGAATAGTCAAACCGTGCCCATTCTCCTTCTAGTGAGAGATCTCACACTACTTATCTGTCTCTGTCCGCATGTAGCATTCGCAGCAATTGGCCGCTTCAGATCGAATGTTGCTCCGCTCCACTTGTCTGCTCGTTCATTCGACAGTCAGGTTGTCTGATGAGTGGAAGGAAGTGTTATAATATAAAGTAGGCGTAAAGTGAGTGTCATAAAGTAGTGGTCTTTTGCCTGTCATAAAGTAGTGGTTTTCTGACATGAAGTGAGAAGAAGCGAAGTCGAACTCGGGCAAAGAAGAATTGCAATAGTTCATGACAAAGAATAGCAGTCATCTCGGGCTCAGGTTCAAATCCAATCACCACCTAATTTCCACTCCTGAGAAGCTACAAAGAGAGGAAAGAGTCTGAGCGCATTCATATCATAGTTCTTCCGACTTGAGCAAGTAACCCACGACACCAGCTCTTGAGCAAGTAACCCACCAGCTCGTGAGCGCTTTCATAGCATGAATCAAGGACAACCTCGTCCAGCTAATCGCAACAAACCGAGAAAAAGCTAAAATCACATTCAATTCACATAGATACGCAAGCGAGCAATAGATAGAGCCGCAAACACAAGGCGCCACCCAACCTCAAGCAATCAAGAGCTTTCCCTTTCCCAAGCTCCTGTGCTCCCTTTCCCCAATCTCTCCCTTTCCACAGTGCTCCAATCCCATGCATGAGAAGATCAATAATAATGAACCGAAGTCGAGATCAAAGCTCGCGATGCATCATTTATAGAGAAGAGAGAAAGATGCGAAGGAGAGCAGACAAGTGGAGCGGAGCAGCGATCGTGACGCAAAGCAGTGATAAGAAGGAGTGGATAGAGTCCCTCACTAGTAACCTTGTGAGCTCCTTGTTCGCGTAGTTGGAGAGGCGGGGACAGAGCTACTATCCTTGTTATCGGGAGGAAGCCACTAGCCTAGCGGGAACAATCCGAGTAGCAGAATCGGCCCGGACTTCAACCCTCTTTCCCGAAGTCCTCTCACTATCCTGAAAGCGAAGTCGATATGAACTGGAGAACTGAGATCTTCTCTTATAATCTTCTTATCCCGCTCCCTATCCGTCTTCGTGGGCCGCATGACCGTTGAGACAATCATCTCTGCTTGTTCGGCTTATAAGTGATGCAGTTGGAATCGGCATGAATAGGGCTCCGGGCTCCTATCGCAAGCTCTACTTTATAGACCATCCGAGATCTTTGGCATCTCGCTCCTTCATGTGATCCGAGAAGCGGAAAATTCATGTGATCCGAGAAAGAAATGTGATTTTGAATGGCCACATCATCGAAGCAATAAAATGTCGGCTCGCGGCTGCCGCATTCCGCTGCGCTACATTTATCGGTTCGAATCCCTTGACCACCTAACTAATTGCGAGTACGAGTTGAGCAATGGAAAGAGAATCTCAACTGTGCATGCAATGGAAAGAGAGAGCAATAATAAAGTTCTCTCGAAATAGCTAAGCGAAGTCGAAAGGCAAAGGGAAACCACTCGTAGTCACTTTAGTTCGTCCCGACTTATTCATTCACTCCTCTAATGGGGCACTCAATGAACCTCCCCTCGTGGGCATGAGATCTTGTGCGTGCGTGCGCTCCCTCTCCTCCCTCCTTTTCGGCACGCTATAGTATAGGAGCTTTATTTTGCTTTCAAAGATCAATCAGTTCCGGGCGAGGCGGGGCACCAGATACTTCATACTTCTCCTTCATGGGCTTCTGCTCTCTTTTATATATAAGTTTGGTTCGCTGGTCAATCACCACTTCAGTGTATTTATACTCTCCGATGGCACAAAGTCTTATTCAATCATTTCCTATTCCTGGGCGATGGACAACTCCCCTTAAACCTTTTCCTACCAAGGAGGAGTAGGTAGGCTACTAGTGAGAGGCCTGACAGGTGGGATTCTGATCCAGCTTCTTGAACTCTTTTCTTGCGTCTCATTCTCGATCACACTCTTCTTTCTCTATGAGTCGTTAGCTATAGATGCAATACCCCGCATAGAAAGGAGCTCGCTTATCCAGCTTTGCGAGATTATTGAGTGTTAGATCCAGAGTGATGCTCACTCACCCTCCTTCATCCAAGGGCGGAGAAAGCTCCCTGCCTGCGTGGATCCAAGAAGAAAAAGCCCCAAAGTACGGAATTCAAGTAGGCAGACCTTTGAGAACAAGTACTCGATTAACTTTTATGTAATAGACCCCAAGCGTGAATGGCAGCACGTTTGAAGAGCTCGACTAGATGCGACCTCACGTCCTCTCCTCATGCGGGATTGGATAAAGAGGTCCCTTTGCCAAGTCCGAAAAGAACCAGTCGGAGATCCACGAACCTGCTACTCCTCTTACTAGATGCTTTGTACCAGCTATACTAACTATTACTAGCGCAAGATCCTCTCAGTATAATAGTGAAGTAGGGCAAATGAATGAGAGTCTTGCTATATAAGAAGGAAAGGGAAAAGGATGACATGAGATGTGAGAGGGAAAAGGGTGACATGTCACTAGGATTCGTTCGAGCCATTCGATTCAATGGGTGCTTTTTTATCCCCTGGCGAGGGACTTTACAACAGACCCGTGACGTGAGTGCTTTGCGGGCCTATAGTTCTATGGATTTTCTATTCTTCCTTTACTCCTCGGTGCTTTCTTTCTATATTGCTAGCTCTTAGGTTAGGGCAGCAAGTGGCTGTGGTCGAACTGATATCTGATCAATAGTGATCTTTCATTTCAGTCCGGCACCAATCAATCTATCTAATAAGGGTGCCATGATTCCCGGTGTGAGAGTGAGCAGTGGTAGCGGAAAAGAGATGAGAGAAGGGATGAATTAAGAGTTCCTTACCCTTCTTCCTTGACTTGAAGGACAGATCGAGTAGAGTAATGATTCTCCGGTATGTGCCGGCGCTTGATTTAAGAACTGACTTGTATGGGCAAGTTTTTGCAGCATTCCTGTGCTTCTTGCCTTAGTGCGCTCTTAGGGGGAAGACTAGTGCGTCACTGTCGCTCGCTCCTTTCGCTATGCGATAGTGCTCAAGCTAAGTACGCGGGAGGGCAGAAGGAACTCATTATGCTAATCACTAGTCTAGTGGGACAGGGGAAAGAAGCCTTCTTTCTTTAAGGGTGGACACTTCAATCTGCTTAGATGAAACTCTCTGTCCTTTAGTCCCTCGAAAGAGCTACGAGTATGTTGATCCATCCCTTCAAGCACTCTACATCAGCCTAAAGAATAGGAGTTAGGGGTATTTAAAGAAAGGTCTGTCACGCAAATAGCATCTTATCTTCTTCTCATCGAAAGGTCTGTCACGCAAAAGTCGAAGAAGCTGCTGCTTGAACGCGAGTTAATAAACTTTACTAGAGCATCCCTTAAA